>PVIR01000050.1:63816-297849 GCA_004026965.1 Petromus typicus | reverse complement strand
AGTTGTTTCCTCCTCTCAGTTGTGGAAATCAGGTATTTGATCTTAGCAATGGGAAAGCTAACTAATACAGCCTCAGACATGCTAAGCAAGTGCTGTACTCCTGAGCTATGCCCTTTTCCCTTTATGCTCTTTTGAAATGAAGTTTACATTCATCTTATGTGGAGAGAGATTTTGGTGGCTTTTCTTTGAACTCATCATTCCTGCAAAAATGATTTCTCAGTTATGGATCCATTTGTTGCCCCATTCAGTTCCCTTGGTTTTGTAGGTTGACCCCTTTATGGACCTGAGAGACTCAAAACATGCTACCAACCCAGTGAAAGCTACACCCTCAATGAGTTACAACATGGCTCTCCACACTGGCATGTTTAACATTGTAGACCAGCTAATTCTTGGCTGGGATCGGATACTGTAGTAGGAGTTTACCTACTCTTTATCCAGATCCCCAACTGCCACCCCTACCTGCCATTAGCACCTTTTTCCAATTATGACAGCAAACCATCCCTAGACATTGTGGAATATTGCCTTGTCTCCTTGAGGCAAAATTGCCCCTGGTTGAGAGCCACTGAGTTTGACCCAAGAGTTCCCAAGCCTCTTGCTTCATGAGAAAATATCCTGGGAGCTTTTTTAAAATAAAAAAAAAAAAATAGAGCCACCAAAACCCACTGAGACTCTTGTACACACTGTGCATTCATGAAGGCGAGCTCAAGAATCGGAATTCTTTAGGAAACCTAGAGATGGTTCTGATAGTCAGTTTTGGGATTGAGCAAATGGTAACAGTGGGGAAAAGGGAAAGCAAAGAAGGTAAAGAAAAAGTTTGATGGTAAAAAAAATAAAACTAATGGAAACAAAACTCATGTATATGGATGGGTGGAGGCTAAAGGGGGGTGCAGGGCAATGGGAAAAAAAATTCAAGGAGTGTCACGTGCAGGTATGTGGGGAACTGCTGAACTGCGGATGACTTACTTCCTTGGACTGATGGATGTCTGTCCTGCCCTGTGGGATCAACTATTGGGATTACTGTGGACATGTGCCCTCCTTATGGGATCGTAAACTATAAGGATTACTGCATTAGGATTATTAGCCTTAAGATTTACTTACTCAGACTTACTTAGTTAGTTTTATTCAGATTTAAGGATGTCTGTCCTGTCCTACAGGACCTTCAACTACAGGGATTATTGTGAATAACCATTCTGTATTATGCATGCTAGGATTATGAGTGTGAAAGGTTGGTACCAAATAAAGGTATAGCAAGCTGGGACTGGTCCTTTTCTGCTGCTGCAATATTTAGCCTGTTGCTGTGGCTGCTTAGAGTCAAGCCCAGGCTCAGCCTTTTTCTTATGATTCCAACTCTGTTGTTTGTTAATCCCTTTGCTGTGGGACTCATGGGGGACTGGAGTTTGCCACAAGGGTTCTGGCCTTATCTTCTTCCCCTGTCTCCTACAAAGGTACAAATTCTCTATTTATTTAAAAAAAAAGTTTACTTTCTGTTGGCCGTTTTGCTGTGGCTGTGGTTGAACTTGACTGTTACAGTTGCCTTTTAAAGGTGGGTTCATACCTGCCTGTGCAGGGCCATGTGGTTAGTAATGAGTTTGTAGATGAGCAGGCATTTTTGACCCCCAGGGGTGAGTTATAGACCTAAGAAGGGAGATGGGAGTATAGTTCAAATAACAAGAAGAGTTTGTTGGGTCAGTTTCATATAAGTATTAGTTAAATACATTGCTTTTTTAAAAAGCTATGTTCCAGGCTTATGCTGATCACCTCTGTGTCAGAACAAACTCAACAGTTGTACTGTTGTTTCTGCTATGAAGAAGAGACTGTGACAGAGGGGTTACATAGCTTTGCTGAGGCCCCTTGTAAATGCTGGTCGCCATGATGCGGCCAGACTCTGCAGTTCCAGAGCCTGTGTCTCAGGCAGTTGTCTCTCACCTCTTTCACAGCAAAAAAGGTTTATCTAGAGCTGCTAAAAATGAGGGCCCTGCAGTGTACTTCACAGCAGTGTCTGCCTGAGCCAGTCACGGTGGAACGCCTGTAATCCGAGCTGTTATTATGGGCCTGCACTTGATCTGATCACATCCTTATTTTGACTATGTACTTGGACTCTCCCTGATCTAAGTACTTCCTAAAACTTCCATCTGAAATTAGGGCCTGAGGCAAAATGCTGCCTGCAGATACCTGATTAAATGATGAATCTGGGAGTGATTTAGGAAGCAGTAGAGAGTGGGGATAGACTGGGAAGGAGGAAGTGTTGAATGATTTACAGCGTATGGTCACTTCTGTTGGCAGAGGAGCTTGGGTCCTGCTTCTGCCTATAGAGGCATATTCCATGCTGCCCCAGCAGGTAGGACTGTGTCACAAAACCCAGTGAGCCAGTTCCTGAAGCTTTGGGAGGAAATCTGAGGTGCCCATCCTGTGATTTGATCTCAGAAACATGGGCTACATCTCACTGTCTTTTTTTTAAGGTAAACTTCAATGGTTAAAAAAAAATCCACCGTCAATACTTTGAGTTATTCTTAAATTAATTGAGCAGTATACTATAAGCAAATTACATTTAAGGTTCTTAATTTCCCCGTTTCCAAAATGGGCACAATGATAGCGGTTATGTATACAAATCAATAGCCTATCTATGGGCAAGTTTGTATTTTTAAGAGAAGATTTAAATTTTGTGAATCTAATAATAGATTTCAATGTAACTTAAAGTTGCACAATTTTTAGGAACTAGCCCTTCCAGATAAAATCTTTAGAATTAATCATTTATGTATTTTTTCCAAGTTAAAATATAGTCAGGCTCCAGTGTATTGGTAATTCAAATACTTCTAAGTCATCACCTTTCCAACTCAATGGATGAATAACATTTTTTAAGATGCTGTCTGCATTATCTATTTTTTTCTTTTATGCTGGGAAATGTCAGCCTTTCAAAATAGTAGTGTGTGTAGGTCACAGAGAAGTTAGAGAAGTAAGATGCAGCCAAAAACATGGTGCATTTTCCCCCATCTGATAACTCAGTAATGGGATGTGAAAGGAGACCTACAAATTGCAGATTACTCATTGAGAGCCTCATATTTTGTCCCTAACTTGCCAGTAGGTAAATAATACCCACTGTTCTGTTCTTACATTTTGATTATGCAAATAAATATGTGCCTCAAGCCTGTTGATTTAAATTTTAAAACATGATTGAGCCAGATTTTGAGATATCAAGTGCTATATCTGGAAGTTAGCATTTAAGGCCCTTGGTGATTAAATCAAAGTTCTAGTTTGTCATATAAGGAAGCCAAAGTCTGGAGATAATTTCCTGTGTCTTCCAAGTTAATCACAAAGACAGATTTAGAACTTAGGACTCTCAGCCTTGCTTCATAAAATTCTTGTGTTTAAGTTAGAACGATGTGCACACAAAAGTGGTCACAAAAATGGTATGCTTTGTGTAGGTGGACAGGGCACCAGTATTAAATGATATGCTTTGTGTAGGTGGATAGGACACCAGTATTAAAACCATGATGTGTTCCACATCTCAGACTGTGACGTTGAATCCCAGCTCAGTTACTGAGTAGCTTTCTAACCCTGGACAGAGCAGACTTTGCTGAAGTCTTCACTGTTCTCTCTCCTGCTACTCTCTCAGTCCTTCTAACTTATCAAATGGGGGATCCGATGATACTCTACATGGCAGCATGAGGAAAATCTCATAGGAGTCTGTGAGAGTTCTCTGTGCCCACATGCAACACAGGATGTGTACAGCCCTGAGACTCAGCTTTTAAAAGGGAAGCCATGGTGGCTTTGACTAGACACCTCAGTGGCAGAAAAAGAGTTATATTAGAAGTGTTAACTATTTTATATGTTCATAATACATTTTTTTCTGTTCGTTTTTGCTAAACTAGAAATTAAGGTACATCCCCAATCATTTTATTTTTTATTTTGAGACAGGTCCTAGTAGATGGCCAATGCAGGACTTGAACTTGGTGATCCTCCTATCTCAGAGTTAGAATTAACAGGTAGGCACCATTGCTCCCAGCTCAATAGCATCTTAGTGACGTATTCACAACAATTCTAGAAAGAAATACTCTTTATCTTCTCTCTCCTATGAGTTGAGTCTAGGGCCTTCACACTGAACTGCATCTCCAGTTCATTTTAATTTATTTCAAAACAGAGTCATACTAAGTTGTTGTGTTACCCAAGCCTTGAACTTATGATCCTCTTGCCTCAGCCACCCAAAGTGCTAGGATTACAAGTGTGTGACACTATGCTTGGTTTCTGTCCTTGCTCTAATAAGGAAACTGAATCTTGATAAAAGGAGTCATGGTCAGTTGAGTTTGGATGAATGCTTGCTACAATTGGTCTGCCTTATCCATAAGTTCTGTGACTCCTGCCTGTAATCCCAGCACTCGGAAGGCACAGCCAGGAGGATTACTATGAATTCCGGGCTTACCTCGGCTACATAGTGAGCTCAGGGCCAGCCTGAACTACAAAGTGAGACTCTGTCTCAAAAAAAAAAAAAAAAAAAAAAATTAGAGGGGAGGAAGAGTCTGTACTGAACATGTATAGACTTTTTATCTTGCTATCATTTCTTAAACAGTAAATAAAGTGGGCCAGGAAGATAGCTTAGTAGTGTTGCGCCTAACTCTCAAGTGCAAGGTCCTGAGTTTGTTCCTCAGTACCACCAAAACAGCAACAACAACAGAAATACAATAAAGCAACTATTTTATAGGATTTACATCATCTTGGGATTTTATGTAATTTAGAGGTGATTTCAAGGCCCCGAGAGGTTATGCCTAGGCTAAATACTGTGTCGTTTTATGTAAGGGACTTGAACATTCATAGATTTGACATCCAGTGAGCTTCTGGAATAATTCTCTGCCAATATTGAGGGGCATTGTATGTTGCCTCAGAAATGGTGGTATAGGCCGCTAAAATCACACCTTCTGCATCTAAGACCCTCACCATGTAGGAAGAGGAAGCCATAGAATCTTGATTATTTTTTACCACCGAATTTGTAACTTGATGGAGACAAGTATTTTGTATTATGTGAGGCTGCAAATAAAGGGAAACATTAAAAGAAATGTAGCTAGAGAAAGGACTTCTAGAAATATTCATTTTAAATTTCAACATCCACAAAAGAAAGAATATCTTACTATCATTGTTACTGTATAGTATTTTTTTTTTTTTTTTTGAGACAGGGTCTCGCGTTTTTGTGGTTTAGGCTGGCCCTGAGCTCAGCCTCAAACTCACATCACAATCCTCCTGCCTCTGCCTCCCGAGTGCTGGGATTACAGGCGTGAGCCACCACGCCCGGCACTGTGGTATGTGGTACTGGTTGCTGCTGGGTGGGGGTCTCCACACCCAGTACTGTTATGTGGTTACCGGGGAATCAAACCCGGGTCCTTGCGCTTGCAAGACAGGCGCCAGAACCACTGAGCTAACTCCCCGGCCCTGTATAGTATTTTTGCTTCTACAATTTATCTGTATTTAGATGTCTTAGTATATACTAAACCTTAGACAAGTTTTACATCCTGCTTTTTCACTTCTTTTGAACTCTTTTCGCTATTGATACAAATTTTGATGTCACCTAATTGCGAAATGAACTCATATGTCAATTACTTAAATGTTCCTTTTGGGGCAACTAAAAATTCCCATTTTAACATATAAGTGAAGCTGCTGCAAACATTCTTTTGCAAAAAGTTTTTTTTCCCCTCTTGAAGGGATACATTCCCAGAGCAAGTGAACAATTTAACCCAATTGTTTAAAATATTATAATTAAGAAGACCAGAAATTGGAGAACAGATTATCAAGAACATGCTAGGGTATTTTTGAGGGATAAAAAGAAATGATAGATTCAATTAACAAAGCCATGCTGAGAAGCCCATGTGTTCAAGTTCTGAGCATGACATTTCCCATGGGACGGCAGTGCAGTGGGCGCCTATTTCCTGTGCCAGAGATCACAGGGGATTTCACTCTGGTGTGTTGTTCATTCTGTGGATTGATCTGTACACAGAGTAACACTGGGAACGCTTGCTTTGCAAGCTTGAGATGATTCTGCTCTGTTGTCACCAGACAGGTATTTGATGATTCTCACACAGGGGTCCCTCCACCAGTACCATGTGCTGCTCTTTGGAGACAGCCCTTTGCTGCTAGCACAATAGCTGTGTGTCTTTTGAGAGCCTTGACTCTGCCCACTTTGCTGCATACAAACAACCCCCTGAATCTCAGTAGCATGTAACAGAAGCATAAATTTTTCAGTTCCTATGAAAGCCAAGGTTGGCAGGGGGCCTGTTCCACATGAGGTCTTACTCCAGGTCTTGGGCAAAAGTAGTGGCTCCTTTCTGAGATCTACTGGACATAAAGGTAGTCAAGCCAATTGCATTTTGAAAGCTTTAGCTCATGTGCATTGGATGTCACTTTGACTCATATACTAGTGGGGATGGGCAAATGATATGGCAAAAGTAGGGATGTGTAATTGAGGGCAAGTATACAGTTAGGCCTAATGATATAATCTTCCAGAGGCCCACTAGGAACTGGCTTCCTTGTTTTCCTCCGATGTCTGCCATCTCTGTATCTGCTGTAGCACAGAAACCTCAGGACCTGGGCTTTGAGCATAAACTTCTTTGACTCTATCTAGAAGATGATTTTCAGAAATAAAGTGTTTACCAAGCTAGCATGTGTCCTGCACAGTCTTTGGAATTTTTGGTGCAGTGGCAGAAGTTTTCTAAAGGTGCCCATGACAGTTTCTTCTTTCTCTCTCATGTGCTCATCTACAGTATTATCCTGTCACTCCCCTCTCCGAAGGTGGCATCTCATTCACTCTCCCTTTGATCTCAGCAAGACTGTAACTTACTCACAGCTCTGGTAACTGGGCAGAGGGCTGTATGACTGCTGAGGCTGTGCTGCTTCTGCTGAATTCTCAGGGAGCTGTTGCTCTGGGAAAGCCAGCCACTGCATGGAATGCCCAGCTTCCCTGGGGCACTGGTTAGCTCCACTTGATGGTTCCTGCTGTCCCTGTGTGGGATGAAACATCCCAGTTTCGGTCCTTGAGCCACCAGGTGGAATTTGGTGTGGGTCAGAAGGCTTGGTTCCAGGTCAGGTGCAGTGACTGTCAACCCTCCCCTCAGGGAAGAAGAGCTGACCATATATCGAGGCCCATGACAGATAAGAGGGGCATTGGAGCAGGTCAGGCCCAGCTGGTGCTCGCCCACAACAGGTACTTATTGCCCGAGTCAGCTTTTGAAAATATAAATTGGATCATTTTTATCTCAAAGACTTCTCTGAATCTGCTCCCCTCGCCAGCTCTCTTCCGCATACTCCCACTCCGAGGTGTAACAGACATCTGGAACTTAGAATGGAGCCCTGCCCTTCCTCCTGTTAACAGCTGCTTCTCCTGCAGCCATTGCATCTCAGGAAGTGATACCACTGTCCTCCTTTCTCTCATTTCCAAAGCCCTGAAGCAGTCTGGACTTCATGCAGAACAGAATTTGGTGATCATTCAGACTGAAACTCGGACTCTGGAGACTCCAAAGACTCAGCCCCGAGTCATCCTTTGTTACATGTGCACTTGACCTCCATACTGCAGCAGCCCCCTGTCTGCTCTTCCTGCTTCTGGCCTTGCCTGTGGGCGGTGATCCCAACAACATGGCTCATCGCGTAATATCCAGGTCCTTCGGGCCCTTGCAGATCTGTAAGTGCGTAAATTCTCACAAGGGCTCTGTGACCTGATGAGGTCTATAGATTTCACCTGTCATGTCCCATTCTCCCTTTCTCCCCTTTCCTACTGCTCCTTTTCTATGCCTCCCTCAAGTTAGTCAGACTTCCTCACAGTCTTTGCTCCTTTTGCCTTCAAGTTTCTTTCTATAGATAGATAGATATAGATACAGATATAGATATAGATATAGATATAGATATAGATATAGATATAGCTGGCTTACTAGAATGATGCAATGTCTGACGCAAAGTGTGTGAGCAGGAAAAAGTTAAAATTGATGGGCTGATAATTGACCTGACAATTGACCTGAAACTACCTAAGTGGTTTGTTTTGAATGACCCATTTGCATAAGCAGTAAAATTTCAGGCTGTTCTTATTTCCCTAATAAATAGAGGTTGCCTGGAAATTACTTTCTTTTCCTTTATTTTTATACAGGGCCTCATTATATAGTCCAGATGGGGTTTAAACTTACTGTGTAGCTAAGCCTGGCCTTGAACTCCTGATGCTCCTGCCTTAGCCTCAGCCTCCCAAGTCCTCAAGTTACAGACATGTACCACTGTGCCTGGCTCCAGAGAGTACTATTAAAATGTTACTAAGACTCACCAGTTTATTTCTCATAGTAGGTGGTGAAATACACTGCATATCAGCTAACCAGCCCCTGATCTTACAGAAACTTGGAGAACCCGACACTGCCATCACCCTTAGCCCCCCATATCTACATTTCCTACCCGTGTCTACAATCGATTCTTTCCTGGATCACTAAAGTTACTTTTCCCCAAATATTCCTGTTCACGTCTCTCTTTGGCCGGTTCCTGGAAGATTAGCTACCGTGACCCCTTGGGGGTGTGAGCCTCTGCTTCATCCTTTCCTGGTTTCCTGACCTGCTCATAGTAAAAGCACCAGTTCTTTATGGACCATAACGCCCTGCAAAGCCACTGAGCTCAGCTCCACCATCCTCCTTGCTGTTCATGGAAAGTACTGTGTTCTTCCTTCTAAGGAGCGTCTGTCCAGTATGCTTTTCTCCAGATGGGCAAAGAGCTTTCTCTCCTGGCTTTTATGTCTCCAGCTTATAAAATGACATCATGGGATATAAAACAGCCTTCCTATCATGCTTCCCATTTATTCTCTGTGTTTCTGTCCTTTGTGTTTATTTGTTCGTATCTTTATTGTATGTTTTGCCTCATGTGAATTCAGGAGAGCAGGCCTTTGATATCATTCTTTGCTGAATTCTTGCTCTAGGATACTGTTGGGGCTTGTGTCGAGATGTTCCCCCAGAGCTTCATGCTCTCATAGATAGGAATTTATGGATGTGGCTGGACCTAGGGTGTGTGATGTTGGGATTGAGCATGTGTGATCACTATACTAGTCCACCCATTGGTCTAGTGTACTTCTAGCTTTGGACAGTAGGAAGGCCTACACCAGGTGTGGGTGACATCACCTGAAAGGCTGGCTATCCAGGGAAGGATAAAAGAGAGTAGCTTCTGCTTCTGCTGTTTGCTTGCTTGCTGTTTTGCTGTCTCCTACCTTCTTGCCATGGACTGCTTCTCCTCTGCCATGCTCCTTTCCCACGCTACCCTACCTTGCAGCTGGCCATCTATGGACTGAAATCTCTACAAATTAAACCTTTCCTCCTTTAACTTTGGATATTGGGTATTTTGTCTCAAAATTTTGTTTGTCAACAAAAGAAAAATTACCAAAATAGATATAGTCACTGTTTTATTTGTTGACTGATTGAAAGATCTTAGGCCATGAGTCACAACATGTATTCCTTGTGCAGTATATGTTAAAAGCAGAAGTCTTGGAAAGAGTTTGGTATCCTTTATATTTGTTTCATTTTTATATATTTAATCTCCTAAATCCCTGCAAAAGAGTACAGTGAGACATAGGGCCCAGGAAAATGGGGCTGAGACTCAGACTCAGGATGTGCCTCATATCTCAGGGAAGCTATCTGAACGTTCAAGCTTAGATTTGCTATCCTTGCTCCAACCTTGCTACTTGCTCTTAGATGTACCACCCTCTCTCTTCAACCATTCTTGAAATTCTGCTTCAGTCTCTTGGGTCACCAGGTGTTGGAAAAAGCTTCTTTTACCATATCTTTCCATATTGACTCTTTTTAGTTACATCGGGCCCTGTGTAGGAAATGATCTTATTATCTTGAATGTTCTCATACTCTCTCCCCCTTGGTTCCCTCGCCTGTGACTTCTTTCCCTTCAACCTTTCTGTCCCCAGTCAGAGTTGGAAGGGTCTTTGGAAAACCCTGGCTTAAAATCCTTCAGCAATGTCCTGTGACTCCCAAAGGCTTTCTCAACCTCAGGCATTATATTATTTTTCCATTTGTAACATTTTATTATTTATGATTTTTATCTTAATGAAATCATCTTTAATTTTTCCTAACCAAATAAAGTCTTAAAGTGTTAGTCATTTTTTCCAGTATGCATAATAATTTGTAATTATTAATGCAACAATATATACATACCATCCAAGGTCCATTGAGCACATCGTGAATGCACTTGCAAGACACCATCTTGAGGGAACTTTAGGACTCGCAGAGGCCCTCTCTATGTGACCCTTGAGTTTCTGCTACTGTTAGGCTGAATCTGAAGGTGGTTGTCAACTGCGCTTCCATTGACACAGCCTCACAGGTCTGTGCTTCCATGCTTTTGTTGATGAAGTTAGTTCTTTGTCTGAAGTACCTTCCGCATCCTTCTAGTTTTTCCTGCTTGATGAATTCAACACACATATCCATTCTTCCATAGCCAGCTAGCTGTCGAGGCAGCCTTCCTTCCTGCTGTGTTCTTAGGGTATGTTTCATCTAAGTCTTTATTTTTTTCACTTGTTCCTTTTCCATTGTCTGTTTTCACATTCACAAGTGATGATTGTGCTATAATTTCCAGGTTTCTCATCCTAGAGTTGGACTTTCTGAGGGCTAGGTATAAAAGCCTTTTGCCTTTGTCACAGGGCATGGCAAATAGAACATAAAATATAAACTACTGAAAGTTTCATTTCTTTTCTATACTGCAGTTACTCTTGCTGGAGCAGCTACTGTGGTTAAAGATTGGGTGATATGGATGAGACTGAGTGAGAGCCGATTTGGAAACCTGAAGAAGGGCTCTCCAAAGGAGGGAAATGATGCATTGATTGACGGGAGCTGTCAAAGGCCCCTAGACCCTGTTACTCCACATAAACATACCTGGTCTTGAGAAGTACATCCTGGGCTAGGATGCCTTCAGTGAATTTTTTTTAATTTTTATTTATTTATTTATTTATTTATTGAGACAGGGTCTTGCTTTGTAGTTCAGGCTGGCTCTGAGCTCAGCCTCAAACTTACATCACAGCAATCCTCCTGCCTCTGCCTCCCGAGTGCTGGGGTTACAGGCATGAGCCAACACACCCGGCACTGTGGTATGTGGTACTGATTGCTCCTGGGCATGAAACTCCACACCCAGTATTGTATGTGGTTACTGGGGGATCGAACCCAGGCCCTTGCACTTGCAAGACAGGCACTGGAACCACTGAGCTAAATCCCTGGCCCAACTTTTATATTTGTTTACACAGCTCCTAGAGTTAAACTATTCACTACAATAATACTCACAAACCACACCAGGCCATTTGAATTCTAATTAGGTAAAAGTAATGGAAATGAAACTTGATTTCTTCAGTTGCACTAGCCACTACTGAAATGCACAGTGGAAGCATGTGGCTAACATGTGCCACACTGAAGCAGCACAGAATAGAGCATTTCCATTGTCACAGAAAGTGCCAGTGGGCAGCTCTGCCCTGGAGTCTGATTTTTATTTTTTTATAAATTCATCATGTCGACTGTGCTCTCTAAAACTGAAAGCAAGAATAAAGTTTCACCTAAATGAGATTTCTGTGGCTGCGGATGGAGCACTTGTCTGGCATAGGTAAGGTCCTTGGTTTGAGCCCCAGCATGGGAGAAAGAAAGGGGAGTGGGTATGTCCCCTAAAGCCTCATGTGACTAGAGATGAGACCTTTGGAAGGTGTCTGGGTTATGGGGACATGACAGCTGATGTGCTGTGAGGCAGTGGGGTCTGATCTGAAGAGTTGGGTCATTGTGGGTGTGACTGGCAAGGGCGCATCTCCTTTCCTGACACCTTCCTTCCTTGATTCTGCTTCCGGGATGCCACAAGGTGAGAAAGTTCTCCTGTGTCATGTCCCCCTGCCATACTGTCCTGCCTTGAAGCCAACTGTCCTACCTTGGAGCCAGCTGGCTATGGACTGAAACAAGAGCCAAAATAAACCTCTCCTCTTAATTTGTGCATGTCACATACTATGCTTCATTGATGAGAAAGGAAACCAAGATAGTAGGATTTCACTTGTTGAGTTCAGTTGAGCTTGCCTATTGTTATAGACACAAGTAAAGAGCTACAGTTACTGCTGATTAAGGAGAGGCTTTTTAAATAGGTGCATGTTCAGGATGCAGATGATGTAACCAGAGAGGGGATGGACCTCTTATCTGTAGAGCTCTGGCCTGAGTGGCCATCTCTGGTTAAGTCAACCTTCCTCGTGTCTAGGCAGTTAGAATGCAGTAGATGGATGAAGCTGAAGATAGAAAGAGCTAGAAACATGATGAAGGGAATGGGCTGTAGAGCTCAGGCAGGCCGAGGAAGGGGGTAGAGATGGTAAGACTGGTAAAGGAAGCAGCAGAGCTCCTGGAGCAGGGAGGGAGCTAGGTGGTGATAGTGAGGGAGTGAGGAGGGGACGGTGTGGGGACTGAGGCATAGCCATTGGCTCCTCACTTTCTCCTCCCCTTGGTCCTGCCTCCTAACTGGTACAGTTTGCACCTTTTTCTTTTTTGAGTGGAGGAGCCAGTGACAGAACACAGGGCAGGCAAGAGAAGCCTGGCCAGAGTGAACCAGTAGTAAAATTGTGTGTGGACGTGCCATGTGTATTCTCATACACCCTGACTGACTTTTCAGGATTTATTTTACATTTGAGTGCCCAAACTGCAAGTGCTTTTCTCTGAAGTCTTTTTATTAGTATGTGTTTGTATCACATAACATTTCCATTTCTTGTGTGGAGTGTTGCACATCAATAATGCATCTTAATTCTTTTTTTCACGCCCTGTTTCTCCCCTTCCTTCACCTCTTGATTTTCTTATTTGAGATGGATCTATCTCTCTGCTTCTCTGCTGTCTTTTATTTTGTTCTTGATAGTTTGAATTTTCATACAAGGGAGACCATGTGATATTTATGCTTGTGTATCTAACTTCACTTAACATTTGGTTTCAAGGTCCACCCATTTTCCCTCAACTGACTCAAGATTATCTTTCTTTATAGCACAGTAGTACTCCATTGTGTCTAAATCCTATACTCCCTTTATTAATTTATTTGTTGATGAACATGTAGGCTGTTTCCAAGATTTAACTCTAATAAATTGTATTACTATATGCATGGATATACATATATCACTGTAATATGATAGCTTTAACTCTCAAGACTATACCTAGAATGGGAATGGCTAGGTTAAATGAAATCCCTGTTTAAGTTTTTTGAGTATTCTCCACACTGATTTCCATAGTGGTTGTACTACTTTACATTCCCATTAACAATGTAGAAGGGTTCCTTTTTCCCCTGCAGGCTTCTAGACATTTGCTTATAGTTGGTGTTTTGACGATGGCCATTCTTTCTGGGGTTTGATAGAATCACCATGTTTTAATTTGTGTTTCCCTAATGGTCAGTGATGTTGTGCATTTCTTCATGTTTTTATTGTTGTACTTCTTTGAAATGTTGGTTCATTTCACTTGCCCATTTTTGATTGGATCTTTTATTTTGGGGGATCTAATTCACTGAGTTCTTTCTATATCCTAGATATCAGTCCTCTATAAGAGGAATAGCTGGCAATTTTTTTCCCTATACTGTAGCTTTTCTTTTCACCCTGTGAGTTGTTTCTTTTGCTATGCAAGAGCTTTTTAACTTGATATTGTCTTATTTGTCGATTGTTAGGCAAGTGCTTTAGAGATGAGGCTGAAAGTAAAACACTCACATTTAAAACTGTGGAGTTAATTGGTTAATGGCCAGGGCTGCTTGTGTTCTGAGTGTGGTGTAAATTAGAGTTGTGGAAGAGGCTTTTCACACATGGCTTTCTTGATCTGAGAGAAAAACACTGAGACCTAGTATGACAGGACTTGGGCTTCATGAATGTGAGCTGTGGGCTGACAAGCTGACAGTTGACAAGGAGCCAGTCTTGCATCTCGCACCATTTTGGCTGTGATACCAGATAGATTTTTGCCTTTATAGTTTTAGAGGCAAAAATTCATATCTCTGACTCATTGATAGATTTAGTCTTGCACACAATTAGCAATTCACAGCCTTTAGCAGAACAACAACAAAAAATCGGGTTAACCACTTTACTCATTTCTTTAAATGATTCTTATAAGTTGTCTGGATTGTACTATCCTCCCAGACATTAACTGTCCTAGTACAGTGTGCAGCAGGGTCCCTTAGAAAGCTCATTAAAATGCAGCTTCCTCGGGCCTAGAGTTTCCGCTTCAGTGGCTCTGAGGTGGCCTTGCTCAGAATCTGCTTCTTTAACGAGGTCCCCAGGTGCCGAGGGGGCTGCTTGCTGGTGGGCCCCACAGTGACAGCCACTGGTCCCATGGGAGCTGACGCTGCTTCAGGCTGAATTGCTTGGGCTTGCGGTGAAAGGAGTGGTGATTCATTTGCCCCTTTGTGACTCAGAGTTGTCCTCCAGGGTGTAGGCAGGAGAGAAGAGGCTGTTCTTTCTGGTGACCTTAACTCTCTGCCCTTGACGCCATTGATGCCTGCCAGGCCGGCCACTCAGGTGAAGGCTGTGTGTGCTGAGGGGGCGCCCGCCCTCCACTCTCCACCTCTCAAGCTCGGAAGCAGCTCACGTGTACAAATGCAGAAACAGCCACATCTGCAGTGTTTGCTCCTGACCTAAATCTCAATAGCGCCCTGGAAATATGGGTGGTCCCAGAATGGTGCTGCTGAGTCTGACAAGGATGTCAGAGCCTTTTTGCCAAGGGAGGGCTGACAGGGCCTGACTTTTGGTCGTGTGTCATTGGAGCTGGCTTCTGTTTCTGGGTGGACCCTGAGCTCCCCAGGTGTTGCCGGGTAAACCTCCAGACCCTTGAGTCCCTGATTTTGACTCCTTGTGTTTATGAAATATTCTCCTCCTCTCTTTCTCTGTCTATGAAATGGAAGAAAAATAAAAATCTAGGTCTGGACAATGGCCTCCAGAGGACTTAGGAGCTGAGGTGGAAACTCTGAGAGCCTGTAGGGAAAGCTGCTGTGTAAACACCATATATTATTAATACAGTGCTAAAAAATAGCAGCACATTCTGATCTATAAATAGCTCCTTTACACTGTCGGAGCAGCTAGGCTCTCCATACTGGCTCCAGCAGTGTTGAGGGAAACGTGACTGGTTTTCTCATGTGCAGTACATTAAAAAGAAGAGGAAAATAGGCTTTTATAAAAATTTGGCAGATTGGCAAAGGAAATAGGATTATACATATGCAAAATGTCACTAAGCCAGACTAGAAATTTCTTTTGATTTTTCATTGTATTTCAGAATTACTATACCAGTTAGACTATTCCACGGGCATTGTGTAGTGAGGTGTCTCTTTCCTCCTCTCCACCCCGTCGGAAAGTGACTGATGGCCCTTGGACTCCATCTAAGACAGCTTACATATCAATTAGTGTATTCTGTCCACTTTTCAGATGCATATGCAGCACCTCCAAGATCTAGTGTAGATCCTGAGAACATAGAAGGTAATATAGTTTTGATTAAAGATATGTAAGTAGAAATTATATATCAAGAACCTTGAATAATTATATTTGTTTCCTTAAGTAATGTCACAAATTGAAACCCAACTTTTGTGTCCACTAGAAGTGTGTCCACTCTCCTCTCTCTCTGTGTCTCTGTCTCTCTATGTCTCTGATATGGCTAAAGATGGATTTTGTGGCACAACGGACATTCCATGTGCAGACATTTGCTGCAGTGGAGTATGGAAATGAGGGGACAGTGACAAGGCGCCTGTCACAGGTCTAGCACAAAGGTGTGGCAGCTCCACTCTTCTCCAGGAGAAGCAGCTGAGCCCTAAACATATCCATGGGGCAGGGGATCTCTCAGGGGTGATGAGGCCCCACCCTTCCTTACCTTTTGGGCGGATGCTACCTTCCTGCTCTGTTTTGGAGAGCTACATGCAGCACTCTCTATGGCAGCCCCTTAGCAACTGGACCTTATTTGGGTCTGGCCTTGCCTTAGAATAAAATTAGAATTAGACCAGGCCAGTGCCCATTAGAATTGTTTGGAAGCCTTTAAACAAATGCAGTGGGTGAGTTCACCCTAGAGATTCTGAGTGGCCCTCAGGAAACATAAAATAACTACTAACAAACACCTTGGTTTCTCCGGGTGAGTGTGCCATATTGTTTGGACTAGAAAAAGAGCAGAATTTACCTTGGAGATCTAGCTTAGCTTTAGCTTCTCCTCATGGATGGGAATGTCTCACTGCCCATTTGCTCAGAGGTAGAAATGGCTACACCAAGCATTGAGTACAGCTTGCCCATAGTCTTCTTTCAGCGTAGAATTTGGTAGTCAGGAGCCCGGGTCTTTGAGAGCATCGCTTTACAAGCTCTTGAGATTCCTGACTTTGCTCCAAGCCCTAGTTCCTCGAGAGCGCCCCCCCCCCAACCTGTAGGGGTACCTTGCTCTTCTATGAATCCCTATTGTCCTTGATTGGTCTTAACACCATTTCTAGGTGCCTTGACTCATTAGCTGGTTAGTGAGCTCTTACTGCCTCCATTCTCTTCTCCACCTTGAGGGTGTGTTTCCCTTCTTTGGGGCTCAATATGAGGATGCACGGCACCCATGGCAGCTCGTCCATGTGATCAGGTTTCCATCCATATCCCAGCCCCTTCGTTACCTTTCCTTCCATCTCTGATCTTTTTGTATTTTGCTCCAACCTGCAGTGATTCTTTCCTTCTGTCTGTCTTTGAAGAATAAAATTAGAATGTGGGTGAGAAGCCTGCTTAGAGGACTCTGTGCAGCCTTGTTTACCTTCCCTTAGTCCTGACTTTTAAATGTGGGGACTGTGTCTGTCCATATATTCGTTAGGATCATAAGTAGATGCTTTCTCAGAGTTAGGTGAGCAACTTGGGACCATGCTGTTGGTCCAGAGAAAGGAGTCCAAAATGGACAATGAGAAATGGCCTTGTTTGATCGCTTGGGGGAAGAGGGTGGAGTAGGCCAGAAAATGATGGTATATTAAGTTCAAATGAGAATTCATTCATTCTCCTGTCTCTCTGTGTCTCTGTCTCTCTATGTCTGTGTTTCAGTCTCTGTGGGTGTGTGTGTGTCTCTGTCTTTCTCTCTCTCAGACCCTTGCATTAGTATTATCATTTCCTCACATTTCTTCTCATTTTCTTTCTCAGGAGATATCTTGTATGGTTGTCACATGTTCTATATCCAAAGCCTTGTAGATTTCCTTGTGCCCATATCCCCAGCTGTGCACCCTGCAGCATCACCCCTGGTTATACACCTAACTTGCACCTGCCTTCCCCTGTGGTGGCTATCTTGGTTGGTCTCATTCTTCTTTTTATCCTCTCTCATTTTTATTTTTTAAAAATTAAGAATCTCTCTGTCATACCATGAATACTTGTCAAATTCTCCCTCCTTTTTGTCATTGGGAAAACCCAAAGAAGTCTCTCCCATCTTATCTGAAAGAGGCAGGCAGAGTATATTGCCTTTATCTAAACTATCAATGTGCTACTTTGTGTGTTGTGTATTATGTCTTTTCATAATGTTACTCCCATCTGAAAGGTAAGGAGCTGAAATCTAAACGAGATCGAGTTCCTTGATCGAGATCTTATAACAAGTCATAATGGAGTATGAGAATATCTGATGCCAGAGCACTGGCTTTTACACTGCACTTTTTACACTTTTTACCCTCCACTTTGTGGAATGAAGCATCATGTTTGCCAAACAAAGCAGATGAGTTTTGTGCCCTCGAAGAGCAGCCCTTCCTCACATTCGAGTCCTGCTCCTAGATTATATAGGATGATGAGCCCCTTTCACCCAAGGTCACCTTTGGTGATGAAACCCTGAACTGTGTCCTCCCAGAGGTGGCTTTGTATCAGTCCTGGGACTGTGAGTGCTTACCCTGTGGTGTGGCAATGTGAATTCAATTGCAAAATTGTATCCTCAGTGTAATCAACTGTGCCAAGTCTTCAGCCGTGAAGAGTTCTCTTGGTTAAGACTATCCATGTTTTGTTTTTTGCAGAGCCTGTGTCATCCTGGGGGTGATATTCCTTCTGTCATCTATATGTATAGTGGTCAAAGCCATCCATGACCTCTCGACCAAGCTGCTCCCCGAAGTGGTAAGGCCCCTCTTCATCCTGAACTGTCTTTCCTGGAAGTTCTGGCTCCTGAGCTCCTGCTGACTGTGTGTTTGCTGGTGGAAGGCAGGCAGGTGAAGGAATATGTGACAATCAGGGGTCCAGAAGAACATGTTGTGGGGCTACAGATGACCTGGCAGAGTGGAGTCCTGGGAAAAACAAAGACCTCAACTAACTCAGCTGGTGCTCTGTCCTGTGACTCCCTCTTTAGATCTTTGACTATTTTTAAGATGCTCTTTTTTTTTTTTTGTAAAAAGAAATAAGGTTGTTTTGTGTAGCATTATAATCCACTCTGTTTTCACTGTCCTGTATTTATTCAGTGATTGCTATAATAAGGAGTACTGTATTTACTTGTTCCTTTGCATTTCAATACAAAACACAAATCTATTCACATTAGATTTTCTAGTACAACTGATTTTATATATAGAAAGTACAGAATACAGTTTTTATTAAAATGTGCCTTTGACTGCTTTGTCCTCTGAATAAGAGGCATTACTTGAACTCTGATTCTTTTCTTTCTCCTCCCCTTATGAATACCAAGAAAAGAAAATTTTTATAGTCTTGTATCAGCTGATTTTCATAGAAAGCAACTGATTTGGTTACTAGGAGATGAAGATGCTGCCATTGCAATCATTCCCTATGTATAAGTTCATAGCGATTTGAATGTAAACTATGGTGACTTCTCTGGGGATATGACATGATATGATTTGAGCCTGGCTGCCCAAACTGTCTCATATAAGGCTAAAATTATTAGACCTTTAATTTGACTTTTAGGAAAATATATTCCTACTTTTGGGGTGATCTGTTGCATTTGTGTGTGTGCTTATAAGGATGATGAAAGTGAAGCTGGATGTTTTGGATCTGGTAAAGATGTTTAAGCAGCTGCCTTAAAATGTTTCCTCACTCCCTTCTAAGCTGAGATGAGAGGCATCTCTTTCGTAAGCCACAAGAATCTTAACTAATATTTCTCACTGTAGTTGGCCTGAAGCTTATTCTCTGATTTTCAGTGACGGACCTGATGGATGCTAGGACAGGAACGTGCCTTCTTAGGGCATTAAGTTATTTTCAGAAGTAGAGCTGGCTCAAGCAGATACTGTTATGTATTACATTCCTGTGCTCCTCTTCTCTCAGTTACTGATTCTTGTACTCTGATTTGGGACTGGTCCTGATTGCCACGGGTTGTAGGCTTTTCCATCCTTTCCCTCCATTAGACTTGCCTTCAGATGTTTCATTCTTTCACGTTCTGCATTAATTTAAAATATAAAGGCACACAGTGTGATGTACAAGTTCAGTTAACATCTGCAATTTTTAGAGGTTGGAAATATGCATCAGCTTTAAGAAGTGTTTGGGCTGATGATTTAGCTCAGTGGTTCCGGTGCCTACCTTGCAAGCACAAGGGCCTGGGTTCATTCCCTGATAACCACATACCACAATGTGGGTGTGATGACTCACGCTCACCAGCAATCAGTACCACATACCACAGTGCTGGAGGTGGTGGCTCACGCTTGTAATCCGTGGCAGGCAGAGGCAGGAGAACTGCTGAGTTCGAGGCTTAGTTCAGGACCAGCCTGAACTACAAAGTGAGACCCTATCTCAAAAACTAAAAATAATTTTTAAAAAAGTATTCATATCTGAGATTCTTTTAGCACTATGACAGTTGACACATTCATTTACTTAGGCATTAAAAATTAATTTTCTATCAGGGCTAACTTGGTATAAGACGGCTAACTCCGCTCACTGGCCAGGTAGAGGCAAGACTTTTCTTGTTTTTTGGCTGGTAACATCCTCTTATCATCCACTGTGCAAATTCTGTCAAGTGAAGAATCTCACCAATGAAAATTCTACCTTACAGTGTACATGTTTGTGCCTGTCCTTGGCATGGTTTGGGGACAGTTAAGAGCTCCATGGTTGTACCATACATGATGAACCTTGACCTTGGGAAACACACACCTTCTGCAGTCTTTAAGTCAATTTTATTAGTTCTAATTTTAAAATCCTATTTGTAGTCATCTCATTATTTTATTTTTACCCTCAGCATTATGAGTGGTTAAGAAACAGACTTTCAATTTTAAGTTGTACAGATCCCCTTTCCCTTCCTCTTAAAAGGAGGACTTCAATACACTGACCCACAGTAGATAAAATGTTCACAGATCATAGTAAAAATCTTCTCAATTCCAGGTCTTCTGATTCCTTTGTTCTGTACTAGAAGTTTCTAGAAGCGAGTAGGTTGTAGCCAGTCCCTAACCCCTGGTCTATAATAATCGAATGAACACTCATCCATAATGTTTCATGTAAATTAGGAGCTACATACTCAAAAGCTGCAGAGACCAGTCCCAAATCAAAAACATGGGAAGCCGGGCAGGTCTATGGCAACTGGAAAGCATGTGACCAATTATGATTCCAGCTTCCCCTGGAGGTGTCCTATTATGAAGATCTGTGTTGCCAGGTCTTAAAACTTTTTTATGAATAACTGGGGACTTAATGTTTAATGTGAAATATATTGAGCTGTTTAAAAAATTTGAGGGCCGGGGATTTAGCTCGGTGGTTCCAGTGCCTGCCTGGAAAGTACAAGGTTCTGAGAGTTCAGTCCCATAACCACATACCACAATGCTGGGCATGGTGGCTCACGCCTGTAATCCCAGCACATGGGAGACAGAGGCAGGAGGATTGCTGTGATTTTGAGGCTTGCCTGAGCTACAAAGTGAGTTTGGGCCCTGTCTGAACTACAAAGCAAGACCCTGTTTAAAAATTTTTTTTGAAAACCAGTTGGGAGTAGGTAGATGGTTTCACACACACAGGTCAAGGAAAGCATGCCTCTTAGCTGCCTGAGGGAATTTGCTGCTTGTGGTAGAAAGCAGGCTACATGTGTAAGTCTATGCAGAAACAGCGTGTTCTTTTAAGACCTGCACTCCAAGTCGTGTTCATTCTTTACAACTATAGAGCTACATTTTTCCATTTGGTTCCTTTCTTTGAGAAGATGTATTTTCCCTCCCTTAGTCCTAGCCCCTTGGCTGTTTGCTTTTTCATTTAGCTCACAGTTCTCAGAATGAAAATAACTGTCAAAATGGGCAAGTTTTAAATAAGAATATTGTGCAGTTAGGAATTATCTAACCATGAAGTCAGCTGGCTCTGAGTGTCAGGGGTGTCCCTAGCTGTGCCATTCCCTCAGGGTTCTGCTGGAGGAGGAACTGGGCCAGCCTGGCCTGGAAGAGAGCTCCAGGGAACCTCAACATGGCTTCATGAGCAAATGGCATGAGGCTGCTCCCTCACTACTGTAGTTACTGGCTTTGCTTGGTTAATGCAATGGGTTTCAGAGAGTCTTGCCTGAAATTGCACAGATGGCAGTTCTGGAAGTCAGTACTGTGTGGGCAGTGCAGTGAGGTAGGGGTCAGAGCTGCTTTGTGTCAGTGGGTTGTTTATTTATAGAATGAAAGAAAAGTTGTAGACCAGACTGAGCAGGTTCCAGACACCATGATTAAAGTGATCTCCTTGACTTTGTCAGCTGGCTGTTGGTGGAGTCTGGAGCTGAACTCATGTCATCTTGTCTAGGGTTGTCTGTCTGGTACTGAGTGCTGTCCACTGACTTTGGGGCTGGCCCTCCTGAACATCTCCTCCTCCCCCTCATACAAAGCAGGGTTGCTCTAGAGGGAGATATCCAGGCCTCCTGCTGGTCCCACCTTGGCCTTTTTGGCAGTTCTTGCCCACCCTACCCCTCATTACACTCTGTGCTGCTCACCCTCAGCCCATACTAAGCTGTTTCCTGAAAGACGTTATTCAAATTGAATGACATGTGTTATTTTCCTCTCATTGCTGAGACAAAATACCTGATCTAAAATTAAAGAGGGAAGAGGGGACTTATTTGTCTTACAACTTGTAGAGGTTTCAGTCCATAATCGACTGGCTCCAAGGCTGCGATGGCAAACAAGTATCCCAGCGGAGAAATGACATGGCATGCACAGGGCAGCAGAGGTGATGAGAAAGTTCAGGGCCACGCATAGCAATGGCAACAAGGGAGAGAGTTTAACAGCATCTTTCTGCCCTTTTTATCTTGTTCACACTACGGGGATGAGGGCTGTGCCAAACTGTCACTCATGTGTAGTGGTTTAGCAATCACAGGCTCCTAATCCAAGCATCACACATTCCAGACTCAACTGCCTCTGAAAAGAGAAAGTCACCCCATCTCCATGAGGCTCTGGGCAATGTCTGAACACAATCATGACAACACAAGGGGTCAAGCTAGGGGAGGGGGGTGTGCAGGCAGCATGGAATCACAGGTGCCACAGGGCTTTGTGAGGCCTGGAGTGTGGTGGGGGATGTGAACAGACATTCCTCAGGTGTCAGTCTCCCCCGTTACCTTGGGTGGCCACAGGCACGTCTGCTCTCACTGACCCTTGGTTTTCTTGTGTGTATGCTACTGACATCACTTATGCCAAAGATGTAAAACAAGGATCAAATGAGCACCTTGTTTTAAATATGAAGCTTAGATGACAGTACTCCTGTGGTTGAGTTTTTCTTTTTTGGTGGAGAATACAGACATGGTTGGCTCTTCATGTCCTATTTTTTGAGGTTTCTGAATTGCTAATCAGAGTTACTCCAACTTGAGCTGTGAGGTAATTTTGGATTTTGCCCATCTTTCCTGCTGCCCAGTCTCCTCTGGCTGTAGATGCCCCATGCCTGGCCACGGCTGCTTTGATGTTTCACTTTGAGGAGCTGGTCTCCTGGGAGGGGCTTGCAATTCTCTCATAAGCTCTCAGAGAACAGGCATGCTGTGCAAAGCCTGACTGCTGAGCCTCACCACCACTGTTGGCCAGATGACTGTAAGCAAATCACTTCCCTTCTGTGAGAGCAATTTCCTTCTTTGTTAGATGAGTGTAGCACCACCTGCTTCACAGCAGACACTGTAGACACCAAATGATGTAATGAGTGTAGAATTGCTTTATAAACTGTCACATGCTTTGCAAGGGAAGGGGATATTGTGGTTCAAGGCTGTGGGAGCCCTGTCCTTTCCCTTGCACTTCCTGTCTTGATCTGTGACTAACCTCTTAGCTTTTTTTTTTTTAAGTTGTATTTATTTATTTATTTTTTAGTTTTTTGAGATAGGGTCTTGCTTTGTAGTTCAGGCTGGCCCTGAGCTCACTATGTAGCCCAGGCTAGTCTCAAACTTGCAAGAATCCTCCTTCCTCAGTCTCCTGAGTATTGGGATTACAGGTGTGAGCCAGTACACCCAGCATTAACTTGATACCTTCTGCCTTAAGTGGATGTAATTTAAAGAAAAGTAGACTTTGAGTTCTGAGCCAGTGTCTGAACTCAATCTTCTTGAGTGGTCATGTGTTAATAATATTGACTCCAGTGATAATTACAGTAGTAAACAGCCACATGATAGCCATCAAGGATGAACAGCTAAATGTTGATACCATTTGCATATCTGCTCATCTCCAGACCATCTGTCTAGACACCTAGGCTTCAGAGTCAAGTCATAGTAAAAGCTGGAGGTTTCCCATTGCACTGTTGAGTGCTTCACTTTCTTCCAAAGGGCACCTTGGTATTTGCTCCCAAGGAGATCACAGTTGGGGAGAATCCTACGAGCTGATACTACCAGTGCAGGGCAGTAAGGGCTGTGGGAGAGACCATCACATGAGAAAGAGAGAGGGCTGTGTGGGTGCATTCAGGAGGCAGATGTCCATGTGACGTCTGAAGGATAAGTAAGGCAGGCAGTGACAGGGAATGAGACAAGAGGGAGGAGGGGGGGGAGGGGAGGAGGGTATTACAGGCAGAGGGCAATAGAAGCAACAGATTCTCTGTAAAGTCTTTTCTCTCTCATATCTTTATTTGCTTTTTATACATGAGCCTCACAATAAAAGGACCAAGACAGAGAAGAAAGCAAAGGAAGGAGAGAGCAAAAGAAAGAAAGAAAAGTAACTTTTGGGTTGTAAGTCAGAAGAATTGCTTAGCAAAATTTTATTTCTTTGTCTGAATAGCAAGGCTGGTCTATAAACCTCTGCTTGAAGGTCTCCCCCTGCTTTTGCCTAACATTCCATTCCTACCCTCTGGAACAAAGCAACTTCACCCCAGCAGTGATAGGAAACCCTTTCATTGCTCATCTTGCAGGCAGCTCTTCATTGGCTTTATTTCATTTCTGGTTCCTGTTTGTGAAGGTGGTGTCTGGCAGGGCAGCCTTCCTGAATTACGGGAGCACCTGGTCCATGAGCTTCACTGAGCACCGATACTCTTGAGATGAAGGCAGCTCCGCAGAACTTTTGGGGAGGTCGGTGTATTTTGGAGAACCTCAGGTGGGATTACATTCTCACAAGCAAAGCTGGAAATGAAACTCTGACAAAGAGAATTTTAGGTTTGAATTTCAAATCCACAGCAAGATGTTTTTCTCAAAGACCTTGTCTGTGAAGCTACTGTGAATGTTGGATTTCTACACATTTGTGTTTACAAAGTGATTACCATTTGCTCCTTAGTTTTGGTTGGTAGGAGGCATTTTTATGTTCTTCAACCACTATTTCACTCTCAGTGGGTCTGGAACTTGTAGGAGGATGGAGACTGGCTAGTTTGTCTTCTTCCCCACCCCTCTTATTTCTTTTCTACTGTCCTTTCTTCCTTCACTCCCTCCCTCCATCCACCCATGATACTGGAGATTATAAGACTTAGGAATATTGTGCTGAACTGTATCCTCAGCCCTTGTAAATGTTTTTGAGACAGAATTTCACTAAGTTGCCCGGGTTGACCTTAAACCTATGGTTGTCCTGCTTCAGCCTTCCAGAGTACTGGAATTACCAGCACGCACACCAGTTGTCATCTCCCTCATCCCTCCCTCCCACCCAACATTTCTCTCTTCCTCACAGTTATCCTGTGAGTCCTCTTCTTGCCTTCTTTGGGCATCTCACTTTGCCCTCGCTGTCCTCTCTTGGCATCTCCAGTCATTCCCCACCTGCTGCTTTTTACCCAGGCATTGACTTTGCAGCCCCTGCCGTCCCAGCTGGACCAGGCCTGAAGTGGTGTATCTGAAGACAGTGACCCCTGGCTTTGCCTTCTTTTGTCATGTCAAATTCAGATCCAGTTTCTCCTTAGCTTCCCCTTTCTTCCTTAGTTTCTGCATGGCAATCCTGATCGAAAATACGTAACAACATCACTTCTCGGCCTTTTGGCTAAGATCAAGTGTAGACAATACGTAACAGAGGGAGATGAGGGAGAGGCAGTAAAGGTTTTTCAGCCTTAGGTCTTCTGAACTGGAGCCTCATGGTTGGAGTACATTTCTGAAAGTTTACTCAGCACCAGATGAGTCACTGAGGCAGGATAGACTGGGGTTAACAGTGTGGGAGCTGCAGTCAGGGAGATGGATCTTATCCAACTCTGTTTCTCATGAGGGGAACCTGGGATAGGTGTTTAATTGTTCTCTGCCTCAGTTTCTTTATAAAACTTTGAAAAATTGTGTCTTCTAACAGAATTGTTAAAAAGTTAAAAAGATGTAGGGATTTGCTTAGCATATAACTGTTGAATCAATGTGGGCAGATGTTGTTGTTGGGCTAGAGAAGAGCTGGCAAGATCTTTCAATGCCTTTCGTGTTGGAAGATTAAGCTGTATTGAACAGTCCAGGAAATGCCTTTGTGATATTCCTTTCAGCTCAGGTTGGGTAATGGTATAGCCTTTCTTGTGCAATAGCCTGTGATTCTTGGATCCTTCATCAGCAATAGATTCATTTTCCTGTGTGATGTGCTGTCAAGCATAACTGTAAATTTAATCTGGGAGCCATATTGACTCATACTTAAATAATCATGCATGGTCAAGATCTCTAACATCCCCTCCCCTTTTTCTCCCCAGCATTATCCAAGGAAAGGTAGGAATTCAACATATTGGACTATCTGTGGTGTCTCATTCTTGTTATTTCAGACGGAATAATTTCATTACTTTAGCAATATTGACCTTTTCATTTGTTCCAGGCAAGAATCAACAAGCTTCTAAAAGGAAAAAGTACTCATGAAAGTGGATTATTACTGGTTTGAGTGAACTCAAGAAGAGAAAGCCCAGAAACAGACGCACACATGTATGGTTCACCAGCTTTAAACAAGGGTGCCAGGATAGCTCAGTGGGGAAAGGTTTTTTTGACACAGAGTGCTAGTTCAGCTACATAGCTGTGTGAACAAAAAGAATGTCAACATTTATACAAAAAGTAATTTCAAAGTGAATGATAAGCCTCAATGTAAAAACTCAAAGCTATAAACTAGAAGAAAACAAAAAATGGGAGCAGTTTTGGAATGGGCAACCGATTCTTAGTTGTGGAACCAAAACATTGAAAACTGGACTTTAGCAAAATCAGAAACCTTTGCTTTTTTAAGACAACATTAAGAAATGACAAGACTGTACAAATAAGACATATATTGGACAATGGTTTTGTACGTAGAATAGCTTTAAACGAAATAGTAAGATAATCAAAAAAGTATTTAGTTGGCAGTAATAAGTGATAGTGAGTAAGCACTTGAAAAGGGGCTTGACGTTATTAGTCGTAAGGGAATTACAAATGAAAAAGACTGTTTTCCCACGAGAATGTCTAGTTCTAAAAAAAAAAGATCCCAGAGACCAAAAATGTGTGGTGCATCTAGGCTAGTGATGCTCTGATGATGAGGGAGTAAAGTGGTATGACCACTCTGGGAGACAATTCAGAGGCACCTAGAGAGCAGAAGATCATTTACTGTCTGCTCTCATCACTCCATTCTGAGGTATTTACCCCAGGGAAATGAAAATGCATGTCTGCAAGAGGACACTTACATAAATTGTAATTTTATTTCTAACATCAAAACCTGGAAACAACTTACATAATATGCATCAACTGTGAATGGAGAAGCCCACTGTTGTGATCAGACAGTGGGGTCCTACCCATCAGTAAAAAGGTGCCGTGTTCCATTTAGTGTCAGGATGAATCTCAGGGTAACTGAAGTGAATATCAGAAAATAAAGCCAAGAAGTCCATATATACTGCGGGCCTGTATTTATTTAAAATTTTACATAGAAATTAACCTAGAGTGACAGAAAGCAAATAACAGTTGCCCGAAGAGAGAGTTAGATGGGGGGGGGGGGAGGATTGAATCAAGAATCATGAGAATACTTAGAAGGTTGATACAGAACTTCACTTTGGGTGATTCTTTCACAGATGACACTCTCTCAATGCTGATCAAAGTGTACACTTCATGCAGTTCACGTGCATGGAAGGGCCATGCTTGGTCACTAATGTCCTCACATCGCTAGGCCAGACAAGAATCCTGCCGAGACCCATGTAGGATAGATACTTCCGGTTGCTATGAAGGGTGGTTTTATTTTCCTGAGTGTGACCCATACATTTAGTACTGGACAGCCCTGTTAAGTTACACTACAAATAGATAATGTAACCGGTAAGCTAAATATAAAAGCCTTCACTGGGGGCAGACAGCTGGAGAGGAACTGGTGCTGAATGTGGCTGAACTCATGCGGTTGCCAGAAACAGCCCTGAAGTGCCCTTTGGTGGCTGACTCTTGAGCATGTCTGTCCTTACAGGCCTCTGTGAGTGTGGACTGTTTATCCTTCTGGTCTCTTGCCCACAGTGTGACTTGTTCCTTCAGTGTTACCCAGGAGATGACAGTATAAGAGTTCTGATTGGTTCACTTTTCCTCCTTCTGGAAACTCTGCGTTATAAGCAGTCTATGATGCCGTGGGCTGTCTGCCATGTTGCTTTATTCAATCTATTATGCCTCTTTACATTTTCTACCATAAAAAGTACTTTTTAAAGCTTTATGTCTTATTAGACCTTCATGGTGTTTCTGATGTAGGTGGAGGTGTTAGACCCACTTCCGTGTTATAGCAAAGAAATCCTTGTCTAAAGAAAACATCTTGGCCCAGATTGCATGATATCAGTGCTAGAGGTACGTGGTGAATGGGACCTGGTCTCTTGAAGACTAGTCGAGGGCTCTTTCTGGTCTGTGGATTGCCTGGGAAAGCACCTCAGAATCTGAGGATGTAAAAGGTGAAAAGGCTTTTAAAACTCATTCTGTTTTCTGATGGCAAAAACAATGGCTCAGACTCAATCTCACAGAAGAGTCAGCACCAAGCTTAGGATGTTGCCATACTTTGCCAGGTGGAGGTGACTTTCCAGCTCCCATATTACCTGTGGTCTTGGAGATTCTGCCTAGATCGGCACCACGAACACTCATCTTAGGCAGCTGCTGGGTTACGGTCACACAAACGAAAGGAGGCGAAAGGAAGACGTGCTTTTCCTGTCCACCCACCACCTATTCTGAAGACGTGTGTATTTAAGGTGCTGGTGTTTATCAGAGACAGTGTGGTGTATCATGGTTGAGTACTTATTCAAATGCATCTGTTCTTGACCTTGGGAAACTTAATCTCTTGATACTTGTTTTTTCATTTGGAATCGGAGAACAAGCTAAATTAATACTTTGCTCTTTGTATGAGATTTTGAGAACACATTCTTTTATCTTCTGAATAGAGAAACAATTTGTGCTTCCGTAAGTATCATGTGAAGAACACAGTTCTCAAGATTTCTGGGGTTTCTTTTGGGAGTGGTTGTTGTTGATTGTTTAGTTATTGGAAAGACTCATAGTGAATGCTTTATTTCCTAGCCGAGAGGGGAATATCCCTATTTGTACGGGGCACACAATGCGTCCTAGCACAGCAACGCAGGGCAGAATAAGCTCTTCCAGTAATGCCGGCTCCTCCTCTAAATTACTTGTACTCGCTCCTTGTTTCCCATGAGCAGTGCTGTTACTTTGGGATATTCTGCTTGTGATTAGAATATGGATATCAGGTAACAAAGCCACTTGTGTTATAAAAAATTAAGTAAAATTGGATACTTTCCTGGGATGTAGTTTTGGGGAACTGTGCAAAAATTTTGAACCCTTTAATAATCCCTTTGAAGTGACGTCTTTCCCCATCATAGCGTCCTGGGGGAGTTGAAAAATCCTGAGATGAAAGTGGCTGACTGTTCTTTGCAAAGAACTTTCCAAGGACGAGCAGGATGTGAAAGCAGGTTGGCTCTGGGTCGTCCTGAAGGTCACTGTGTGGAGGGGCTCCCGGGCCTCTGCTCTGTGCAGTTGGCTGTTCCAAAGGGGCGGGTGTGTGTGTGGGGGAGGTTGATAAGAGGGGCTGCTGCTCGGCACTGACAATTCTTGACATTTCTGCCCCTCTGTGGGAGAAGTGGCCTTGATGAAGTTAGTGTTGGCCTGGGTGCTGTGTGCTAGCCTTCTGTTTAAGCCAGCTCTGTCTCCTCTCTCCACTTGCAGTTCCCCAAACCCCTCCGAGCCCCCGTAGGCTGTGTCTTTTGTGTTCTCTGACGTTTCATGTGGACGGATGCTGTAGTTCTCGGCACACTGCAGTGTGATATTTTTTGTCTGCTTGTCTCTCTGACTTTATACAGTAGATAAACAGGATGGAAACTTTGAGCAGACTGGCAAGTCTTTACATAGTTGGCCTTGCTGTCCTCCCAGCACCTACACATGTGGGAGGGACTCAGTTAAGAGTATATTGACTGAATAAACTCCTTACATGCAAGCCATTGGTGCCAGGTAGTCGCTAGTTCAGCTCAAAGGAGGGATTAAGCAGAAGGAATTTTTCTGTCAGGCGACTCCAACCAGGCTTACTGTGGACTCTGACATCTGCTTGGGATACGCTGGCGGCCAAGAGGGCTGGTCGCAGACCAGCTCATGGCCTTAACATCCCCCCTCTGCTGGAGTGCTCATGAACAGTGTGAGCAGAGGGGATGGGTAAATGAGGTTAACATTTATTTTTCCTTTTCAGTTTGAGCTCTTGACACTAATTTTTTTCCTGTTCTCAAAGTAAAAGTCAAAAAGTTCATTTTTCTAAGGAGCTGGCAGAGGTAATCTGCAGAGAGGTGTGTTCTGTGAGGTATTTTCCACACTGTGTCTCTAAGGGCTAGGTCACTGTTGCACTGTGGCTCACCAACACCTCCATGGAGGTACTTCAGAGGAGCCCTGTATAGAAGTCTAAGAAATAGTCCAGACTGGCTGGTGACTGACCAGCAGCGAGTGTGTTCAGGATCTCTTGTGCACAGGTTGTGAGTATAGATTTATCCCTTGGTATGATAATCAGATGTTCTCAACTGTTCAATCAAACAGTAGGAGTTGCTTTGAAAGGACTTTGTAGATGTGACCGCATGTGGAATCAGTCGGTAGTAATCGGCTGGAAGGCCTCAGACGCAAGTGAGGTTTCCCTGAGGAAGAAGAAATTCCATTGTTGACAGGAGCTTCTCACTGCACCTAAGCACCCGGCTTGTTGGCCTCAAGCATTTGGGACTTCATTTGTCAGCCCCACAATCCCATCAGCCAGTTCCTTGCAGTAAATATCTATGTCTTCCATAAATTTTCTTTCTCTGATTGAACTCAGACTGAGATAGCCAGAAATTACTGCCCTGAAGTATTTTCTCTATATTTACTTTCATTTTTTTTCCAAATTAGACACTTATGTAATTTAAGTAATCAATTTACAAGTCTCATTATGAAAAATGACCTTCTCCCTAGAGACAGCCAATTATAACTCCTTTCACTTCCACATCTAAGGGGTGTGTGTGTGTGTGTGTGTGTGTGTGTGTGTGTGTTTATATATGTGAGTGCGCATGCGTGCTCACGCGCGGCATCAGGGATGGAACTGGGCCTTGCATGTGGTAGGCAAGTGCTCTGACTGCACTACACCCTCCGCCCCTCAACTCCCACATTTCTAAGCAACATAGCTATTTTATTTGGCAGTGACAGGTGTGATTTAGTGACTTCTTCCTGTGAGCAGGGCTTCAGTTCTCTTTGCAGTTACTGTTTCCTGTCTGGGCTGGGCATGCTCTAGGTGGATTACACTTGCTTTGGGGTTCTGGAGATTGTTATTGCTTTTCTCTTGGGATGTATCTCACTGTAGTCTGTGCTATTGTCTGCCATGATTTACTCCATTGTTAGAACACATCTTCCAATACCTTCCTGAGATCAGATTCAGAGGAAACCAAAATGTTTGAGACTTTGGATGTCTGAATATCTTGGGCTATAATAAGTGTTCTGTTCTCATACATTAAATGATAACCTGGGTGAAAACAGGTTTATGCTTAGAATTTCTAGTGTTGGTTTTGAGATGTATAAAAAAAAGTCTAATGCTACTCTAAAAACCAGTACTCTGTGTGTGTGTGTGTGTGTGTGTGTGTGTGTTTTTTTAAAAAGCTACTTGTAGAAGCTTGTAACATCTGTTTGTCTTCAGAGTTCTAACACTTCAGGCTGTATCCTAGCTCACTGTGCTAGCTACTCAGATCCTTTCACTTTTGAACTCGTGTCCTTTATATATGAAAGCTTTTTTGAGATTATTTTAGTGATTTTATTGATTTTTTGATATTATTTTTTCTGTTTTGTGTTTTTGCACTTTGTATTGTTCAGATTTTAACTTTCTGGACTCTAAATTTCTCACATATTTTACTTTTTGTCTTTTTACTTTGTCTTTTTTACTTTTTCTCTACTTTTGAGAGATTTCCTCTACTTTATCTTCTGGTCTTCTTGAGCTCTTTTTGGAGTTAATTTCTGTTACATTTTTCAAATTCAAGAATTTTCATTCATATATATGATATATTCATATATATTTATGAATATATATGTATGTATTGGGACATATCTAAGGGAGAACCCAGAACCTTCATCCTGTTCTACACACCCAGACCTTTTTACTCTTTATCTTGAGGTAGGGTCTCAGTAAATCACTAAGTTGCTCAGGCTGGGCTAGAACTTGCTATCATCTTACTTCAGTCTCCTGAGTAGCTGGGATTGCAGGTATGTGCGACCACTTGCAACTCTGAATTTATTAAAACAGCCTTTTCTTATTTCAGAGTTACAATATCATTCATTTCCAATGTCAACAATAATTTTGCTTCTCTAACAATTATTTTTAAATTTGATTTTATTGATACATTTTATATATACATTATGGTCACATTCAACATTGAGCATTTGTACCAGTACAAGACTCTTGCAATTATTTTTGCTAATGACATTTTTCTCTTTGTTTTAGGTCTTTCATATTAGTGGTTTTCAAAAGTGTGATTATTATTAGGAAATATATGTATGTACATAGTAAGTCTTTGGCTTACAAATAAATTTTTCTCTGGGAGAATGTTCATAAGTTGGATTTGTTTGTAAACTGGCAACAAAATGATTCTTGTATAGTATACCTGTGCAACTTCTCAACTCAAATGTTTATAAGTTAAGGACTTATTGAATGTCCTGTATACATTTATTTAATTCTAAAGTAGAGACTTTAATAATGTCATATTCCTCCCTACTGGTGAAATTTAGGGGATATGTTAACTTAAATTGGGTAGAAATTGTCTTTATGCTTACTTAAACTGTGTTGGAAATTTAGCATTTTTTTAATAATAAAATTAAACTTTTTTTTTTTGAGGCAGGGTCTCATTTTGCAGTTCAGACTGGCCTTGAGCTCAGTATGTAGCCCAGGCAAGCCTTGAATTCACCACGATCCTCCTGCCTCTGCCTCCTGATTGCTGGAATGACAGCTGTGATCCACCATGCCTAGCACTGTGGTAGACGGTACTGAAGGCTGGTGGCCGTGAATCACCACGTGGGCATTGTTGTATGTGGTTACCAGGGATAGAACTAGGGACCTTTCACTTACAAGGCAGAAGCCAGAACCACTAAGCTAAACCCCCTGCCCAGCAATAATAATAGCAGTACATAAATATAATGAAGTATTAGAGCGTTATGACTGTCATCAATGAAAATCATAGTTTCATCTGAAATTAATTTTGACAGGTATCTCAAAATATTGTTTATGCTTATTATAACTTATTAGATCTGCTGTCAGATTTTGCAATTTAATTCATTAATCGAGAAACATTACAGCCTAATTTTTATATTCAATTAACCTTATGCTAATGTAATTGGTTTCCTTTGTAAGTCTGTGTGTTTTATGTTATTTATGCAGTTGAAGTCTTTGTTCTCCCAGCCTAGACAGATTCCCAGGGCAGAAGATACCTTCCCTACTCTCTTGGCAATGTCTTGCCCCTGCCCCAGTGCAGCCTGACGTCCTGGCCACAGTTCCTTCCTTGGCTCTCAGGGATGAAACGCTCCCTCCTCGGCTGGAGCAGCAGCCATTCTGAGCAGGTGGAAGGGCCTGGGCTTCTTTGTCAGTGAATCCTCTTGCTTTTAGGGCCACCTCTCCTGCCTCCATTCCAGGAAGACCTGGCAACATCTGCTCCTGCAGCTTAGGGAATTGGGGTGTGCCTGGACGCATATTTCTCCATCATCTCTCCTCACTGCCCGAGGACTCCACCACATCTTTCTCCAGGAAGGCAGCTGCCATTGTCCCATGTCCCTCCCTAGCATACACAATTTGGTGGCTGTTGCCCTCTTGTTTTCCTTTGTCCTTTTATATTTCTCCCTTTAAAAAACTTCCTAGCTTGCAAAAGCCGAATATGCACATTTATCCCACTATCTTTTTCTAGAACTTCTTCTTATTTTTAAGTCAGTTTCAAATCCATAAGGGAGAATTCTTATAACTGTGATTTATATGTTATTTGGGAAAAACTAAAATTCAGAGTTATCAGACCACCTTAGAGAAAGGGTCACCTAAATATTTTTTGGGTAGATAGAGCAGTAGAATTTTAAATGGACAGATAGGAGTTTGTCTTCATTATTCCTTGCTACCTACATGACCTGACTTTAGAGGATTAACCTTTTTTTTTTTTAGGATCAGAATTTCTACCTACCAAGGACCTCCAGATGGTTACATCTAGAAGAAAATTAAATTGCACAATAAGCATTTAGAAAAGAGCTTCTTCTCTAATTAGAGTTAACAGGTAGTATTGGCTTGTATTGTAATATTTATTACTTGAGGAATTCTGTAGTTTCATACAGGGGCATGCAGCAGTGTCTTTCTCACACTAACAGGGAGTGAAAGCAGGCAGCTAGAATATTACAGAGCAGAATTACTGTTACAGAGCAGAATTACTCAGGGCATCCTTGGAGGGTTTACAGAGGGGATGTAATGCTTCATCTTGGTTTTGAGGAACCATCTTAATGCCTCCAGGTCACGGAAGGAGGGCAGAAGTGTGAGCCCAGGCAAGGTGGTTCATCTTATTCCACAGAGAAACTCAGGAATCATACTTGTTCCAGAGACTCTTGGATTCTTTATCTTGTATTAGAAAAATGTCAGCTGATACCTCACTTAACAGAAGCTTGGCTGCATCTTGGAATAGCGACTGCCTTGTCTCTGAGGAAGTTACAGCACCACAGCTGATAGTTCTTTGTCCTTGGTGGCTTCCCGGGTCCTTCCGTCACCCGCAGCTTCATGATGCGTGCGGAGGTGAATGTGCTCCCTTCACAGCATCTACAGGCCCCACCCTTGACGTGGTCACCATGACCAGAAATCGTGGGGACCAGGGCTGTCCATCTGCCTATAGACTCCCAGTGACCTCAGGGTCCGGTGACTGCTGATCTGTTTATCTAAAACTTCAGCAGTTGACATCCAATGGTCTGCTGCTAATTCAAAAATTCAGAAGCCATTGAATGTGAATCCCTGGCTATCTGTCAATATAATTTAATAACCAGGGGAACTTGAGAGCTTGTGCTTGGTGTAATTTCCTCCACATCTGCCAGCTTTTCTCATCGGTTGGGGTTGGGGGAGGGTGGTGATGAAAGGTTTTGAGGACAAGAGTGACTGTTTTAATTTCACCTGGGGCCCTAAATCGATATTCATTTATTATTCAGGCAGCTCTAGCATTTCCCTGGGTGACATTCGAACACATGTAGTGTCAGAGTGGTTTGGAATTTGTCCTCATTAGGAAGGCAAAGGACGCCTTTTTGCAGGCTAAGCAAGTGAGCTTCCATATGCCCTACTTGCTGCCTTGCATATTTTGAAAAGAAAAGTGAAGGTCTAGGGAGAGGGGGTGGAATAGGTAGGAAGGAGGTCTGCAGACTTGGCCTCTTTGGTCTTAGTAGCTGGACTTCTTTGTGTTCCTTATGACTTAGAATTGTAACTACTGGGCCAGGCATTTAGCCCAGTGGTTCTGGCGCCTGCCTTGCAAGCACAAGGGCCTGGGTTCGATCTCCACTAACCAAATACAACCATGTTGGTTGTGGAGACTCACGCCCACCAGCAATCAGTACTACATACCACAATACTGGGCATGGTGAGTCACGCCTGTAATCCCAGCACTTGGGAGGCAGAGGCAGGAGGACTGCTGTGAGTTTGAGGCTTGCCTGAGTCACATACTGAGTTTAAGATTAGCCTGAACTACAGAGTGAGACCCTGCTTCAAAAAACTAAAAAAAAAAGGTAACTACTGTTGTCACCTCTGATAAGCTCAACATGAGAGGTGACAACTGGTACTACTGAAAAAAATTTTATTTCTACACAAAGTTTTCCTGTGAACAATATCTTGAATACAGATGCTTTGAATTTAGACTATATGGAAAAATGGGAGTGGTGGAAGAGAAAAATGCGAGCCTCAGTGTTCCTGTGTTAGGGACTGCTGTAGGCTGATGGCTAGCTCATTATTTATATGAAAAGGAGAACCAGAAGTGGAACTAGATCAACAGATGTTAACTCATACCCTCCTGCTGGTGCGTGGAATGTGTGGGGGGGTGGCGGGGAGCTCAGTGGAAGAGGCAGTTGTGTGGAGATAGCCTGACAAAGGAAGTCTTGCTCCAAGACTGAACTGGCCCTCGCAGCTGCCATAGGCCTTGATGGAGGTTGTGTGAGATCTCCCCCTTCCACTCACAGAACTCTGATCTTGACCTGAAGGTACATCTCATGAAGGCAGATGGGTTCCTAATTAGGGGAAGAGGATTAGACTATATGGTCTTTATTTGTTTTCTCATCTGTTCATTGCATCAAAATTTCCCATTTCTCTTGGGAACCTAAATGGAAAATCCTGTTATTAACAGGAGGCTCTTAGGTTAAAGTTTTATAATCCTTTACATACTGAGACCTGTGAAGCAGGTTATAGAATAAGATACAAGGATCACACAATACACACTGTTGATATCTTCATTCTGATGCACGAAATTTCAAAAGCATGTTGATAAAAGAAGTCTGATTTAAAATACACACACGCTATAGTTTCATTTATATAAAATCCAAAATAGAAAAAAATTAATCACTAGTGATTAAAATCATAAAGTTACTGGGACCTGGGAAAGGGAAATGAGGCAATGTTCTGGGTAAAAGAAATGTTGTATATTTTGGTTAGGGGTGTTTATATGGGTTAACCATTGACAAAACTAATCAAAGCTCTCAAATCTTTATGTACATTATATTAGATTTTTGTCATCGTGTCTAAATATCTAAAACAACACTTAATGAATGAAGGAAAGTTTTATTTTGGCTCACAGTTTGAGAGGTTTCAGTCTGTGGCTGGCTGATTTGGCTTCTGTGGGCCTGCGGAAGGTTGCAGCAAGGGAAAGATTCTCACCTCACAGTATTCAGGACTAGAGAGAAAGAAAATGGGAGGAACGAAGGGCCAGATACAGGCCCCAGGGTCGTGACCCCATCCACTTCCTTTAACTAGGCGCCACCTCCTAGTAATGCCATCGTTGTTTCCATCATCTCCATCAAAGTATAGTCTTCATCTGTCAGTTAATCCACTAATGAACCCACAGCACCCATGATTTTATCATCTTCCAAAAGCCAGCTCATTCTTGAACACTTGAACTTTTAAGGCAATGAGTTAGGTCTAAATCATGACATGCATTAGTTGTACTTGAATAAGACTAAATATAGTAATTTTTAAAAAGCCAAACCCTTAGATTTGTATGTTGGAAGCAGGGTGTTAGTTATTCAGGATAAAGTTCAGCCCTGAGATTAGCTGAATTCAAGGTCTTCATCTCCTTGTTCACTTTCTTTTTACCATTTGCCTGGCCACTGCTAGCTGCTCCTGGCCTACACATGTCTATATCACTTGCTAGTACTTTTTGTTTTATGTCCAGCTCATTAGGAAGCAATGTAACTTGTTTCTAAATCGGCGATTTAATTAGTTTCTAATTGTCCCATACAACTTTCTGTGGTGATGGGCATGTTCTACAGTTGCACTCTGATATAATAGCCACATGCAACACTTAAATGTGACTAGTCAAATGAGGAACCAAGTTTTAAATTTCATTCATTTTAAATTTAAACACATGGGTTTGAATGAAAAAAAAAGTACTATTTTTAAACTTGGAGGATAAGGCAATATTACAGTTTGGGACTACCAGAGGGAGAAGATGATATTTAAGCAAAGAGAGAGAAGACAGAGGTAAGGGAGTGAGCCATGGGAATGTGTGGACCTTCCAAGCAGAAGAAATAATGACAAAGGGCCTGAGGCAGAAGTCACCAGGCATGTTTGAGGAGCAGGGAGCGAGCTAAAGTGGCAGAAGGAGAATAAGGGATGGGCGGAGTGGTAGGAGGTGAGGGCAGAAGAATTGGCTCTATCCAGTTTGTTTGGCGTTGACTTGCAGAGATGAAAAGACATTTTCCTCTTGCCGTACACAGGTCATGGTGACTCTGACGCACCACTCAACAGACTCACCAAGAGCCCTGTGTCTTCCAGGAGAAAAGCTGACAGAGGCCCTGGCCTGGCTGAGCAAGGCCTCCTGAGCTAACGTGCAACAGATACACACGTCAGCACAAGCTTCTCACCCTGCTCAGATTTTTGTCAGCTCTCCACTAATTGCCTTTGAGTCCTAAAATTAGCCCCGAGGCTTTAACCACTTTCCCGCCTGGGCTTAGATAATTGGCAGGGGTGGGTGGTGTCAGGCGACAGGGGAGGCCTGCAGGCTGCCAGGGAGCCTTGAACTTGGAGCATAGCTCTGCCCCACCCCATCCATTTCAGTCTCAACTCCCTTTTCTGAGCTCCAGTTTCCTCCCTGCAGCATGAATTCTCCTCAGACCCTTTTCCACTTCAAATGCTGTGTGGTTCTAAGGTCACTTCTTGTTTATACAGAAGGGATGTGCTCCCTTACTTGGTTGTTGTCACATTTGGGGCCCTAGGTGAGTGGCTGGCTGTGTGGCTGTTTTCTTAGGTAAGACAGGATTAATCTTAGCATAGACCATAGTACTACTGAGGTCTGTCATGTTCTTGGCACTCCTCTATAACAAATTATTCCATCAGCGTAAGGTGTGTTGCTAGCCCTTAGAAAAGACACAGCGCTCATCATTGGATTCTATCACATGCAGTCTGAAAGATAGGGAAGTGTTGGGAGTAGGCTGAGGGGACTTCTCCTAAGCTGCCTTGACGTTTGGGTTGGAGGATTTCCATAGGTCACTGGGGCTGCTGTAAGAGAATATAATAGACCCAGAGAGACTCAGAAACAACAGAAATTGACTTTTCACACTTCTGGAGGCTGACAAGTCCAACAGCCGGGAATCACTAGATTCAATTATCTGCTGAGAATTTGCTGCCAGTTCATAGGTGGCCATCTTCTTGCTGTGTCCTATCATACAAAAGGGACAAGACATATTCTGGGATGTCTGAAAAGATGGTCATTGTTCCAACTCATGAGAGCTTCATCTTCATTGACCCGAATCACCTCCTGAAGGCCTCACCTCCTCATCCCATCACCATGGGGGTTAGGATTCAACGTGTCCATTTTGGACAGACACAGACATTGAGCCCTGTTGCCAGGGGCTCGGTAGCTCTTGTGACAAGCATGGCGATGGCAGTTGCTGTCAAGCCTTGCCTGCCCACACTGACTGGCAGGGTAGGGAGGGGTATGTACCAACCCAGCTTCCATCTGGTATCTTGGGGCATGATGCTGGCTTTACAGATCTGTTGAACCCAGAACTGCTCGGGTTTAAGCTCAGTCTTGCACTCACTAATGACCTGCTTCCTCAAAAAGTCCAGGCGGACAGGAAAAGCCCAGGAAGACTGTCCCTGGGCCATGTTTCCATCCAAGGTACATTCCAGCATCTAGGTGATCATTAACAGTCAAGTCAGGTTAGCCTTCTCCTTTCCTTGGTCCCACTGGCCCAAGAATATCTTTCCCAAATTAGCTGTTCAATCACGCTCATGACTTTTACTGAGGATTGCTGTGGTCTGAATGTTTGTGCCCAGTCCAATATCATATGCAGAAATCCTAGCCTCCAAGGTAATATTATTAAGAGGTAGGAGCTTGGAGAAGTAATTGGGTTGTGAAGGTGAAGCCCTCATGCATGAGATGGTGCCCCTACAAACAGGTCCAGAGAGACCCCTCATCCTTTGTATGTGTGGGAGCACAAGGAGGGATGCCATATATGAGCCAGGCACTGCATCTGCTGCTGCATTCATGTGGAGATCCTAGCCTCCAGAACTCTGAGCAATACATTTTTTTTAAAGTACCAACCCAATGGGCTCTAAGACAAATTACTGTCTGAAAAACATTTATGCATCTTCCATAAAACTGCTTGTAAAAGTTTTTGTTCAGTGTGATTTTGATGTTCATTCTCTGCAGAGTAAAGTTTATACCACGCACATTTGTGTATGTAACGAGGGTGGGTGCTGAGGTGCGTGAGAGAGGACCCTTCCTATTGGTGAACTCAGAGGAAAGGGATGCTGAAGGGAACCGGGGCATTTCACATCCCTTGGGAAGTGTGTTTGGTTCTCAGGGATTCCAGGAAGTGCTTAGTGCTTGAGGTAGGTCAAAGGAGTTGAAGCATATCTGTAGAGATTCATGAGACCTGGCATCATTTGGGTCCATGTTCCACTACAAAATTCCTTAGCCCCTGATTTATTCTTTATGAGTTAGTTTGATCTCCTTATTGTATCTCACATGAAGATAATGGATATACATACATTCTGATAATATACATCAGCTGAATAATATAAAGAGTAATATTGTTACCTAAAATCCCTGAGATTGCTTTCTTTAAAAAAAAGATAGGCTTATTGAGATAATGTAAGTATGAGAAAAATTTATCCTTTTAAGTCTACAGTTTTATAGACTTTATAGATCTGTACTGACAGAGAACTAGCATGATGGTAGTTTTCTCATGGTGAAAAGTTTCCTATGCCTTTTATTAGTCATTACTTACCTCATATCCCCCACCTCATTTGCTCTGTCACTAGTCTTCCTTTTCCAAAGCCTGTAAATGAAATCATACAGTATTTAGTCTCAAGTCTATCTTTTTTCACTTAGCCTCAGTTTTGAAATGTAGTCTTCTTCCTGATGAATATACCTAGAGATCATTCTTTTTAATTGTTGAATAATATGCCATTGTATGGTTAGATCACAATTTATTTTTCCCTTCACCAATGTGGGGCATTTAGGTTTTTCCAAGTGTTTTGACTACTGCATTATGAAATTAGTACCTATGAACATCAGTGTGCAGGTCTTTGTGTGGACATAGACTTTGCTTTATTTCTGTAAATATGAAGGAGGAAGATGCTGAGTACTTTGGTAACTCTGAATTTACCAAATTTAACATAAAAAGGAACAGTCAGTGTGTTTTGCAAAGTGACTACCGTTTCATGTTTTCATCATCAGTATGCGGGAGTTCCAGTTTCCCCATATCATCATCACACTTGGTATTAGCTATCTTTTTAATTTTAGGATTTTAATAAGTAGTAGTAGCTTCTGTTTACATTTTATTGTTGACCAAAGATGTTACTTACCTTTCTATGTGCTTGTTATGTTTGACATGACTGTAGCCATCTTGTTCATACCCACTGTTTGGCCCAAGGGGATGGTGGCATGCAGCTTCAATCATATGTGGCAAAGTTAGTAAAGAGCTGAGAGTGTCATGCTGGCGACTGATGCCATCTAGGTCTCGACTATTTCTTAACTGAAGTTGTGAGAAATCTGGGTACGTCTGGTTGGCTGCAGTCCATCTCTGTCCAGCTAAGCATATAGGCTCCTTTTTTCTTCCTCAGAGAACAGGAATCTTCCTGTGTTGCTGTTGTACAAAACATACTTCTGTTCATAAGTCCCTCATAAATTCCACTTTGTGCAACCCTGGATCTCTCTATTATTAATAACTGAGTTCCATTTGTGACTAGGTCACTGCATGAATTGGTTGCTAAATGAAGAATTATATGTGTATTAGAATCACAACAAAAATGATAAAAGGAAATTCCAACTTGATGGCTTAGCTTGTGTTTGCATGACTCTTACACGCAGTACTGTGGTGTATAACAACATAAAATTACAGTACTGTATTATATAGTACAATCAGCAATAATCACATTAGTTATTAAGGTATACTGTACAAAACTGTAGAGGCAAGAGGCACAAAACTGTACAATACACAAAAGACAGGTCGAATGTCAAATCAGAGGGTAGTAAAAAATCTGAACAATTGTTAAAGAATATTTGTACTGAAAATTTTCTGAATATAAAATCATGTAGTCTGCAAATAAGTGCAGTTTTTCTTGATTCTGTACTACTGTATATTGGCCAGTCCCACCCATTGAATAGAATAATAAAAATGGGTGTCCCTGATAGCAGGAGTAATCATCACTAGATGATAGTAGCTATTGGTTTTGCCTGGGTGCCACTTACCTGGTATTTAGGAAGTTATTTTCTGTTCTTATGTCACTAAGATGTGTTTTTCTTTCTCCTTTACTTCCCACTCTATGACTGGGTATTGAGTTTTATCAGCTGCTTTTTCTGTATCTATTTAATAAATATGAAAGTGTTAGGCTGCCTAGGACAAACCTTCCATGGTCATAATGTAATATTGTTTTTATATACTTTTAGATTTGGTTTAGTAATACTTTAAGTTCATGAGAGCTAATATATGGATTTAAAAAAATTTTTTATTATTACTTTTGTCTTACTTTGACTTTGTATCACAGTATAATGCTAGCCCCAGGAATGAATTGAAGATAGTTTCATTTTCCTCCATTTCCTGGAAGAATTTGTTTTAGAATTGGCTTTTTTTTCTTTAAATGATTAAATGTTTGGTAGAAGTCATCATTAGAGCCACATAGGTCTGAAGTACTGTGAGAAAAATTTTAACTACGAATTCAGTGTTTCCTGTTAATGAAGGGCTATTCAGGTTATCTGTTTCTTGGATGCCCTTTGATTTGTATATGCCATCTAAATTATTGTCTTAGTTACTTTTCTCACTGCTGAAACAAAATACCCAAAACAAGTTAAAGAAGAGTTCTAGTCCATACCGGTTTCAGTCTGTGTCTGGCTTGCTCCAAGGCAGGGTGGCACAGCAGAGGGGCATCACAGCAGAGAAACAGTTCATGGTGTGGCAGGCAGAAGGCAGCAAGCAGCAGCCTGCCTCTCCGTTATCCATTTTATGCTACCCACCTTCCCAGGTGGTGGTACCCACACTCAGGGGCCTTCTCATTATCCTTAAAGGTTTATCTAATGTTACTGATGTTTACTTAGCACTAGATTTTGGTATCATTATTTTTCTCTATTTTGTCCATTTTGTTTTACTGATTTTTTTTTCTTTTTTTTTCCCCCCTGGGGATCAAACTCAGGGCCCTGCCCATGCTAAGCATATGCTCTACCACTAAGCAACACACATTCATTGATTTCTGCTCTTTACTTCAGGGTTGACATGCTTTTAATCCTTCTTTCTTAAAGGAAAAGCTTTATTTATTCAAATATTTTCTTTTAACTTACTTATTAAAATCTTCCCTCTAAATACCATTACATCCCTTTTCCCTTATTGGTACTGGGAATTGATCTATTAAACTCAAGGCCTTTGCACTAAGCTCCACTCTGCACCAAGTTGTCCAGCCTGGGCTCAAGCTTGCAATCCTCCTACTTCAGCCTGCCATAATGCTGGTATTATAACTATGACTTCCCATGCCTGGCTTGTATCCTATTACTTCTAATATGCTGCTTTAAAATTTTCTTTTACTTCCAGGGTCTGGGTGGGAAACTACTGAAGTACTGGGGTGTTGAAAGCTGGTTTGTGGTGAGGTGCTCTTCAGGTGTGCGCCCACCCAGGCCCTTCCTGGCCTTCTCTGCAGACTTGCTTGCCTGCTGCATGTATGTGTTTGAGGCAGGTCAGCAGTGGTGAGCCATACTCTGGAGTAAGACTCAGTCTCTAGGCCAGGGATTTAGCTCAGTTGTTCTGGTGCGTATCTTGTAAGTGCAAAGTCCTGGGTTCGATCCCCAGTAACCACATACAACAGTGATGGTCATGGTGACTCGCCCACCAGCAATCTGTACCACACACCACAGAGCCGGGTGTGGTGGCTCACACCTGCAATCCCAGCACTTGGGAGGCAGAGGCAGGAGGATTGCTAGGTTTAAGGCTAAATTCATGACCAGCCTAAACTACAAAGCGAGACCCTGTCTCAAAAAACTAAAAAACGACTCAGAGTGTTCTTCCAGACAGGAAGGAAACTGTCTCTTCAGGGCTGGTTCTCGGAGCAGAGGTTCTTGCTAGAATAAGCCATGGACAAAAATCTGCCTTTTGCACAATGCTTCTCTACACTGAAAAAAATTTAGCTTTGAAATATTAATATGGCACTCCTCTGTCCCCAAGCCCTGTGAAGCCCTTTGAAAACTCCCTTATCAAGTCAGATATTGGGAACACTATCAGTAATACAGAATAAAGGGGTTGCTACAGGAGTGAGACTTTACATGGTGGCAGGTGCTGGTGATGCCATCTGTGCAGGGCTGGGCTTCTGCCTGAGGTATGAGGCCAGAAATCATTGAAGCTGTGGTCAGGAAAGAACTGGACCTTTGCCACTTAAAGCACAGGGGTGCAGGTCCAGACTGGTGCCTGTGAAGACAGCTTGGGATCATACTTGGAGCCACACGCTTCAAGCCATAGATCACCTGCAGAAGAAGCTGGTACCACATGCTGCAAAGTTGCTTGGGACTTGCGGCATCTGGAGATGGGCTTTGTGGGGCAGTGGGAGAGGTTGGCCTGACTGCCTCCATCCCTTGGTACAAACACATCAACGCTGCACCGCTGCTTGTGCCCCACATGACCTCAGAGTGTGATGGCTTCCACTTCCTGCCTGTACACATCACACAGATGCCTCTGGGCCAACTTGACCTTGGAAGCACTTAGGAAGAAAGTTTTGGGAAGTAAGTCCCAGCTGAGCTCTGTGCACCCCATGCAAGTCACCATGGGGACCTTTTGCAGACAAGAGCAGTGTGAGAGGAGAGGAGCTAAGTGGCCCAAAGTGACACAGTTGTCCTGTGGGCTTCACTTTGGTGCCTTTCCTGATGCCCAGTGCTCCCACTTCATTTCTTCAGGAACCTGCCCTCCAGGAGCAAAGCCTAGAGCTGCCAGGGCATGGAGGGTTTCTCAGAGAAAAGGGCCCCGAACACCTACTCTCTTCATCGCCGCTGCTAATCGCGATGCTTGTCTTTCTGACGCCTCTGTTCGTCTCACCATGCATTTTTTTCTGTGGAGTAATTCCCCTGTGTCACTTCATGGGAATGCTTACTCTACTCAGGCTCCCACGAGCACCTCATTTTGCATTTGATGGAGTGGGCCCTGTAACAATGAATGCTGCTGCCGTTTACTCACCTCAGCACTTGGTAGCGGGTACAGGGGCCCCTGCCACTTAAAGCACAGAGGACTGAGACTCAAGAGATGAAGTTCTCTTTCCCATTGTGGGGAGGCTGAGAACTGAGCAGATTCTGCGGGACACATTTCCGAGCCATGGCAGCCAGGGCCCCACCCACAGGAGATCCCTGGGAGGAGCTGTGGGGCTGCTTCTCAGGGAGGGGAAGGGGCCCACCTCCAGTCCTGGATCCTCTGTGGGGCAAGCGCAGACTTCCTTTATCTCTATAGAAATTCAGGGATTTTGCAAGGGAAGAGAGTGAACAGCACCAGACTCGTTTCAAGGTATTTTTCTAAACTGACACCTTCAGGCTCCTAATTTGTGCTTCTGAGTAGGGTCAGCGCCTGGAACTAGCTGATGTATGATTATTTAATAAGATGTCCTAGTTTACTTTGACTGCTTTAACAAAATACCATAGACTGCGTGGCTCATCAACAATAGCAATATATTTTTTACAGTTGAGTTTTTATAGTTTGAAAGTCCGGGATCAAGCACCAACACATTCAGTCTGGTGAGTCTGCTCCCTGCTCCGTAGATGGTGCCTACTTGCTGTGTCCTTGGGAGCAGTTCTTGGGGGTCTCTCTTCAAGGAAGGTCACGAAGCCTACCTGTAGAGGCTCCACCTGCATGACCAGTTCACCTTCTGAAAGCCACACCTCCAAATACGGTCACATTGGATTAGGATTCAGCCTATAAATTTTGGGGATGGGGCAGAAGCATTCAGGCATTGAGGGCCCTTTAACAGTGCATGCTGCTGTCTCTTTATTCCTCGTGCTCACATTATTTTCAATGGGTGCTATCCACTGCTGCAGGCTGAATCTTTTCACAAAGGGAGCTTGACTTACGGGTTTGTCTTTCTGTCCCATTGTGTGCTCTCTGCGATACAGCCTTCTGCTCAAGGACTCAACATTTTTCTAAGAGACCAGGTTTATCTCAGTCTTGATACTCTGTTGAGATGAAATGTTCAAGAGGTAACTGTTTATAAAAATGTGTAAACCTGAAATGACTTTATAGAAGGATTTCAACGGTAGTGCAGCCTGATGTTAATATCTCCCATAAATCACTGTACATTTCCCTACACTACAAGACTCAGCACAGTATAATAATCTGCATCCCAGGGTTCCCATCTGTCCAGTGAGGACCTTTGTCTCTGCCTGGGCCTGGTCCTTCCTGGGTTGTCATCTCTTATTCTCCATTCTGTGACAGTTTGTTGGTTACCCCCTGTCTTTCATGACCTTGACACACCTGAGATGACACAGGTATTTTGTAAAGTATCCCTCTGTTTGGGTTTGCTTGATGGCTTTTCACAATTAAACAGGTTATGGGTCTTGGGTAGACCATCACGGGGGCACCCTTCTTGTCACATTACATCCCTGGCACAGCTTGTCCGTGGTCACTTGGTGAGGTGGTATCTGCATTGTACAGTCACTCTTTTCCTCTTTCTGCGCCTCATTTTCTATTTGTGTCACCAAGTCCAGCTGGGGGTCATAGGCAGGTGTGGGGTGCGGGGTTGTTTCCCAGGTCCTAGGGCAGGGAGTAGCAAGGGATTTGTGAAGGTACATTGTGAGAACTAGCACTGCCACAGACTTGTATTTTTTTTTTTTTTTTTTTTTTTTTTAGGTTTTTGGAGACAGGGTCTCGCTTTGTGGTTCAGGCTGGCCCTGAGCTCAGCCTCAAACTCACATCACAATCCTCCTCCCTCTGCCTCCCGAGTGCTGGGATTACAGGCGTGAGCCACCACACCCGGCACTGTGGTATGTGGTACTGGTTGCTGCTGGGTGTGGGTCTCCACACCCAGTATTGTTATGTGGTTACCGGGCAATCGAACCCGGGTCCTTGTGCTTGCAAGACAGGCGCCGGAACCACTGAGCTAACTCCCCGGCCCCCACAGACTTGTATTTTGGAGGAGATACTTTGACACTATACAGACAGACTTTTCCCAGTGAGGTGATTTTTCAGATGGCGTCAGTTCTGAGCCCTGGGAAACAGGCTGTTGCCTTCTCAGCTCCTGTCACTAGGTTAGTGAATTTGTTAATAAAATGCTTACGGAGAACCCTGTTTCTTGCGGATGTGTGATGGCATATCAGATTTCTGCTGGCGGATGCATTTTAATTCTGGAGAAACTGGAGGCTGTGCCTCCTGGGAGCTGGAAGCAGAAAAGCTCCCGGGCCTAATGTCAGGAGATCACGGTCCTGGCTTTGCATCTGTGACTCACTCATTAGCTTGCAAACATAAGGATCAGAGGTGTGAAGATAACGTCAATAGCAGACTATTTTTAGATGCCATTTTCCCCACCTTGAAGGTTATATTTGAACTTTCAATTATATGCCTTTAAGGAAGAAGAATTTTCAGTGGCTCTGGCCATAACTGACTTTGTGGCTGACTCAGGTGGCTCCATGTCAGAGGTCTCTGAGTCCAGCCAAGTGTTTCAAAATTCTCAGTTACCTGCTTTGTGAATTAAACCTGTGGAGAACTACTTAGATGCCATTTTTAGCCTTCTGACCTGCTCTATTATTGATCAACAGTTGCCATTCACTTTAGCAGAATAGTGGGAAGGTGAATCTCCTATAGGGAAATACGCACTGGGTTTCTAAATAAATTTAAATTGGAATATCATAGAGACTGTTGAAATCTGGAAATTTTTTCTTCTAGGATGACTTCCTGTTCAGTGTTTCTATTTTAAGTGGGATCCTGTGCAGCATCCTAGCTGTGCTGAAGTTTATGCTGGGGAAGGTCCTGACCAGCAGAGCCCTCATAACAGATGGTGAGTAAGGCCAGTGCCCTGACCCCTGGGGCTGAGCTCTTGGTCCTTCTGTAGCTGCTCATCTTGCACGAAAACTCAACAATTTAGAATCCACTTACCCCACCCCCTCCTTCACATGCTGTTTAATGATTCTCTGGGCTCTTATAACAGGGCAGAATCATATGCCCCAAGAATTTAATAAACTGTGGATCCCCTGGATCCCAGCCTAACAGGGAGGTTCAGGGCTCCCAGCCTCTTAATCATAAAGCGCAAAGGGCTTCCCAGACTTCGGTTGAATGGTTCCCAGTACATATCTTTTCCCTGGATTCTTGGTAGGCTGTCATCCAGGCATCGTTGCTGGAGAGGCCGTCCGAGGTGCTCTGCCTAAAACCTGCATCAGCTAGAAAAGCCTGCTTCCCTGAGGTCAGGAGGGCTGCTTCCTGTGTGGCCCTTTGTGATCAAGGGAATAGGGTGTGTGACTGCAAGTGATAAGCACCCTGAGCCCAAACAGATTTGCTGTATAGAACCACCTGCCTATTTCATTCCCCTTCTTGAGATGTGCGGAGTTCAGGGGCTTGTAGTAAAGTGTTGGGCAGTCACTGTGTAGGCAGTTGTATCTGCACAAAATAGAGCAGAAATCACTGGACTGACTTGTCTTTCTCCCCTCTAAGTAACCCTCAAAGTTACTTGACATGTGATGAGAATGAGGCTGGTGGGTGGCCCTGATATCCTCTTCCTAGCCTCACAGATGCCTCGTTATGTGCAGAGCTGGGCTTTACACAGTGGAATCCAGGGACACGAAGTCACAGTGTTTCCGACTAGAAACTGAGCTCAGGTCTGAGATCTGTCAGTCCCTGTCTATACTGCTGACTTCCCATGCCCTGTCCTTGTTTGCAGTTGTCCCTGAAGGCACGAGGAGGGTCCCAGCTGTGTGGCCCCAGCTGCCTTGGGGCCTGCAGAGGGGCGTGGGGGGAGGGGTTTGTCTGAAAGGCCTGCAGAAGGACTAATGATTTGACATACTAACTGTAAAACAAGGGACCCAAGGCCCTAAGCAGCTGGCTCCTGTCGCTAGCCTGGCAGCCTTAAAATTGCGTGGTTGGAAACGGTGTTTGCTGTAATAGATTCCTGGGCCTCACCTTTGAAGATGATGATCCCAAGGGTGAAAAACAGAGGGGCCCAGGCATGGGCATTTCATAGCAGAGTCCTCTCTGTGTGACAGTTTTGTGCCACCCCAGTGTTGCCCCAGGAAGGTGGATCCTGTCCTGTCCAGAGGCACTGTGGGCTGTTTGAGTTTGGATTTCCCAGCTGCCTTCGAGAGTACTTTTCACTCCTCCAAGGCTCCGGCCTGGCCTAGGTCCTTGGGGTCCTGCCTTCTTAGGGACATGAGCTGTTCTTCCTTTTCCCCGCATCCTCTTTCCTGAAACACAACTAGGGGGGCAGCCCGACCTGGGCGACAACACAGACAGCTGGCTCTGAGCTCCCGGGCTGAGGACACAGCAGGCAGGCAGTCCCCTCGCCCCTCTGCTTGCCGATGTCTGGTGCTGTGTGTCCCGCTGGCCGCAGTCAGAACCAGCAGCAGACCTGCCCTGGTCCTGGGGTGTCCTGTACCCTCAACAACAGTCCTGTTGCCTGGGCTGGTGGCTTTTCCTTAACGTTATAGCCATTTCGCATACAAGTTTCTAATTAGGCAAATTAACTTTCCTCCTACCATTTTATATGCTGTACAGAGGAAAACCAAATGCTACTTAGATTTCCCTAATAACTTGTAACTTTTTCACCCACACACCATTGATACCAAGCAGTATTTCTACCATACTCTTAAACTAGGAAAGAAGGGGAAATTACAAAGAAAAGCAGGTGCTTGAAGTGAAAACTGTCCCACAAACAGACAAAAGCAAGGAAGAGTCCTCCAGGCAGACAAGCCCTGTGGGGGTGACAGGCACGTCCCGGCAGGACAGGGCCAGGGCAGGAGTCAGGCGATCTTGCCAAACACGGCAGGTGAACTGACAGGAGTGATGGGTTTCAAAGAGCCGCCTGGGGAAAGTGAAAGAAGTCTCTGGGAAGCTAGAGTGGCGGTTTGGATCCCGTGAAGGTAGAGGGGGCTGAGAAGGGTGGGGTATAAAACATTCAGGGCTTGGGCCAGTGGCTGTGGGATTTGACAGACAGGTGCTGCTGCGGGGAACAAGGGCAGCCCCTCGCCACCCTACCCAGAGGGGTTCCTGCCCCCTGGAATGGGGGGTGGGCAGGTCTCAGTGCATATGGCAGTAATTGCAGCCTCCTGCTAATTGTGTTGCCTGGGATGTTTTACTCATTCACTGATTAGCAGAACTAAGGAGCGATCTGTAATTATCTTCCCTGGTCCCTCCTACCTTTGGAAGGGCAGGGCTTGTGAGCTGTGGCTGTCAGTAATGCTTCGGGCTCTGAGGGGTGGCTCTGGAATCCTGAAGGTGTGTCTGGGATGCTGGCCTGCTGAGCTGAGCCGAAGGCCTGGTCTTGTAAGAAGTCAGTTCAGCGAACCCTTACTCCTTGGGGAGGAGGAAGGGAGGCCCTTATCTGTGGCAGTTTAGTGCGGATGATAAATTCCAGATCTCCCCACATTGTTAGGTGCAAAGTTTGATTTTGTTGCTTTGCATATTTAGTCAACATGCATATTGCAGTCCAGACTAGGATGAAAATTGCTTTACATTTAAAGCGTAGTGGAGGTTGGGGTGTGGCTCACGGTGGAGCACTTTCCTAGCACGCACGGTATCCTCGGGTCCCTCCCCAGCACTGCAGAAAGCGAGCGTGCGTGCGCGTCTGTGTTGTGCAACAACTGAGAGACATGCTGTACAGCGGCTCAGGGCCGACTGCCTTGCTGCCTTCCAAGTCTAAAAGACCCAAGGTCAGGTGATTGTTCAAACGGGTGAAAAGCTTTATCCCAATATTCTTTACAGTGTACATGCCTAATTGTATGGATTCTGCTTTAGTCATTACAGCCAACTGGAGGGTCCCCCAGCCCGGGTGTCCCTGTTTGTGTGTTGTTACCCACAAAAAGACCTAGTTAGGGGTGCTCAGTGGTTTTAACTGAGGACAGTGACCAGCACATGTGACTTAGTGACTCGAGCCTGGTGCTGCCCTTGGTGCGGGGCTGGTGGGAAACAGGCTGGTGCTCAGGTTCTTCCTGTGGGGTGCCTGGAGCAGAAGCTCCTAAGGGGAGGGGCGGGGCAGATGGGTCCTGCATGGCAGTTCTCCTGCAGGTTTACAGAGGAGCTGAAAGTCAGCCTCTGTCCTGACAAGAGGTGAGCCAGGCGAGGAAGCAGGACCGTCCCGGCCCCAGGTGCAGGTAGGCACAGTGCTTCCGGTCCTTAAGCTGGGCGGTGGTGCTGGCAGGTAGAGCCTGTGGACTTGGTGGGGCAGGCGGACCTCTAGTGGCAGCCTGAGGAACCGCAGGCTCTCCACATCTTTTCTAAACCCCATTGTCTCAGGCCTTCCCACCGCACAAGCGGTGGCTCCTTTCTTTGAGCAGCAGAGCGAAGGTCACCTCTCATGTAGTTCCTTCCTCTTTCTCTCCATCTCTGCTAATTAATGCAGCAATCACTGGTGTCCCTGGTAAGTGCCAGGCACTGTTCTGGGAGAAGTACAGCAAGGGAAGGAAAAGTTCCTCTCTTTTAAGTTTAGGTTTCAAATGGGAATGAAAGATAGTAAAAAGAACTGGCCAAATAGCCTGTCGGTTGGAGAAGAGCTACTGGGAAAATAAAGAAGTGGTAGGGAGGACGGGTGGGGAGGGAGAAAGTGGATTAGGGCTGAGGCCCACGGTTAAGAATCCTGTGCTGTTCCAAGGCCTCTGGGGAGAAGTGTGGGGGGAAGAGGGGGCCGGGACAGCATCCTGCAGTCCGAGTGAGCCTGAGATAGGGACAGGCGCTTTTCTACTGCAGGGCTTGGGCTGTTGTCCACTTACAGGTCATGTTGGAGCGGGTTTGGGGTCTAGGGGAAGCTGGTGAAGACTGGTGTGTGGGGGCTGGGCCCGTGGGACTGGGGAGAGGAAGGGAGGTGACTGATGTGTGGTGAGAATTACCTGGCAGCACTCTGGGTGTGAGAAGCCGCCGGCTCAGTTTGGGGTGGCTGGAGGGTGAGGTGTTTAGTGGCAGGAAGTTATTTATTTTGTGCATATTCCGTATGTGAGGGGCCAGGTCAGGAGAAAGGACAGATTGTGTGACACAGGCTCACGGGGAGGAGCATGTGTGTAGAGGGACCTGCAGAGGACTGAGGCCTGGTCACCAGGGTGGAGATGGGGGAGCCAGGAGTGGGCGTGACTGGGGTTCCTGGGAAGAATCGGAAGCCCTCGCTTATGTGACAGTCACAGGAGGACCCCCAGAAAGGTTGGGGGGGATCCTAAGCAGAACGAGAGGTACGAAAGTGAGGACAGCCTGTAAGACAGTCTTGAGTGCATGGAGGGAAGAGAGGGTCAAGGAAGGGGTTGGACACCATGGATAGGAAAGGGGGGCTCATCCTGGAGGGAAAAGGAGGGAGCAGGTCGGCTGCCTGAGGGGTGGTGGCTCTGGGGCCGAGGACATGGGATATTCTTGTCTAAACCTAAGTGCTCTAAGAAGGCCGAGTCACTGGCTGAGCACTGGAGGAGGGCCGTGAGGTGCTGTCCGTGACCACGAGGCACAGGCCTGTCTGGAGGTGCGGCTGTGGCCTGGGGTTGATCCTGTGCTCATCAGGGTGGAGAAGCCTGCAGGTGTCCCCTCCATGGGGCCGAGTGTGCTCCTGTGATTACAGAGCGAACCATGTGTTGTAGGGTGTTCGATTCCCCTTTCGTTGCTTTTAGCCAGAGCAGCTTTCAAATTCAGCTAGGACAGAGCGCTATTACCAAGTGAGTTGACCCCAGAAGGAGGCACTGAGAGGTGACTGGTCCTGTGGGGACACGGAGCTCCTCGTGGGGGACCCCAGGATGGTGAAGCAAGTGAGGAACTTGGATTCACTGAAATGCAAGTGTGACGTTGTAAGTTGTGGGAACTGGAGGGTGTGACAGATGGAGGGTGATCAGGATATGTGAGCTTTAGCTCTGCTGGCATTGCTCCTTCTCCAGCTGCGCAGGTAAATTAGAACTTCGCAGTGCTCCTCTGGAGCAGTGGGAAGTCCTTTTTAGGGGGACTGCAAAGGGGATAGGTGCAGGGTCCGGTGGAACCCCAGCCCTGCCCTTCTCCAGCTCACCTCCTGTTGGGGGGACAGGGACAATAATCTGCTCTCAGAGGACTGAGCTTGATATGCAACTAAAACAGTTTGGGACATGGCTCTGCAGACATACAAGAGACCTGCATCACAAGGACTTGAATGTGTACTGTAAGTCTTGCACTACTGTGGGCTCTGGATTCAAAAGGAAACAAGCTCCTGTTTCTCATCAAATGTGCATCTTAGTGGGAGTGGGAGGAAGACCACCAACAAAGCACACCCATGCTCTGTCACTTGGGTGTAAGTACTGGGAAAAACCCAGAAAAACCTGGAGACGGAGGGCGAGGGTGACGGCTGTGTGAAGAGGTCCCTGGTGATGTCAGGACAGGTAGCTGGGCCGTGAGTGCCTCCGGGGGTGGCTGCCAGGGACAAGAGCTCTTGCAGACCCCTTTCTCTGGCACATGCTCCCAAACATGGGGACGTTTACAAATGGCTTGGTGCCCCCAGCTGGCATCTCTCTGCTTCTCTTGCAGGCTTTAACTCCCTCGTGGGTGGCGTGATGGGCTTCTCCATCCTTCTGAGTGCAGAAGTGTTCAAGCACAATGCGGCAGTCTGGTACCTGGATGGCAGCATCGGCGTGTTGATTGGCCTCACCATATTTGCCTACGGGGTCAAGTAAGTTCCTTTTCAAACCGTTGGCCAGGACTGCCACTTTTCCTACCTCCTCCTTTAGCTAGGAAGTAACAGAGCAGGACGCTGGTCCCTGTGCACTTCAGGGCTTGATCTATGTCAGGTGACCAGAACTCAGCTGTCCTTGTAGCTACCAAGAAGTTAGGGAGATGTGTGTGGCACAAAAGCTTTAAGGCTCTTACCAAAAAAGGTTCCTTGGGCCCTGGCTTTAGCCCCGTGATTCTGGTGTGTGCCTGGCAAGCGCAAGGTCCAGAGTTCAATCCTGGTAACCACAAAACACAATGCCAGGCATGGTTGCTCATGCCTGTAATCCCAGCACTCGAGAGGCAGAGGCAGAAGGATTGCCGAGTTCAAGGGCCAGCCTGAACTACAAAGCAAAACCTTGTCTCAAATTGTCTTTACCACCACGTGGTCTTCCCTTTAGCCACTCCCGACCTGGAGATTGTCGTCCTTCCTCTTTCTATATGCGTGGTTTTCATGTCCTCCGGTAGTGTCTCACCCAGCCATTCTGCTTGGTATGAGGGCCTGAAGACACCCATCCATGCCCACAACTCTTAGATGCTGAGCAGATAAATGTAAAGTGGACTCGGACATCAAAAGGAATGTAGCATCAGTACATACTAGTGTGGATGAACCTCTAATGCTATGCCTGGTGAAGGGAACTAGGGCAAAACGCCAGGTATCACGATGGCTTTCACATGGAATACCCAGCTCTAGAGGCAGGCCTTGGAGATAAATGGTAGATTCTTGATTGCTGGGGTGTGGAGGGGAGATGGGGACTCACTGTCAGCAGGCATGAAATTTCTTTATGGGATGACCCCTCAGAAGCCTGACTGTAACACATACTACTCCCATATTCTCTGTGCTGCTCTGAGCCCCAGGCCGGCGGAGGGTCTGGTACGGATGGGACTGCGTGTGTTTTCCTCTCTGCAGGCTCCTCATCGACATGGTGCCGAGGGTAAGGCAGACACGCCACTACGAGATGTTCGAGTGAAGGAGGCGGCAGGGGCCAGGCGGAGGCTCCATCTGCATGAAGACTGTCCAGGTGACCAGAGGTTTCCACGTCGGCGGACGGTGCCAACCTTTAACTGAACATCAGTTTCTTTTTTGGAAGTTTTCTTTCATATAGTTTGTCATCACGAGCCACGGTCTGCCCAGGGGTAGACCTGCCCCATACCCTCACACCCCGGCCCCTGTCACACACATTTATGACAGTGCCAGGAAGAGGGGACCTGCTTCCTCTCTGGAGCCAGAACTGACGTTTTCTATGTTGTCAAGTGAAACAGTTGTGGGTAGATAAGAGGCCATCTGTGGTGCTCTACGCCCCCAGTGGTAGTGTGTGTATGTGGCCCGAGCTACCAGCTTGTTCCAAAGTCTCTCCTGGGAGATTCTAAGGGAAGACCATACCCTTTTTGGCCCTTTTCCCTGTCAAACCCCATACCATCAATGTATTTCATTAGTTTCGTACTGTTTTACTAATCCTAAACAGATTTGTCCAAAAGGAGACCATTCTATTTTTTAAAAGTACTTAGTGAGACACATATAGGCTTTGCATGGATGAGCTAAATAAGCCCATAATCCTTTCTCATATATTCAGAACCTGCACATTCATGTAAAAACAGGATCCATTTTTGAAAGATGTGAAAATACAGTTTATTTGTAATAAATAATATGATCCGTATATGCATATATCTATATGCTGTGTTAAGTGGTAATGGTACATTACAGCCTGTGAGATGGTTTGCTCCTCTGTAAGGAACGAGACACGCTCAGTTGCTGTAACGTTAGGTGTAGATTCTGTAGCTCTGTCCCTTCCCTGCACTGGTCTGTACCTCTCAGAGTACTGCCTGCCCAGGCAGCAGTGTCTGGACAATAAAGACCTTTACCTGTTTTGTATGGTATGGGGAGGTCGTCTTTTGAGAGATGTCATGATGCCATGGCAACACACGGGCTGGATCTCTTTCCGGTCCTTGTCATGCTTGGGTTTTCCGTTGTGGTTAAAGGACAACGTGGAAGGGGCGCATGTGCCTTGGGTTGGGGGTAAAAGCTCAAAAATTAAAGATTCTTGCAAGGGGCTTGTTGGCCTCTGTGGCTCACCCTAGTACTTATTAGGGGAGTTGGAGGCTGGTCTCGCATTCTGCACCCCGACTCCCTCCAGCTGGCGTCCCAAACTGGAATGTTGATGCTCTCAGTAGGAAATGGCAGGTCCGACATCATGTGATAGACCAGGCAAGCCACAGCTGTGCTGAAACTGTGCACAGCTACATCAGACTGTATAACACTGAAACATGAAACCACTTTCCCTCTTAGGTCTGGGTCCTATCCTTCAGATAGCTCACGTATATGTCAATATTCCACAACCATAAATGTCCCCAGCTTTTCAGTTAGGGGACAAAGTCAAGCTTGCTTTTCTATTTCCCCAGACAGTACCTGGGTCGAGCAGCATGTGAAGCACACACAAAGAAGGCCAGGTGTTTGGGAAACGCAGTTTTCCTGCATGGTTTCTCACTATAGTCCGTACACATGGGATGGGCCAGCGGGAAACCATGACGTACCTTTTCCCCAAATGGAGCCATTCAGCATTTCCTGGGCACCTTTACCCCACCTTCTTTTTCGAACTTGTCTCACCCCAAACACGTGGTGTGAGCTGTGTGGCGTGCCAGTCACGAGCCGGCCCTAGCATGTCCTCTAGGCCCGAAGGCCATGGTACCTACCCCTTCTCCCGGGGGACCGAGTGTCCTCGGCTTTGGTGCAGATAGTGTCTCAAATACAAGTCTAGCAGCTACATCAGCGAACGAAGGGCAGGGAGCACTCCGGACCTGGCGCTGATACAACGCTCCTCTCCACTCCTTGTCTTCACCATGCTAGCTGCTTTTTCAAATGTGTTTTCAAGCCACGACAGCAGTCAGCTTGGATCTGCTAGTGACCCCGTACTCAGCCAGCCCCCCAGAAATCACTTGCACCTGTGACACAAGAAAAGTTTATTGAAAAATAAAGTTCTCCCTAGTTTTCTCTACAACAGTGGAAAACAAAGCAGCGCTCTCTATGCCAGTACAGGACGTCTGGACAGCAACACCATATTTGCAGAATCGTGTGTGACTTAACCCCAAAGTGCACAGTGGAAAACGGCTGGACCAGGATTTGTTTGAAGACACAGACACAAACAGCTATTAACAATGTCCAGATGGTAACAAACTCCAGCAGAAGGGACAGAGCCATCTCCTTTGGCATAAGCTGTCATGCTCCTGTCTTAATACTCGGGCAGGTCAGTGAGCAGAGAGCTCTGTGCGCACTCATCTCAGCCCGGGGGCACATGATGGGCCACCCCAAGACCCTGACCTGCTGTCCCGGGTCACCGCTGCCCACCCGACTCCCTGACCACCGAATCAGCAGACTCCCCACGGCGGCACAAAGTCTGGAGCAGAGAGTGAGGCTCGGAAGGTGAACGCCAGTCACTGTTGCCATGGAACTGTAAGGCTGCCGGCCAGCTGAAGAGAAACCAGAGGACTTCAGAAAAGACACTGAACTTCAAAACCTTTCCGCGGCCTATCCCGAGTTATGCCAACTCGGGGCAGGAGACACAACTTTAAACCCATTAAGGAGGTACGAGAGGCTAAGTTTCCAATAAGACAAACAGCAAACTGATACTTAAAGTGATTTGGGGAAGCATCACAGAGAGCCACCAACAGCCGCTGGGAGATGTTCTCAAAGAGGCCCAAATCCCTGCTCTGGGGGGGGTGGGTTTTCTTTGGGACCGGGACACGGGCTTAAGTTGTGTATTGAGATAACTCCCCAGAGCATTTTATTTTCTGACAGGATCGTGCTAAATTTGCCTAGGCTGGGGTTGAACTTGTGATCCTCCTGCCTCAGCCTCCCAGAGTGCTGGGATTACAAGCATGTGCCCACACACTTGCTTTTTTGGAATTAACCCTTAATTGGTATAAACATGAGAGCTAACCCGCTTGTTAGAGCCCAGCCTGGCCAGCAGGGGGCAGGAAAAGGATTCCTTGGGGAATGTTTAAATTCAGTTGGTCATTTCTTTTCCCTTACGAAACACAGAAGAGCCTCTCTGCCTACAAAGGAATAAAATTAATTCTTGGGGTGCAGTCTGGCAAAGGACTCTTAATTTCAAGTTTTAAAAGTTCATTAAAGAAAAGCCCTGGAATGTCCCAGAAGATCTCAGTGGGGTAAGGGTCAGTAGGTAGCCACATGTCACTTTGCACTTTCCATCTCTAGTTACTTATGCTCCAGCCTTGCTGCACTGCAGGCTCAAGTCTGACATTTTCGAATGACTCGGAGCATCCAGGAATACAGCAGGGTAGGTGCAGAACTTAAAAACTAAACCAGTAATTCCTACAACATTCATCAACTTGGGACAACATGTCCATGTAGGTGTTACTTCAGAGTAACACGGAATGAACTCAGCTCTATGTCTCATGTTTTAGGAAGTGCTACCAACACTATTTAACATTTACAAGGGCTCACTATGCACCAGGCACTGTACTAAACATCGATTCCTCACAAAGCCCTAAGTGCTAGGAAAGCTAAGGGAATTATTTTTTCCTGCATCCAAGACTACAGCTAATTTGGTCTTTTGCTATACGTATACACTTGGTGGTATTCTTGTTGAAGCTAACAAGAGTGAAAGCAACTCATGTAAGTTTTATGAAACTGCAGCTTCCTAAGTGAGTATGAATCTAAGTCCATCCATCTAGTCACATGAAGATGCCCTGTGGCCCCAGAGGGGTAGATGGGATTAGATGGGATTAGCCAATATGGAAATTAAAATATTTTCAAATAAATAAAGCAATCCAGGCTTGGGCTAGCAATACAACAGAGCCTGTCGTTAACAAAAGTATTTTTTTAAATCAACAATTTGTGGGTCCAGGAGAGAGAAGCAGCATCTAATTATACACACAGTCCAGGTAATCCACCTTGGTCTGCTCTGGAAAGCACACACTCATTTATACACAATAATTTCTTCTAGTCCAACCTCGCACAATTGGGGCTGGGCTCCTCTCCCGAGGGAGAAGCTGATTACATTTACTAAACCCTGCACTTATGTAGGAAACAAAGAGGGCACGGGTCCTTCCACCTGCATGCTAACCAGTCCGAGTATCTCTGGGCTATTCTAGACAGCTCACACAGCGCCTCACGTGGGACCAGCTTTCTTCCTGGGCTACGTCGCAGCAAGTGCTAGGAGGCAGGAAGTGCAAACCACCGGTACTTTGGCAGCCAGCAACCCCAGAGAGACCCAAGGACACATGCCACTGGGAGGGAGCCAGCCCTGTTCTTGGTGTTCTCACGGCCCTGAGACCTCCTCTGGCCACACGCAAATGCGGCGGCCTAGAGGCCAATTCCAGTGCCCTGCCTGAACACCTGCACTCCCACGAGCTCCTATCCCAGCAGAGCAGCCTGTCATCCTGCAATAGCAACCAGATTCCAAACATCAGTTCCAACGAAAGTGAAAAGGCACGTCAGGAAAACAAATACCACCAGAGAAACAGACTCAACTTTTTCCAAACACACAGCAAACACTGAAAGCAAAGTGTGATAAGCGACAAAAAATCAAAGCAAAAATGCGAAGAGCATCTCCATTTGTACATGTGCAAATCAAACTGCATACACGAAAGAAATGAGGTGGTCAGTGGCATTCAAAGTGTCTGCCCTTTCAGGAGTTTTTAACTCCACGAAGTACTTACCTTACAAAGGAAAGTTTCCTCTTAATAAATTAATGTTTCTTCCTCTCATATATAAGAACACAATGTGAAAAATAATTCAAAGGACAGGGAAAGATTAGAGCATCAGAAAACAGAGATCCTATTCTGAATTTTCCCCCTGTGGAATAGTCATCAATTATAAACTGACTTAGGTTTCTACAGAAATCAGCAATAACAAAACTGCAGCTTCTGGCCCACGCTGTCAGAGGCACCTTCCTCTCTGTTTTCCATCCTGGGCAGGCAGGACACCTCCCCAGCTTTCTGACCAATCCTGGACAGAGCCCTGGGGGGCTATGCACCCCCACATGTACTGACAGTGCCTTGGCCCCCCGGTCAACCTCTCCAGTCCATCTGTTTACTTCCACCTAACTGGACTGGGGGAAGGCAGAGGAATTTTTAAACGGGAGAAAGTGCCCTTCTGAGATGCCTGACCTTGGGGTCTTGACTTGGAGAACAGGAAGGTGCAGAGGCCCTGAAATCAGCAACAGCCAGGAAACATACACGCAGCTTCCGCAGGCAGGAATAACAATGCTTTCCAGGTTTCTCACTTTCTCAATTCCTGTGTTTGTTTAAAGAGTAGGTTACAACAAAGCAAGTCTTGATTCGCAGGCTCCCCCTGCTGGTCAGATGTCTGCATTGGCCACTTGTGAAGCTAGGTAAGGAGACCAGCAGGGGCGGGGCTGGCCCGGGAATTGCCAGGTCTGGAAACAAACCAGGACAGAGCCTCCTAGGAGGCTCACTCACAGAGAAAACGCCCTTCTATAGAGTGAGGAAGTTAGTTCTCTCCTTACTCCATCAGACTTCCCCGGTAAACGAACAGACACTTTTCCTTTGGACTTCGGCCCTCTTTACTGGGCCCAGGGAGGGGCTGTCCCAACCAGGTCCTGAGAGGACCCCACTCTCTCTCTACCCTGTCAGATGTGCCCAGAGGCTACCAGAGGGGCGGAGACCCTGGCTGCCCTTCCACTCTCCAGGACTGAAGTGCAATTCAGACTCACTGGGCAGGATCTGAGGGCTTAAATGGCGAGGTCACGGCTGTGCATTTGCCGTTACAGTATTTATGCACCAGGCAGAAGCCAAGCAGCAGGCAGATCGAACTTCCCAGACTGAAAGTCTCTCAGTTGTTGCTGAGCTCCACAACACAGAATTCATCCTTCCCTGCCTGCAAACACAGGCCCTCGTCACAAGCTCTGTCCACCTCTTTTGCCAGCCGGCTGCTCTCCCAGCCACAGACAGCACGCTGGGAACCATCGTACTCCACACAGCTGGGCCCATGGCTCCAAGCCGGAGGTAGGGGAGGGCTCCCTCATGGCAGAGGGGCCTCAGGGGCAGCTTACCAACATGCACAGAATGCAGAAGCTGACGGTCTGTGGAGGTGGGTCACCCAGAGGCAGAGCATGGGGCTCTAGATGTGGAGGGCTCACTCCCCTCAGAATAAAAGCCAGCGCCACCGGCCCCTGGGAGCGGCCAGGACAATGTGGAGCATTCACTAGGAGCTGCCCTGCTCGGCCAGCAAACATCGAGTCTACCTAGACCCTGACCACCAGGACTTTGTGATGTTGGACTCCAGCAGGGACATAACGCAAGCCCATCTCTCAGGTGCCCAGCTCTGGTTGTCCCACTGACGCTTGAAGACTGACTTTACTCCTGTCCACATCTAGCTCCTTGGGACTGGAGTCAGCCTTCCAAGTGCAGAGGCAGTGAGCCCACACCGCTCCTCTCCTGACAGTGGCATGGGGGAGGGTAAGTCTACCACCGACCAGCAAACAAAAAATTTACTACCTTCATTTCCTTCCTAAAAGAATTCCAACAGGAAATTAGGGCTAAGTTGGGGAGGCAGCTGGGAGGGGACACACAGAGAAAGGGGTCTCACTACTCTGCAAACCAGTGCCATCTTGTGTCCCTGGCCAGGCACTCTGGTCCTCGGAGGAACCCACACACCCTTCCAGGAGTCATTTATCTTTTAGCTGCCACATGCCAGGCACACACAGCATCCGTCAGCCCTGCAACAATACTTGGGACAATTTGGCTGTTTTCAAAGCCAGATTTTCTTTTGCTCGGCCACCACCGGAAGCCATGTCCTTCAGCTGCCTCCTGAAAGCGGTCAGGCCCGCCGCACCCCACCGGAGCAGATGGAATACTACTGTGAAAGTGAACAACGGACATGGGAAATAGAGGAAGAAATGTGTGATCGTCCCTTTCCTCCCTCCTAAGCCCCTCCCTCCCTCCCAAATAAATAAGTTAATGGGTGTAGGAATGTTCCCATTCAAAGTTTTCTCCAAGGAGCTCAATTCCTCCTGTTTTAAGTCAATCTTTCTCTTTTTTTACCCTGGAGCAGCTGCACTGACAGTCTCTGCAGCTGCTTCACATGAAGTAGAAATGAAGCTTGTACCAGGGAGAGGCCAGGCTCCTGGCCGGACACCTGCTCTCATTCCGTTTTGGTGACTTCTCCCCTGAGATGCGCTGACCGCATGTAGTGGGAGAAGTACTGAGCAAAACCTTCATCCAAAAAGTCAGGGCTCTGGCCAGAGTCCTGGAAGGACTTCTGCCCCTGGCCCTGCCCAGCGGAGCTGCCGTCTGCCCAGCACAGTGCTAGCAGGGCCGAGCCAGGGCTGCTATAGGCAGTCTTTGCAGAGGGCCACCTGGCCTTTGATGTAGTCCCGGCAGGGGCAGATCCTCTGGTGCCTGGGGTGTGCACCGGCACAGCTGAAGAGCAGGAGGTCCCCCTGGAACACACAGTGCTTGCTCTTGGGGTCCATGGAGGGCACCAGGATGTCCTTGGCCTGCTCTGAGCTCTGGCAGGTCACCTCGTACCTGCAGAAAAGAGAAAGTCACACTGGTTGGGGAAGAGGGGACTGAACTTGTCATGGTTACTCGCCCTCCTGGCCCACTGGCTGGGCAACGTCTTCAGGACCCCTGCTTTAGAAATGAGACATCAATGGTGTCATCCTCTGATGCCATGATCCTTCACTTCGAGGAATGTTGGCTCTGGAAAGGCACACGTGTGCCCATGCAGGGTGTGCCTCAGAGGCAGCAGAGAGTACTGTCAAAAAGCAGCAACTGGACAAACTGGCATATTCACCAGGTGGGGGTGGCTGTGGTGTGGAGCTCTAGGTAGCCATGGGAAAAAACAAAAACAAAAACAAAAACAAGAAAGAAATGCATGCTCAGCATGAGAAAGAGAAAGGCATGTCTCAGGAGAGGGCATACAGTGTGACCGGAGGCTGCGCGTGGATGTGAAGAGAGCTGCACGCTGTGTTAGCAATAGGTATCTGTGCGGACCACCACTCCCTATGTTTGACTTTTAAACTAACAGCGTAAACAATTTCTGTGATTTGGGCTCTGTCTCCCACTGGGAAGCGAACAGGGCCGTCCCAGGGCCCCAACTCTGCAGACCTTGGCCATGATTCACATAGGCTTCCAGCCATGGTGACAGTGACCCTGTGTAGCGAGAAGCTGCTCCTCTGCCACCTCCTGCACCAGCACAGTGGTCTGCGTCGGGGGCCAAACGCCCTGTTCCTCCACCTGTGATCAGTGCTTCGGGTGAGGTTGCTCCTTGTGTCGCATCTCACACTCATGACTGTTCCCTCACCAGGATATACCGGCTTCCCTGCAAAAAGGAGGCCTCGGCAGCGAAGCGGGAGCCAAACTTTTCCCTAAATCTGAGAATGGGGTGAGGGAGATGGGGCAGACCTGGGGTGCCCCCAGCTTCTCTTTCAGGAGCTGTGGGATCCTAGACATGTGGCTGAGCCTCTCTGTGGCCTGGTTCTCTTTTCTGTAAAATGCAGGTAAATAATCGTGGTGTGGGTTATTACACGTGTGCTTCTCAAGCCCTCGGGGAGTCTCACTCAGAGTCAGGGTCAGTGAGCAGTAACCACTGTTATCACTGTGCTCACCGCCATGTCCAGTGCCCCCACTGCGGACGGTGTGAGTTTATGTGCACATCAGACCATGTCCACTCTGCTCTGCTCGTGGGAGTCCCACTTCCTGCTGTGCGGGGACAGATCAGGACAGACGTGGCAGGTCTCCCACTGTCTCCGGGAAGCTTGGGGCTGGGGAAGCAGGAGCTTCGTTCTCCTGCAGCTCTGCCTTGCTCCTGCCAACCAGCTGCCCGGCCCGTCGCCTCTTGCCAACAGCACCCAGGGGCGTACTGGCACATCTGCAGCACCTCTGGTGCAGTCTCAGGGGTGGTGCCTGTTAGATCAGGGGCCTGAGCAGGAGGAGCATCCCTGCTGTCCCTGCACTCACCAGGGGAACGCGAGCTCTTTCCCATATACTCAGGGCTCTGGGCTCTGGCCTGGTAGCAGCTGGGACGAGGTGTTGCCTGGGACTACAGACACAGCGCAGGAGGGGAAAGATCAGGTGTGGGGGTTTCATGGATTTGCTACAAGGAAAAATGAGCCAGATTCTGACTACTAAGAGGTGCCTTCTCAGGGCACCTCTACTGGCCAACAAAGGCAGAAGGGTGTCTAGAACTCAATCTGGCACGACAGATTTACATTTGGATCATGGCCTTGGGACACAGACTGCTGCTTATGCCATTCATGTATGTGGGTGACTACAGGGGTTGCTGTACCTTAACTTGACCAACTGCCTGACATACTGCTAACCAGGAGCCTGGCAAAGTACTGCCACTACCACCCATGAGGGGTACAACTTCCAACAGTAAAGGTCCCCTGCTCCTACGCTGTAAAACTAGACTCTAGCTCCCAGCACAGTGACTGGTTTGGGAGTGCAGTAACCTCACTCCCCAATCAGGAGCATGTCCCCAGTAAGGATGGGGCGGAGCCCTCACAATGCTTCTCACGCAGACCCTCCCTGGGCCATAGTGGGGACCTGTCATGAAGCAGTTTCCCAGAGATCCCTTGGTGTGGCGTGTGGGAATGTACAGTTTTAGATCTGTCTCCTGGTCTGGCCCATCGTCTGCCCCCAGAGTTTCCCCTTCTTACTGGTGAGCAGGTGCCCTTCCCAGGGGCCTGGACAGCCAGGAACACTCCTCCATCATTCTCACCTAGTGAGGAGCAAAAGTCACCTGAGAGGCCCAGCTGCTCCGGGCGCACAGCAACTGTGTGCACATCTCTGGCCTCTGATGTTGTCTCTCCCTCAGCAATGTCCTGCTTGGTGACCCCACAGCTACTGCGCAGGTCTCCTTGCTCCCCTGTGAGCTCTTTCTCCCCACCTGGTTTTGGCAGCTTTTCTCACAGTGCTTCTGGGGCCCATCAGCCCTCAGCACCATTTATAACTCTCGAAGAACGAAAGGCCAGAGGCCCTTTCCTGCAGGACTGCCCATTTCTCCTGTCCCTGTGCAAGCTGAGAAGCCCAGCACAGCAGGGAGAGTTCAGCAGCCGCCATTACTCTGACACCAGACACACAGCACAGGGTGCAAGGCCTTTGCAGACACAGGGACAGAAGCAGGGCTGTCCCACTGCTGCCCTGCTTGGAGAGCCTGCCTTTCTTTCAAGACGCACCCACACCATCTGCGAACGCTCTGGCTGGGTTCCACCTCTTCATGGGTGCCAAAGCACTGACCATCGAACTTTCCCTGCTTAAACCCTCTTCTCACAGAGCAAGGCCAGTAGTCACCACAGATGCTCCTTCAGCCAAGGTTATGTCCTCAAAACCCTGTCCTACCCTTGAATACCAAAGGTGGAAATGCCCTGAACACGCCCGATGGACCACCCACCTGGCGTACGCACGCAGCACTAGAGGCTGTTGGCCCTGCGCCTGTGGCTGACCGGGAGCTGCTGCTTGCTGCGCTGCCCGGCGCCATGAGACAAACGCTGCCTGTGCGCAGCCCTGAGGGAGATCCCAAGGCAAAGTCAGAACTGTGGTTTCTAGGGAATGCTGAAGGCTTTCACACCAATGTAAGGTTGCAAAACCCTAAGTCGAACCATATAAACCGGTAAAGTCAAGTCCACAAGCTCTGTCCTCAAGTGGTAGCCATTACAAAGCGGGCTTTATTCACATCTACACGTGCTCCTTGTATGCAGCTGAATCTGCCTGCTGGGCTGTGCAGGACTGATGCAGGCACTGTCTGGGACTGCTGGTCTTGTCCTCTCTGCCATGTTCTGGGTGGGGTCCTGGCCGAATCTCACATTCTCTACGGCAGTCTTTCTAGCACTTCAGTGTCTCTTATGTGCACAGGAGCTCAAGTTACCTGATTTGAGAGCTTGATTTATGTGATACATGAAACTGATACCACACAGTGAGGACAGGTGATGTGTAAGGTCACAGACGCCCACAGACTGAGAGGAGCTAAGCTGGGAGAAGTCGGCCCCCACGCCGGAGAAGCACAGCAGCCCGGGCTTGCTGGAGCCGCTAACTGCTACCTGGCCAGGATTACCATCCCCTCCACTTCGAGGAGGCATCCACAGGCTGCCGGATTACAGCATTATCAGTGCTCACAAATGCACCGGCAAGTTATCAGGAGGGCTGTGTTCATGGAATTAATTTCAGATGGCGTCACTACAAAATCACCATCCGCTCCAGCCTCCTGGTAAGGAGGTTCCAATGTCTCTGATGGGGCAGAGTGGGGTGAGTGACACCACGGGGCAGGCACTGTGCTCTGTGGACTCAGCATGGCTTCTGCAGGGGACAGAGAGGCCTGGCCAGCGGACTGGCCTCTCTAACCTCGGCCTGGTGATCTTGAGCCTACTGTGCTGCCTGTAAGAAGGCAAAGGCTGCACATCACCCAGGACGCAGTCTGTGCTGGAAGGCGATGCAGCTGGCCACCCGCCTGGCTGCCGGTGTCCTTCCCGGCCCGGTCACCCTTGCCCTGGAGCTGCACTGCCTGTGCAGGCCTGTGGGAATGGGCTGGATGCCAGCCTTGGGCCAGACTTGACAGCAGGACCAAGCCTCAGAGCCTGACAGCTGTCTGGACTCCTGACTTAACACAGTTAACTCTGCCCAACAGAGACAGAGCTCTGGGAGCTCCCTCCAGCCGCGCGTCCCGGGAGCCGCTGCAAGAAGGGCAGTGCAAATCCCGCGCGGGACCTTAGAATTCAGGTCTACAGTGCGGAACTGGACGTTTCCATCCGAGTCACACAACAGCCTCGCACACAGCGTCCCGGCCAAGAGTAGGCTGTGGCCCGGCCTGCTTCTATAAGAACAGGAACAAATGGCATCCCTCCCGGCCTCCAGTTCTGCTGAAAGCCCACGCTTTCTACACAGTTGTATGCTGTGCCTGAGAACAGGATGCCTCATAGGAGGGACCAGGCCACTGACACCATGCACAGTGACCACAGTGGACAGGCATGAGGCCATCAGCGGGGACAGGCAGGCTCTGAGACTCAGGTCCGCTGACTTTCTAAACGTCCTCTTCCTCCTTGGACCAATATTCAGAGCCAAGCAACCCTTGCGCTTCATAAGCAGTGTCTGGGAGAAAACTCCCAATCAGTGCTATTGGGGTGGTAGGAGAGGCTAGATAGATAACCAATCAATACTAGATACAGGGAGGATAGTAAAAATCAGGAGAAATTAGCACTGACAGGGACCCGGGACCAGAAGCCAGAAGAAGCCTTGCGTGGAAATACGGGAAGTGCCCAAGCCAAACCCAAACTTTTAATGCAAAGGGAGACAGAGAGTGTCAGTAAAAGTATTCAAAGAATGAAGCAAGAAATTCAGAAAGCATTAATTCAAGGGGCCCCAGAGGCCCCTGAAGGTACGGCCCTGGCCAGCACCCAGCCTCGGCCTTACCTCTGAGGCCCAGACAGCGTGTGGCCCGCACCCGAAGGCGCCCGGAGAAAGCTCCCGTCAGCAGGAGGCACACGGAAGAGGCAGCGCGGGGACCTGCAGGGGCAGTTTCTTGCTCGCCCCTCCTCCTTACTGCTCTCTCACTCTACCCGTGCCCAGTGCTGCTGCGCTCTGCTGGGAACCATCTGGGACGTGGTCATTACCCAGGCAGGGTTTCTGTGCCCACTTCCACTCCTGCTCGTGGGTGCCACAATGACACTGAAAACCTCTCACCAGCTCCAAGCCCAGGTGTGCTACTGGTTGTGCCAACAGCCCCATTCAAACCCTAAATCTGTCAGCGCACAGGTGCCTGCACCTGCCTGGCCAGGCTGTGGCCGGCTGCCCCACTGCCCCGGCAGCTCTGTCCCAGCACACAGACACTTACCTCAGCAGGTCCTTGGCCTTGTTGAGGTGCTGGAAGAAGGACGGCTCGCAGATGAGCTGGCTCTCCTGGCACACCTGCTTGCAGGACTGCCCGGGCTCAGCAAGCTTCACCCGCAGGGCGCTCAGCGGAGGCCACATCACCTGCCCGTGGCAGAAGTCCTAAATGAAAATGAAGCCATCAGCCAAAGGACAGAGGGGACGAGCGGGCCCGGCCCTCACAGATGACACTGTGGCAGGAGGCTCCGCGGGAGCAATGGAGGGAGAGTGGGGGCCAGACAGCTCGGGGTGGCGGGCCCTGGGCCGGGTCCACCTCCATCACAGACAGGAGCACAACAGCGGCATCTCCCATGTGGGCTGTGACGCCCTGTAACGCCCACAGCACCATGCATCTGCACCGCTGTCACCAGCCACCTGCACTCCGGTCACTACACCCTCAGCTCTGCCTCCTGGCTCTTCTCTCCCATGATTCCAGAGACCCTGAGAATCTAATCCGCCTTGATGACTGGAAGCCTAATGACTGTTCCATGAGTCCAGTCTGACCTCAATGGCAAGATGTGGACACTGTAAGGAAAAGCCAGAGGTCTGGGGACATTTCTGACATCCTTCGACATGGCCCTCATGCCTGGCAGCGACTCGGTGCATGTGAGTTGAGAATAGTTATGCCACACTAACATTTACAGAGAAGACCCTAAGCATGTGGTGTCCCTACACAGAAGGGCAGGACAAGCAGGGCCTGCCACTCCAGATCCGAGGGGGCGAGGAAGGCACCTGGCTGAGGAAGACAAGTGGGGCAGAGGGTCTGAGGACTCGGGGACAACTTTCAGCATCACAAATCAGCTCCCTCAGGGGAGAGGGAAAGGGAGGGGCAGCCGCTCTGACCTCGCAGCGCAGCTCTCACCTCAGCTGTGTCTGAAGCAATTCCATGCAGGCGCTAGCCATGACAACGTGTGACCCTGGCACTAGACTTGCCCTCCTGGCACATGGTGAGGGCACCAAGGCTAAATCCCCAGACTTCTGACGCACCGAGGGTGCTCTCTGTGGCAGAGACCTGGAGAACTTAGCTGATAAATCCACTTGAGCATGGCGGGTAGTTGGGATCCTGGGTCTATGGTGTTACCTTGGCTATCCCACAGAGGTCCAGGATGGCACAGTGCTACCCAGAGGAGAGACAGAGGGCTAGGTATAATCTAGAGGCTGCACTGAACTAGATACTGGTCTAAAGACAATGCCTGGAAACAAGGCAGGCTTCCGAGTGCGGACACGTGACTGTCTCTCGTCATGCCGAGCAAGGAAAGCAGCAGGGTAAGGCATTAGCCTGGGCTGCTCCTCCACGTGACAGGCTCCGGAGAAGCGCTAAGACATACAAACCTGTGTGCCGCTGAGGACGCCACCTGCTGGCCAGCCTGATAAGTACAGCGGGGGAGGGGGCAGAAGTTGAGTCACAGTGCCTATCCTTCCGTCAGCCTTCTTTCCTGCTGTGCAGGAGGAAACCAGTCATCTCAAGACTCAGAGCGCCCCCTGTAGGCCACTCAGAGGAAGGGCTCTGTGCCTCACCCTCTCATGTAGGCAGCGCAGGAGCAGCCTTACAGTGCCAGGCCATGTCCTTCCAATACAGAGGGTATGGCGCCTCACCAAAACGCTCCCAACAGGGGCCACTCCTGACGCTTCCTTTTTAAAAACCTTTGCTTGTGTTATTTTTAATGCATCAAAAGACAAACAAATGAGCAAAGAAAACCCTCTCCTCCCAGATTTTGCATGCAGCCAGGTTTGGGATCCATTTGGCCTTTCTCCCTCTAGCTATCTGAACCTAACATATGTGATATTCAGAGCCTCAGTTTCCCCATCAGAGAAAGAGGTGATGATTTCCTGTGGTCCTGGCTTCTTTTTCCTTTTTTCTGAAAGGAAATCACACTGTGCACTGCTGAAGCAGGCCAAGTGTGCTCAGGAGTGGAACAAGTGAGGCCATTGTTGCCCCTGCGCCACAGTGGCCATCAGGAGACAGCTCCTGGAGTCTGAGTTTGTGAATAACAAACAACACTTACCCGAACGTGGGCGGGAGGTCTGGCCTGATAACTCGAGATGACATAAATACACTAGCTATTTGGGATGTAAGAGTGCAGCTCAGTCTTCTAAAAGTGAGGCATGTGGCACGAGGCAGGAAGACCTAGAAGGGGACCCCTTATCTTCAGAAGGATTTTAGGATGTCCATTCTTTTAAGCCATGGGTAGCACTACTGTGTAGTCTTCAGTGGCCACTGTTGTTTTTCTGTACCACTTTGGGGGCCTTGCATCTTGCAGGCCTGCCCATCTCATGAGAATGGCTGTGATCGTATAGAACAATGAACAACTAATGATGAAGGTAATTATGGGCAATCAAAGCTGAAGGATACACTGGTATTTGGAAAGGTTAAGTGGTGCTTGTTTTTCTGGGTGCTAGTACAAGTACCTTTGCTTGTAATTCTAGAGGAGTCAACTGGTAACTTTTATAGCCTTTCACTATTACAATAAAGAGATTTAAAAATCTCCCATACACCAAAGCCTATTGTGTAACTGCAGAGAACAGACAAATAACCAGGAAAACTAGAATCGGCTCCTATCTGCGTCAGAAGAAGTCAAGCAAGAGTTTCTTTGCTTCTTGGATTTCCCTGGGTTCAGCTTTGGGGCAACAGTTTGGATCTTGAATGTTCCTCAGAAGCCCACCTGTTAAATGGCTGTTCCCTAGCAGGTGACACTACTGGGAGGTGGCAAAGCCTTTGAGATGTGGGTGATCTCAAGGTCACTGGGTACTTGCCTTTGCAGGGATACTGGAAACCTGGCTCCTTTCTGTCTCTTTCACTTTCTAGCCTGGAACAAAGTGTTCTGTTCAGCTGCACATTTGCAATGTGGCAGGCCACCCCGGGCCTCATGCAATGAGGCCAACTAATCCTGGATTGCAAATTTTAAAACTGGGAGCCCATGAGGAAGATGATTACTCTAGGTGTTTGTTTCACTAGCAGACAGCTGACTGGCCGCTGGATTCAGATGGGTGACGGAGATCCAGGGAGGCTGAAAGCTCAGCCTTGTGACTCTTATGAAAATGGGCATGTCTCTCCCTAATGGCTCCGCAGAGCTGTGCACCTGTGGGGCTCGGGATGATGCAGACCCTGATCCTTATTCACTCTCAGCCCCCTGCCAGACTGTTTAGACAGAGGCTATGCTTGAGAAGGAGGTGATAGGGCAAAGGAATGTGTCTCCCGCCAGAACATGATCTGAAACCTGGCCAACCTACCCCATGGCACCTTGGTCGCCTTTCCAACTGGTCTTGAATTCTACTTGTCAATGAAGGCCAGCAGAGGGCGGCAGAAACCGGTGCTCCACAAACACACTAACTCCTCCTTGGAAGGGCTGCCTCCACTCCACAGACTTTGCAGACAACTCAGGGACAGCTGTGTGGCCAGGCTGTCCCTGGATGAGTGAGCACCCTGCACCTCATCTCGAGCAGGGCGAGATGACACTGTAAAGGGAGGCGTGGGGAGCCCCAGGGGGGCCCTTTCTGTCTTTGGGCTCATCAGCCAATGTTCCAGCTCCGTTCTGTACATGGGCCACAGGCGCTCTGCTGTTGCACACTAGGACGATGCTTTGGCATCCTTCCAATAATCTGTTTTGGGGCCAGCACTGGACCACAAACAGTAAAAAACAGCAGGAGGACCATCTGGGAAGCTGGAAGGAGTCGTCAGACAGCACAAAGGAGGGCTGAGGGTCTGGGCTGTGATTCCAGCCCTAGCTGGGGGAACTTCACAGAGATGCCTTCTGAGAGCTCTGTGATGCCCTCACATAAGAAATGGGGACAGTAACATCAGTCCTCACTCCTGCAGGATGAAAAGGAAGTGACTGATAAGGAGGCTCCCCAAGATGTTACATGGCCCCAAGACTGTCAGTCATGTGCACAGGGTCCAGAGGGAAGAGTTGAGCTGGCTGCATTACAAAAGCTAATGAGCCTGCAAGAGCCACCTTTGGGCTCACTTGCTTGTCAGGCCCTACTGGCACGAAGCCCGTTGGAAGCCTCCTGTCACTTGGAGGTGTGGCCTGAGTCTCACAGGAATGGCAGGCAGTGGTGTCACTGATATGGGCATCCCAGCTACTCCTCAAGGTGAGCATTCATTCAGTAAGCTCCTGCTCAGGCAGAGGGCAGGCAGGGCGACCACAGAAGCCTTAGGCCAAATGTTAGTAAAACACACAAGGAGACCACGTCTGCGGGCTCAGACATCTGGTGCAAGTCTAGTGAGAAAGGCCAATGTTTACAAAATTACAGAACAGCATATAAAAAGGTGCCAAAGCAGGACAAAGGGCATGTCAGGAAGAGGGAAACACTAATCCTACAGGGAAGGGGAGACAGCTAGCAATCAGAGTAAGCTCCAGGAGATAAGGACTTCTGGGATGGGCTTTGAAGGCTGCACAGGAGTTGGAGTTGATGACTTACCAGTAACTGGTGTTTTGTAGCTCTATAAAGAGCTGCTGAATTGAAATAAATGGTCTTGGCATTCTGGGACTGTGATAGTAGCAGAAGTAGAAAAGGAGACTGTTCCAACCCAGTGAGGCATCTGTGCGGCCAGAATGGGACACACACAAGCATTTCCAATCTGGTTAACAAGCCCACTTCGCACACATGCCATCTGCACTCCTTTCTAACAATTATTTCAGGCAGTCACCAGTTTCTCCTAGATGTGTTTAATGACTTAGACATTTCCCCGCAGGAAGCATAAACCACAGGAAAGTTTTTTATGCACTGACAAATTCATGAGAAGAAGCCACGTTCTCAACCAGTGAGCACGAGCCACAGTCAGCAGAGGGAGGGGCTGGCCCTGTCACGCGGGACAGGGGGCACAGAGAAGTCATGACTCATGAGCGCCCCCGAGGGCCGGAGCAGACAGGGCAGGGGCACTGTCCAAAGAGAAGCACTAGGTGGAGGGCTGCTGCCCAGGTGGAAGGCTCACCTGTTTTGAGAAGAAAAGAGGCTCAGGAACAGAGGGACCACGGAGGGCACAGAGCATGGCACTTAACGGGGTCTTTCCCCTACCATCCTGAGCAAATATTTAACAGATTTTCAAGGCCACATAGTGCATTAGAGGCAGGCAGATTTTTGTGGAAAGCCACACTATTTAAAACCAAGAAGACAGGTTGAGATGTACAGTTCTGGAGACAGCAGCTAGAGAAAAGGTCAGGAAGTAGCAAGGAGAAAAAAAGGAGCAGGTAAAGGGGCTGATAAGATAGGTTCTGGGCTATAAATATGGGCTTCGGCCATGCTGGGCGGCTATTTGAGTGGTAGGGGACATGTTTGTTATCTGTGACATGCAGTACTTATGTCCTGTAAACACCAATGACTGGCTGACTACATTAAGCACACCTTGGTCACCGGTGCTGCCCCTTACAAGGAAGCAGACTGCCCATGAATGGCGCTGGGGTGCTTCTCAGGAGTGGGTGTCCATTTGTGTCTTTATAAGGCAACAGAGAAGGTGAAGTTAGCCCTGGGGCAGCTCTCCAGGCGCTCCACACTGCCAGTCACCTGAGCCACTACTGCACCTGAGGAGGGCACATCCGTCTGCTGCGTTTCCTAGGTCTTGACCATTAGAGGTCTGTGCAGGGGGCATGAAAACAGATCCGCACCGAAGGTGCATGTGACGTTCACAGCAGCACTCGTCACATTAGTCAGGACAACCCAAACGTCAGTCACCTGGTGGATGGAGGCACATTGTGGCTGACCTGCACAGCAGAACATTCTTGAGCAAGAAGAAATTCTGACACGTGTTACCAAGTGGAAGAGCCCAACATCATCATGCTGAGTGAAAAAGGCATAAATCTTCAGGAAAACTAAACAGATGAGCAGTCTCCTAGGGCTGAGGCAGAAGCAAACAGCTGTCCCTTGGCATGAGGGCAATGCTGTTCAGCCATGTCGAAGTGCTGACTGTCCATCTCCATCGATTTGTCAAATCACTGAACTGCGCTTTTGCACGAAGTGAATTTCATGGTTGTCTGAGAAACACACATTGGCTGGTTTTAAGCTTCTCGGGCAGTAAACAGCCAAGGTTTCAGAATTCCTTCAGAGGCCAGGTGTAGTTGTCAGCCCCAAACGTGTATCACCCACTGATTCCTCCAACTTTACGGGATAAGCAGCATTTATCCTTGTATCACAAAACTGGGCAGAGCACACAGAGGCCAAAGAAAGGGGCAGCTGAGCCAGGCTGTGAAATGAGGCTGCTGGGCTCCAGGGTGCAAGGCTTCATTGTGAGCAGTCTAGATTCCCCAGGCTACTGCCCACCTTCCCCTTTATAATGCCTTTTCTTCTTTTCCTGAAACCGTGTCATCTACACCATACTCCCACCACAAACCGTCCAGCTTCACCGTCAGACTGGCCCTTGCGTCTGATACCACAACACTTCTTAAGTTGACTTTTCCATTTCACATGAGTTATATAGCTTTTTACAAACCAGATGACAGAGACTGACCTTCTTGTATAGGTACAGGGATGTACAAAGTACGGCTGAAGAGTGTATGTGTAGTTTTCAGTGACCAACAGGAACATAGTCATCCTAGAGAATCTGCTATGCTCTCTAGCCCAAGATAAATCCATACTGTCTCCTAATTTGTGTAATGAGGATGTTCACAGTCCCAGTACATTCTAGTTGGAGAATGGCTGTGCTTGATTACAATGGGGTTTTGCCTTGGCACTAACTCCTCTTTGTTGCAGTTGGCATCTCATTTTGGGAGCTCCCTTTCCACAGTGCACAATCCCAGTCACTCAGGGAAGCAAAGGGCGGAGAGCACGGAGGGAAGGGAGCACACAGCTTCTCCAGAGCCTGCTTCCATGCCGAGGGCTGCCAGGCTGTGCTGCTCAGGGACCCTGTGCACTGGTGTACTCAGTGGCTGTCACACTGGCTGCCTCCGGCTCCTGCTGCCTTGAGAAATGTCAGGAACAACCGTGACAAAGCTCTTGCACTCCACAGTCAGCCTGCAGCTCCTGAAGTTCACAGCACAGGAAGCTGTTCCTTGGGGCGCTGGCTTCCTGTCCGTACCACGAGCACCCTTCTCTCCATCCTCAGTACAATTTGAGGATATTCTGCCAGCTGTGAAAACAACAAATGCTCCAAACTCTTCAGGACTAGAACTGTGACTCAAAGGCTTCTGTCCGGGATGAGGGCCATTTCAGAGCCAACAGAACAGGCCCCTTACTGCTCACTGAGGGTTACTGGAAAATGTCTTCTAAGAAATGCCCTATATATAAGATTTCCAGGAACATTTTTTGAAACATCTGATAGCAACTCTGTGCTTACGCTGATAGAACCTTTCCTCCAGCTTGTTTTCCCAGGATCAAATTGGAAAACTTCAGCTAGGCCTCAGCACCGTCCCACTGTCTCCTCCTCTAGCTTTGCCTCTCTCCTTTCCTCTATCACACCTGTTCCTCCTAAGATCCATCATTTCTTTCTATCTGACTTCAGCCCCTGACGTGGGCAGCCCTTGTCACCCTCCCACTTCGCCTTCAGGCTGTGCTCCTGTAACAAGTCTTCACATACCCCTCAACTCTCCCCTCCTGCCCACGCAAGGTGAGCGACATGAGCCCGCAGCAGGGCAGCGCTGGTGATGGAGTAAGGCTTAGCAACCCTAGAGCGTGGACCTGGCTGGCTGCTCAGTGAAGCTCAGGTGGCCGAGCTGAGAAGCTGCACTTCTCCATCTGCGCCCTGCTGGCAGCGCAGCCCACAAGATGCTCCAGGTGACAAATAGTGACAGAGAACGTGAATGAGCCAAGTGCACAAACAAGAAAGCAGCCTAGACCTGTGAACCGCACATCTCCACAGAGATCTCTAAAGCCAGGAGGTGATGGGAAAGGGCAACTGCATTAGCATATTTTCCAGAGGAGAATTTCAGCACCATGTTATCCAAATTATGAAGTCCAAGGCAAGTTTCTGGTTCCCTCCCTGCTCCCTTATTCTTTCACTCGGGAGCGATGGCGCAGCTGCCAGTCAGGTACCTGGAAGGGGAGCTCAACGAGACAGGGCAGCCCTCAGTCACAGGCCACTTAGCGGGGTCTATGTGAGGAGGGACCATCTTGCCTCAGAAAGCCTAGCAATAGACTAGGAATGTAGAAGAATCAATATGCTGTAAGGACAAGGGCTGGAATTTGAGCTAGAGGAAGGAAAGAAATAAAAGCCTTCAAACAAACCTGACCACAAGTCATTTATGACTACTCATGAGGAACTATGCTCCCTGAGAGGAAGTGCACTTAGGAAAGGAAGAAAAGGTTTTGGAGAAGGCCCGGGGATCTGGTAAGAGCTCAAGAAAGCCTCTAAGATGGGTACTAGCCAGAGATGTGAGCTCTCAAGACTTCAGGCTGAAGGAGGCCCTGGAGCTCCCCTGATCCCCTCAGGAAGGCTGAGTAGCTGCAAGATGTTTGGAAGCAAGATCTAGGACACCTGCCACTTCCTGAGCCCTGGCAGGTGCTGGTGGTACAGACTTGGGCTCACAGGCAACCTGTGCAACCTCCTGACCTGGCTACCCAGCCCGATTACTGGGAGTCTCGCTCGATGCTGAGAAGGGAGTGATTACTACTGTGCAGATTGCATGCGATGTTACACAGCAGCCCCTCTTACCTCAGCACACACGTTCTAAGACTCCCACGGGATCCCTACATCCATACATGATACTGAACCATACACATACTATTTTTTCCCATGATACTTTCCCATGATAAAGTTCAATTTAAAAATTAGGCACAGCAAGAAATTAACAGCAACTGAAGTGAGAGCAATTACGATGTAATAATAGTTACATGAACATGGTCTCTTTCACAATTTCTTATACCACACTGGCTTCTCCCATCTAGTATTTTTGGATTGTGGGTGACCATGGGTAACAAGGCCGACTCAAGAGAGTGAAAGCAAATATAAGGGTGTGCGGGTGTACTTGGATGTATTTGGTCCATGCTGGCTGGACCTGTATGTACATGGTTGCAGGAGTTAGGATAATATCACCACTCTGTAGTCATACAAGACTGACTGCGCTAATGATTCAAATGCTCAGCTCCTGTAGCAAAGTCTGATCAGCAACATACTATAATTGCAAGAATATAATGAAATAAGCACATGAAATAAGCATTCTGCTCTAACATGGCACAATGTATTAAGTACTGTTAAGTAATAGTACTAGACTGCATTGAGAGCACTGTGTATCAGGCATTGTTTAAGCACTTCCTGTGCGTTAGCTCTTGTAACTTAGCCCCTCAGCAAACAGAGGCACGGAGAGGCTGAGGAGTGATTCCCAACCCATCTGACCACACACATCCAGTGTGAGATGCCTGGGCTGCAGAACTGCCCTCATGCCAATCACACAGGCCGTCCTGGGGCTCACAGCCTACCGCTTGCCCTCTCTGCCCCATAGCTTCACCTCAAACCACCTGCTCTGCCTTTGAAACTTCGACTGGGCTTTCAATCTATGTCTACCTGAATTTCTATTTTCAGTTGTCCTTGGCCTGCACTGTGTAAAGATCCCTTGGTCACCATAAAACACTGCCTCACCCTTTATGGGGAGCCCCTTATTTCTGTAATCTGGTCAAATGGTTCAGAGTTCCCTACCTGTGGAGGTTTGGAGTCAACCTATTTCTAGCTCTCTTTTGCTTTTGAAGTCTAAGGAATTAAAATGTTATACAAGGAGGTTAACAGTGCTCATGGCCTTTATCTCCAGAACACAAGCTATAGTTTCCAAATGCCGTTGAGGTGGCAGGAGTGTGGGTGCCCTTCCCTGCAATGGAACTCAAGTTCTACTTTGATCTGTTTCATGTATTTAGGTTTCATTTGAAAATAGGTCCTATTTGAACAAGATGTTAGAATTCACTAAAAAGTCTGAAATGCTTAGAATTTCAGATAATATTCTATTAAAGGAAGGCTTAGAAAGTGTGGTTTCTGTCTTTCCCTTTTTTAGGGTGAGAAATGAGAGCAGGACAGAAAGACATCTGTCTGTCCCCTCTTCCAAGTCCTTGTGATATCCTCGGAAGTCTCCCTGGTCTTTTCTGCTGTCCATATGCACGACTTCCACTGTCACTAAGAACACACTGCACGGAAAGACTGGCTCTTGGGTGACCAGGACCACGCTGTGCTTAAAACTCCCACCAGCTATTTTCCAACTTCTGGAGTCTTTCGAAAGAGGCAAATGACCACAGTGACATGGTAAACTCTGAACTATTCACAGGAGCCCGCTTGGGAACAGGAAGCAGGGGACAACAAAGATAGTCACACAGACAGACCTCTCATGAGCCTCACCTGCTTCTCGATGAATGCGTTGATCCTCTGTAGCATCCCCTCACAGGTGAATTCATACGGCATGTACGGCTCAATCTGCAGAAATAGATCACGGCATCATAAACGAGGATATGGGACACCGAGCCTTTCCAGACACTCACTGACTCCCTCAACACATGGGTGCCAACACCTGCCTGGGGACACCCATGGGAGGGTCAAGACCACAGCCCCAGAAATCACCAGATGGGGCTTATCACTTCTGGGTAAAGACACTGAGAATACCACCTACTCTTCCCTAGTCTCACATACCTTATGTGTAAGAGGGTTCCAAGAAAATCCCACTTCTTTAACACTGTAGTGCAGATTATTTGAGGGGAAAGGTGCTTAGCAGGCATAGAATAAAAAAAGAAAATTAGTAGCAGGTAAGCTCCATGGGGTGAAGTCTACAGCTGTGAACTCTCAGCACCTCCACCCTGAACACATGTGTGGCACATGTGGGAACTTAGCAAATCTCTGAATGCACAGCCACTCTGAGAGGGCACCCAATGAGCTGTTTTAGGAACCATGATGGTGGTGTAAACACCGGTCTGCATTAATCGTCAGACTAGCAGGTGCCCAGAGCACTTGTACTATGAAAGCAAAATCAATCTGTCACAAGGAGCTTGGCTAGATGGTCCTTGGAGGCCAGAAAGTCAGAGCTGACTTCTGCTCATGCTGGGCTTTTAAGGCCAGTGATGAGTCTAGAAAGCCAAGATCAGGGAGAGATAAGATAAGGAATACATTCTGGGTGGACTGAGTAATAAGAAATCTGATGTGAAAAGATGGAGGAAGCAGGAGCACAGGACTGCAAAGGCTTCTCAGTCAAGGGAGGGAAAGAGAGTTGCTGGATTTCCACAAAAGCCTTGAGATTTCTATACTGAGGAGCTTAGATTTTCAGGGCAGCAGGAAAGTATCTCACTGGGGTAGGTGAAACATTCTGGTTGATCCTGTGATATTGGAGAGAAAGAAAGAAATACAAGCTGCACAGTACTTGCCAACACTGAGGCCTGTGTCTTCAGGACTGTACCAATGTGAAATGGGAACTTCATTTGGGAGAAAACCCTCCACCATCCCATCTGGTACAGATGCAGAAAACCCAACAGCATCTGTCAACAAGGTAAGGGGCACCTTCACCAATTTCCTCTGAAACCTTCACTTCCCTGAATCTACAGCCTACAGAGCTGAACAAATCAGGCCTGCTGCAAATGCATCAACTGGCAGAGGGGGCAATCCCATTGGGCAGTTAGCTTGCAGGGTGTGGGGCACCCCTCTCCCCTTTCCTTTTGTTGAGTCACACATTATGTTTGAAAACTTGAGTCATGTTCTCAAATAATTTGATAATGTAAATTTAACAGATACAGATTACATCATAGAGACTGGATCCTAGCCACATCTGTCCAGAGACAGAGAGAAGAAGCTGATTTGTAAGCACTGAAATACAAAGGCTACTCCAAAAGAGAGAGGTCAGTACTCATCTCCCAAGAGCTCAACGTCCTTTGAAGAACTGCCTTTCTTGGTCCCAGCTTGTTCCTTCCCAACTTAGGTGTTTGCATTTGCAGGCTTTCCCTGACCTGACATAGCTCTTCATAAAAATGTAAACTTTTTCTGTTCAAAGGATATTTACTTACTCCAGCCATGGGTGACTCTAGAAGCTTTCTATAAATTGCCTAGAGATATGTCTCCTCTCAAAGATTTATAGAAGGCACTAAAGGACACCGTCTAAAACAGAGGACATGGTACATCTGTGTTTGTTTATAAACTGAGTAGAATTTCCAGAGTGGAATAAACATGCACTGGTAGGCAGCTGTCACGAGACCAGCAGACTTAGTTCTTTGGCAGGAAGCAGGCTATATTCTCAGGCTCATTCTGACAACATATTCCAGAGGGTATCCATTAGAAACTGTAGTAAACAACAGGTAATTCAATGGGCTCCTGGCAGCAACTGCCTCTTCCTTTGTTCTACTAACCACACCCAGCTTAACCAAAGGGATGTGGACTCATTCATTACTTGGGGCCCAGTTCTTTCTATTTAAATGTATGAAGCCAGATAATCTTTCTATAAACAAAGAGGGAAAAAAAAAAAACTTAAAGGCAACCTTAAGCTACTATTTCTGGTGAGTTCAACTCATCATTCTGCCATAGTGGGGACTCTCAGCACATTCCCTTCAAGTCACAGACACTAACGGACTGAAAGGTAAAGGAAAGAGCTCCAGTCGCTGCTGAAGCCAAGTGGAGAAAGATGCCTCAGTCACTGTCAGGAGTTGAGGAAAAAGGGCTGCTACTTATCCGGTCAGGCCCACAGGAAGGATGCCTGCAGGCCGTAGAGTGGAGTTTCTGTTGGTACTGGAAATTTTTTACGAAATTCCCATATTCTCCAACATTTTCTCTTCTTGGCTTCTCGTCTTGTGAGATTCCCTGTGTCCACTGGTCCCCATTCCTTTCCAGGTTGGGGGGTGATTTTGCAGGGAACTGTTCTCAAAGATAACTAAACTCTGAACAGTTCTACTTGACAGGGATGGCTGGGGATCCTTCACTGAGAGACCGTCTTGGAAGGACTGTTTGACTTACACCCCACACTTTACTAACCACAGGATTTTAGGGTTAGGATGAGCTTGTAATTTCTTTCCAAGATTCCAAATGTTACCTATATCATGTCATCCTTCTCTTCAAAACTTTCTGCCACACTTAAGTTCAGAATCCCTAAGGCTATGTATTTAAATGCCTTACAGATTCTAGCTGCCAAGGACCTTTTTGCGGTCTCCTTTGTTTTAGATGAGAAATTGACTGTGTTTAATATCATTATTTCTCTGAATTTAAGAAATTTTCCTCTGGCTTCTTTCAAGAGTCTTCCCCTATTTCTTCTTTCAGCATTTGATACAATGTCCTGGATATGTGTTTCTTTGTATTTAATCTTTTTGGGGTTCACCAGGCTCCTAGGATCTCTAAATGAATGTCATTCATTATCTGAAAATTCTTAGCTGTCATCTCCTCAATTGTTTCTTCTCTGCCATTCTCTTTCCCCTCCGAGCTTCCAGCTACCCCTAAGTTCAGGTACTTGCCATTGTCCTATGGACTCAAGGCGCTTTCTGTTCTATTTTCTTTTCTCTTTGCATTTCAATTTGGATAATTTCTATTGAGAAGTCTTCAAATCCACTGATTATTTTTCTATGTTTCTAACAGTCTGCTCAGAAGTCTACTGAATGAATTTCTAAACTGAATTCATTTTTGATATTGTATTTTTTATTTCTAGCATTTATTATTTGGCTTAAAAATATCATCCAGCTCTCTGCTGAAATTTCCCATCTGTTCACATATGCTGTCTACTTTTTCACCACGTTGCTATCCGACAATTCCAGCATCTAAGCTACCTGTAAATTTGCTTTTATTGACTTAGCTCTCTTCATCACCGGGGACTGAACTTAGAGCCTTTGCACTGAGCTACAAGTGCCCAGGTTGTACTTGAACTTGGATCCTGCCCTCCTTTAGCTTCCCAGAGTACTAGGATTATAGGAATGAACCTCCACAACTTTTTTCTCTTTTAATAAGTCTTGTTTTATTTTCAGATGGGCATATAATTTACAATCTTGGAATTATATGTGGGAAGGTTCAGCCTCAAACTTCTGATCTGTGTCTAAGAAGTATAAAATTTTTTATGCTTTTATCTTAAATCTCATTGCTCACTCTTTCTTTTGGTTATTCTTTACTTTTACTCCAGTTCATGTTTTTTTTTTTTCTTTTTTAAATTTTGTATTATTTTAACAGCTAAATTCCAGAATTTAAATCCAGCTCTCACTTGTTACCAATTGTGGCTCTAGGTAAATCCTTACTTTCTATAAGCTTTAATTTTCTCATACATTAAAACAGATATAATAGAGAATGGCAGAGGGGTTAAATGAGATACAGCAAATAATGTAACATGCACTATTGTTAATGTTTTCTGTGGCCTTAAATAATTTTGTAATAATGTATAGTAAGGTTGACATGGGTTTTAATTAAACTGTGGAGCATTACAGGTTTCATGGAGTGAATGGAATAAACCCATGTGGAAACAACTGTAAGAACTCAGTTCTCCTGCCCAGAGTTTATGTACCAGAGATTAACATTAAATTCTGGTTTGGCAAAAGTTATCTATTACATATAAAGCTTTGCACTCCATGATCTACTCAGGTTTCAAATGAGTCCACTGAAGGGCCTGAGAACTTAACTAAGTGTCCTGGGCAGGTTGAACTGCACCTTATCAAATATATGCTGAAGTCTTAGCCTCTAGTATCTTGAATGTGTATTAGTTGGAAATAGGATCTTTGAAGCTGTACTTAAGATGATGTTATGCTGAATTCAGGTAGATTCTAAGCCAGTATAACAGGAATAGATGAGACACACAGGGAGAAAATACTTGATGGAGGCAGAGACTAAAGCTCTGAGGGGGCAAGCCATGGAATGCCTGCCGCTACCACATGCTGAGAGGACATAGTATCCCTCTTCCTCTTGTCTGCAAGGAATACACTCCAAAACCCTTGGAAGAGGCCTGAAACCAAGGAATGACACTCAGCCTCTTACAACAAGTAGCATGGCAGCACCACAGTTGATCTGATAACTAAGACTGCTACTAAGTAAACCAGGGAAGGTAATATATACGGCATGGATACACTGCATGGAAGGTTGATTTAAGTTCTGGATAGGACAGAGCAGGACAGCCTGAAGTTGCATCATGTAATTCAGAATAAGAATGAATTTAAAATATATGACTATATTTCTTGAATTTCTCTTCTCTATACTTTGGGACCATGGCTGACTACAGAAAATGAAACCTTACATACAAGGAGACCATTTTCTTCCATCACAGATTTCTATGGGGGCGTGATCTGATGATGTCTTGATTTCAGACATCTATACTCTCAAAATGAAAGGTTGTATTTTTAGTTTTAAGCCACCCAGTTGTGGTACTATACTGTAGGAGCTGAAGTAACTAATAACACACCAAGAGGTTTGGAAACTCAAAAAGAAGAGCCACACATGATGGTGAATGCCACTTGTCCCAGTGTTCTGGGACAGTGCAGCAGGCAGATGGGACATTTGAATCTGAACCTGGGCAACTAAAACTGAGCGAGACCATGACTCAAAATAAAAAGGGCTGGAGGGCCCGGGATTTAGCTCAGTGGTTCTGGTGCCTGTCTTGCAAGCACAAGGGCCCGGGTTCGATCCCCGGTAACCACATACAATACTGGGCGTGGAGATCCACGCCCAGCAGCAACCAGTACCACATACTACAGTGCCAGGCATGGTGGCTCACGCCTATAATCCCAGCACTCGGGAGGCAGAGGCAGGAGGATTGCTGTGATGTGAGTTTGAGGCTGAGCTACGAAGTGAGACCCTGTCTCTAAAAAAGAAAACAAAAACAAAAACAACAACAAAAAAAGGGCTAGAATGTAGCTCAGTGGGAAGCCCATATGGCCAATCTCCACTACTGAAAACAACAAACAAATAACACAAGAGGCCATTCTCGAGGCAGACACAGCACCACTGAGCTACATGCCTACAAGAGGCCATTCTATCAGAATGCCTCCCTTGGTGGAGAAGCTCTTTGAGGCAGCCCAGTGATGCCTCACTCCATTAGACACATCTCTCAGCTGTCAACATGAGGTTGGGCACTTCTGCCTCAAACCACTGAAAATGGGACAGGGACTATGCATGTCTTGAATGGAAAGCTGACGGCCACACCACTACCCAATGCCAGGCCATCTTTAAAGGGGCAGGGCATGAATATGCATCGGAGTGAGCTTGTTGTCCTAGAGAGGCTCAGAATTAACTGAAATTGATAGTTGTGCAATGGGCCACAAACTGGCCATGCCATTTTATTTCCTAGAGGGGAAACATGGCCGTTCCCAGAGCCAACCTGGCTATTCTTTTCAAGATGGATTTCTGGCCTCTTTTTCCTTACACCAAACCCTGAATCCATGCCCTTCACCATTCTGGTCTGGAAATTCTTACTCATCCTAGAAGATTTAATTCAAAGTGCAGCTCCAGGAAGTTTCCTTCTACTCCTATACGTCTACATGGTGCTTATGGCACAGGCATCCCTTGCTGTGTGTTACGTCTTGATCTCTCTCTCCTTCCCATCCATCCATCCGCCCCTCTAGTGGAACGCAATGGCAAGTACCGGGACACAACAGGCAGAAGTGCTTGCTGCCCTAATGCTCATTAGTCTTGTGGAAAGCCGACTCTCAGTTCAGAACGTAACAATGAATACGTCAGTGTTACCTGCACACTGTGTGGTACACACTTTCCTAAAACATACTGTACAACGATCTCAGTCAGTCTGCATTAGGATTGATACGACAGGTGATGTTAGCTTTATATGACAGATGAAAGAATACCACTAGCAAATGGAGCCCAAATCCAAAGTGTATATGCCTCACATATGTGTATATGCTTCTCTTAACATGTTACAACCAAGAACGAAAACTATTCTAATAAAAGAAATACAGGAGCGGGTTCACCTGAGAGTTCATGGCAGTCTCGGGGCAATCAAATCCATCCCTAGAGCACAGGATGCTTCCTACAGAGGGAGCCAGACTCGTCTACATTTGTGGAAGTAAACAACTCTCCTCCCCACAGAGTGGCCCAGAGAGTGTGCTGTGTACTGTAGGGGCTTAAGAAATGTCCGCTGTATTAATCAGGAGAGGCCAGAAAAGTTAGGCATCTTTGTAATATTCTACCAAATTCAGGTAGAAAAACCAAATAAACAGATAATCTACAAAAACCCTTCCCAGTACAGTGGACCCTCAAATTATAACCGGCCTGACATACAAATAACTTGGGTTAGGACCAGAATTTTAGTTTTAACTCAGACAAAATCTTGAGTTACAACCCAAATGCTGGCTTCTTGTGCTTCCAGATGGCCTCAGATACAGATTTAATACTTAAAGAGTTCTTGAAGGAACATTACAACATCCTTTCCTCTGTGGGACTGAGAAATCCTGGGTCAGAGTCTATCTAAGGACACTGGGAACTGCCTGTGTACAGGAGAGACTCTGAAGGCTGTGCTGAGGAGGCTGAGCCTGCAAATGACCAACCTGAGTTACAACCAGCTTTTGGGAACAAAAATGGAGTTTGTAAGTCAAAGGCCTACTGTATTTTCCTTCAACACTGCCTCTATAACTATATCTGTCCAGCTCCTTATGGGTAAGAAAAAAGAAGAAGAAGCAGCAGAGCTATCTTTTGAGATTTCTATAAGTGTCATAACTAGATCATAGAACCAAGTAAAATCCAAGCCCCTCTTCCCAAGCCTGAGACTCAGGAGTCCTGCTCACATCTGGACACAAGTTCCATTTTTCACTTCATGAAACTTCCAAGAACTCCCCAGGCTAGATTCAACAGCTTGGCTACTCTGTAGCTTCAGCTAATGTGGGAAAACACTATTTCCTGAAGCTAAGAGTCTATGATGCTTCCCACACTCCCAGGTCACTGTACAAGTCGGGGAAGGGGTGGGGGGTGAAATCAAAGACAGAACCTTCTGATTTAAAATTGCTTTCACTGCATCTTCTACTTCTTCCTGATTATCAACATCAACAGTCCAAACATGTGGCCGACCGATGAACACTTCGGCATAAGGATGCTGGGACGTCAGCTGAAAAGAGAAAAACAACTCATCAGTTTCTCAGACAATGAATTTATTTGAAAAGCCTTTGGTGCTAGATGAAGCATTATGCCTTTTAACAGTACTGAACTGTATCTGTGAAGGTAACAAGACATTTCATTGACAATCAAAAACTTCGTAAGTGAAAAGCAGAGAACAACAACAAAAGGTGATGATGGCTCCACAGCGGGAACCCCACTTGGAAATAAAAAAATGTCACAACTACACACCATGTGGGGTTCTTTCTGCGTTGCTGGAGATGGAACCCAAGGCCTACATGTGCCACGCAGCTGCTCTACACACAGCCACTGCCCCAACCTGTACAGGCGGCTTTAATTCCTGATGAATGCTGACTCTCACCCATAACCAGCAATGTGGTCCTGAGTGTCGTCTTCCCAGGTCTGCCCTGTCCTCTGCTCAGATGGCCAGAGTGGAGCCCTTCTTACACCATTCCCTTCCACCAGGTTTCTTGCTTGGAGCCAGCCAGCTCTGCACGGAAATCTGAAACCTGACCCAACAGAACCCTTTCCTCCTCTAAGTTGTGATTTTTAGGTACAGTATTTTGTCCCAGCAATGGAAAGGTGATGAGTACACCCGCCTTGGTAATCACACCAAATCAGTATATGTGACCCCAGCTAGGACAGAAAGATAAGCAGAGAAAATTGCAACAAAATCAAGATTGTAGAAGCTGTGAGGATAAGTCATGGTGCACATAGAAGGTGACAAAAAGAGAAATGATGCATCAGAAAGACATGATTTTATGAATGGTTTCAGGAATAATCATTAGCATAACACGAGAGCTTGAGCTTTATAAAGACAATTTACAAGCCGAATCGAAAGATCAGCAGTTTTTATCCTAAAAGAGATTGTGTTTCAGGAGCAAAGCATGGGCAAAGACGCCAAGCATGCACACTGGAAGCTCAGAGTTCTTCATGATGCTGGTTTTGGGGACAGCTCAATCACTCCCTCAGCAACATCAACACTTCTGTTCCTGTATCTCTTTAAGGCAGTGGCAGGAACATTTTCAGTTACCAGAAAGGCTGAGGTCCCACAGTCTGGGGGTGCAGACCAGGGACACATCACATCCAATAATGCCCACGAGAGTTGTACACAAAGAAGCACCCCTTTCCCAAACCTTTCTTTTTGATGGTGGGGACTGAACTCAGGCCTCTGCTCCCTCCCAGTAAGCCATCCTGGCCCAAACAACTTGCAAATGCCTGTAGGCCTTTCAAGTGGATTTATAGAATCTAACTCTTTGATATAGTTTCAGTATGCACTGAATTTTCCAGTGGAAAAATTACCATACAAATCAAGAAAAATTTGGACTCTGTTTTACTTGGAACTTCACCCATATGCTGTCACCATTTCAGAAAATGGGAAGAAAGTCAGAGCCACTCAACATATCAGAGTCTTCAGTAAAACACCCACTGGCCTACATTTGTAGTATTGGGTTTGTGACAATTATGTAGGTATGTGTGCTGTGTCTACATCCTTTTACATTTAGCAGATTCATAATGTCACTTATAAACAAAGAAGGCTGACAACATTCACTCAGATGTGTGGCTTCTTTTAAACACAAATGCTCACTGAAACCAGGAACATGATGCTGTATCTTTTAACACAATTCTTAGCTACAAAATGCTCAAATATGCATTACTTCATGAGAAATTATTTACCTTTTATTTCCCCTTTATGCTACACTCAGGCAACAATCCTTTTGAAATTAGCTATGTAGGCAGTTTATCTTCCCACGTTTCATTTCAGGACAGTAAACCCCATGGCTCATGTTGTATCATATTTTACAGCAGAGCTGCTGGTACCAATGCTACAGAGGCCCACTGGCTCTCCTTTTGCCCTGTTCCTTTAGGCTCCGATACAGGTATACGCCAGAGGACTGGATGATCTATTCAGCTCTTACCCTTCGCTCCTGGCATCCTACTGTCTCAGTGACTGCACATGCTTCACAGGGCAGAGAAAGTAAAGCCAGGGCACTGGGCTGCCTGCCACACAGGCTCACATCAGAACGTCCACACCCTGAGGTGTGGATGCCCGAGGGGTCTGCTCCTGCATCCTCTGCCTTGTCACATCCCTAACTGCTTCTTCAGGCCTCATCCTGACATATGCCCCATTCCGCCTGGCTCTGTGGCCAGCAAAAGAGGCCACAGATAATGCAAGGCCCACAGCGCACTGGAGAAAGCTATCCCTTCCCCCACTCTGTGTGTAGTTTAACTCAGTACACATTAATGAAGCCCCCCACGGGCCAAGGGTTGTGAATCACCTGCATGTATATTATTCATCCACTTTTCTGTGTATCTACAAAGATACTCAAAGGTTCAGAGGGTTTATACTTCTCCAAGGCTACACAGTCAGAAGGTAGCTGAGTCAAGTTCAATTTGAGATCATCCAGTAAGGTCAGTTTTGGACAAAAAAGGAAGATGATAATTTAGAGGATGACACTGAGAAAGATAAATGTAAGCTTTTATCCATGCCCTTAAAGCTGGCCAACATAAAAGGTGCCAGGATGGAATCTGTGCCCGGGTTAGACGTTTTCTCAAGATGAGCAAAATGTCACATCATTTTCATTTTGTGGCCTGGAAAAAAAAACTAATTAGTCCTTCCCCTGGAATGAGGGTAAATTAAAGTTGTCATCAATGTCACTACTCAGTAATTTATATATTAGTAGCAGTCTTTCTCCCCTCTCTATTTTTAAGGTTCCTGCTTATTTATAAGGTTGCTTGAAGCACTCAAAAAGTACAAAATGCTGAGCCATTATCATTTATTCATTTACATTTATTGAGGGTTGCTTAGTTTTATGAGCGAGGCATTTTGTGATTCATTAGTCCTCTACGAACATTATGTTCCTCCTTGTTAATTTATTGAGGACCGTCTGATCTCCGCTACATTGTTGTATATCAATCAGGAAATGTAGTGGAGTAGAGTTTGTAAAAGTAATGAAAATCTTATTAAATATGAGACATTATTTCAGACTGGCTATTAAATCTCCAAGGGGAACATTAGTTCTCTTTCATGGACAAAAATCCCTCAAGCCAGACAGAGAATTCTTAATGGCTTATCAAAATGGCAGAAGAATGATCAGGAACTTACTAATATGCTTCGCAATATCAAAATAAAAATCCAATTTACATTAAAAGTATCTCTCTAGACACTCACATCACTCAAAGCATCATGGAACTTTCTCTCTGAGTAGACACTGTGGTTTTAAAAATTGGTTAAATGCAAACATAAAAAGAAAGCTAAACTCTTATTTAGAAATCTAGACTTTAAGTGAAGGCAAAAAGAAACATACAGGCAATTAATATGGATCAATGTATGTACAAAGTTGTTGCTTCACCCAAAACATTTGTATGGGCATAAAGAAGCAGCTTGGTATTTATGTGTCTTTTAAAAAAAAAATAATTTTTCCGGGCCAGGGATTTGGCTCAGTGGTTCTGGCACCTGTCTTGCAAGCGCAAGGACCTGGGTTCGATTCCTCGGCAACCACATACAATACTGGGTATGGAGATTCACGCTCAGCAGCAATCAGTTCCACATACCACAGTGCCAGGCGTGGTGGCTCATGCCTGTAATCCCAGCACTCGGGAGGCAGAGGCAGGAGGATTGCTGTGATGTGAGTTTGAGGCTGAGCTCAGGACCAGCCTAAACTACAAAGCGAGACCCTGTCTCCAAAAAAAAATTTTCCATTTGCTGAGGAAAAACAGGTAACTTCTAAGGCTAAATGATCCTCAGAAATCTGTACACCTATTTACAGCTTTTTCCCAATTCAAAGAATCTCTGGTCAGGGGAATTTGGAGGCCTTAGTAAAGTAGGACCACTCGGTCCTGAGATGAAGACCACTGATTCCTCTCCGAGCCGCCTGATGTTGATGGAGAGAACGGGACGTGGATGAGCCTCCGTCCGCACGAGCCTGAGTACATACACAGTAACTGGGGCCTCTCCACCTCAGTGACAGTCATGCCTTTGAAGAGGTTGGAAATGCCCTCTCCTCTGCATTTAATTCTGCACACTGTCCCTCCACCTGGCACAGCTCCAAGTTAGCTCCCTTCCTTCCTCCCCTCAGCTATTTCTTTATGCATTCTCACTGATGTGGAGCTGTCTTATCATCCTTATCAGATCTGGAACTCCTGAATACAGGAAATAAGCTCTGCTAAATTCTCCCAGCGCAACAACTCATGCCATGGGCCCTGTGGAGACACATGAAACATCTGCCGATTGCCCTTCTGCTTCTCGGCCTCCTGTGGGAGCCAGGGCTGATGGAGTTATCTCCGTGAGGTCAGTCGCTGAGTGACTGTTGAAAGGATTCCACACTGTCTTTCTACTGGAGTCTCATTTAAGTGCTAGTGGAATTATCCTGCTCAGCAGCTCCAATCTCTCTTCTCTCTTCATGCTATGAAGAATGAAAACCCTCCATGACCTCAGCAAAAAGCAAATTACTAACAAAAAATGATGAAACATACACGCTTTCCTGATCTGAACTATGTAATATTACATCATTCACAGGGCAAGAGCTAGATGGTGTTTAAGAAGATTCTCAATGTTTTCCAGGAAATGGCAGTGTACAGAAACACTAACCTGCATTCTTAAAAGCATTATGGTTCACGAGTGATAATGAAAGGCTAATTTTTTCTCATTAAGGACTGAGGAAGTCCAAAAGAAACACGACAATTAAGTACAATGTGGGACTCTGAACTGGATCTGGGAACAGAAAAAATAATCTTATTGGAAAGAAGTACAAATAAGGCCTGCAGGTTAGAGAATACAAGTGGGGCCAATGTGACCTTCTTGGTTTTGATAATGCAGTGGGGTTCTGTAAAATGTTACCACTAGAGTAAGCTAGATAAAAGCTTATCAATTTTTTACAACTTTTCCGCATGACTAAAACTTTTTAAAAATAAACCCAAAGTAAAATCTAACAATTCCAGCTATAGAAATTTGGGTGTACACAACCCGAAGAACTGGAAGCAGATACTTTCACAGCAGCACTATTCAGAATGGGTAAAAGGTCTCCACAAAGGCCCAAATGTTCATCAAGACATGAATGGAAAAGGAGCCCCAATGTGAGGTATTCAGACAAGAGAATTAGCTTTAAAAACAGAGATCCTGGGCCGGGGAGTTAGCTCAGTGGTTCCGGCGCCTGTCTTGCAAGCACAAGGGCCCGGGTTCGATTCCCCGGTAACCACATAACAATACTGGGTGTGGAGACTCACACCCAGCAGCAACCAGTACCACATACCACAATGCCGGGCGTGGTGGCTCATGCCTGTAATCCCAGCACTCGGGAGGCAGAGGCAGGAGGATTGTGATGTGAGTTTGAGGCTGAGCTCAGGGCCAGCCTGAACAAAGCAAGACCCTGTCTCAAAACAAAAACAAAAACAAAAACAAAAACAAAACAGAGATCCTGCTGCATGCTGACACAGGGTCAGATCTGAAGAACAACATGCTAAGTAACAAGCGATATACAGGAGAACAAATGCTGCATGATTTCACTTAGATGAAGCACCTAAAACGAGCAATTCACACAGTGGGAAAGCTGAGTAGATGTTACCAGGGCCTGCTAGGAGAATGGGGAGTTATTTAATAGGTCCAGACTTTCTGATTAAGCTGATGTGTAAGTTGTGAAGATGATAAACAGTGGTGCATGGATGGCACTGTTAATTCACTTAATCCCAGTGAATTTTACATCCAAGAAGCGTTAAAATGATAATGTTTTAAAAAGTGGACAATTATAAATATACACAATTTGGGCAGAAATAGAACTTCAGAGATTTCCTGTACTAAGAATTAAAACCTATGGATAATACTGGAATATAAACAGACATATCTGACCAATGAAATAGAAGAGAAAATCCAGAGATAAATCTATGTATTTATGATTGTCTGATCTTCAAAAGGCTGCCAAGAATACAGAATGGAGAATGTTAGTCTCAGCAATAAAGAGTGCTAGGAAAAATGGCTATCCACATGCAGAATACTGAAATGAGATCTGTATTTCATACCACATACAAAAATCAACTCAAAATGCATTAGATTTAAACATAAGACCCAAAATAGTACAACTACTAGAAAAAAACTGCAAAAGCCTTCTTGACATTGCTTTGGACAGTGGTGTTTTGGGCAAGAGATGCCCAAATATAGGCAAGAGATGCAAGAACAGGCAAAAGCGATTTTATCAAATATTTTACTGGAAAGACAGAATCAGTATAATGGAGACGTATCGGCACTCTCATGTTTGCTGCAGCACCATTCGCAACAGCCAAAATGGTAGAATCAACCCAAGAATCTATCAACAGATCCATGTTTATATGTGTCAGATGGAGTGTGGTTTGGCCTGAAAAAAGAACGAAATTCTGCCATTTTCAACAGTACAGATGAGGACAGTCTGCCGAATGCAAAATGTCAGACACATAAAGAAGAATACTGCATGACCTCACTTATATGTGGGATCTAATAAAATAGCTGAACTCATCTAAGCAGAAAACAGTGGGGATTGCCAAGGATTGGGGCACGTGGTAAATGAGGATATGTTGATCAAAAAGTACAAAGTTTCAGTTATGCGAGATGAATAAGTTCTAGAAGTCTACTGTTTAATGTGGTGACTACATCTAACAATGTTGTATTGTACATTTGTAATTTGCTAAGAGGGTAGATCTTGTGTTTTTACCACATGCTCGCAAACAGACATGAGACCTATGTAAAGTAATGGATACGCTAATAATGCTGACAGCATTGGTCATTTCATAATGTATATCAACTATCAAGTTGTACAGCTTAAATACAGGTTTTATTGTGTAAAACAAGGAAACACAACTGAAATAAATTCAGTGATGACTGAAGTCTACTTTCTACCCCAAACTCCTAAGTTTCAAAGAAATGAAGTCATATGTTAAAGCAAAGATTCAGAAGTTGAAACATTTTCCCTTCTAGGAAGCACCTTTTAAATCGTGCCTAAGAAGCATCTCATCAATGCTGGGCTGTGCGCCTGAGCTTTGTGCCCTGGTGCCTCTCACAGCGCCTGCCCCACAGACGGGCATTTAGTACTGCTGAGTAATTAAAGAAGGAACTAACCTCTTGAAAAGGAAAAGTTTAGGTCACTACACTAGCAGAAGGAAAAAGCAGGCCAACAAATAATTAACTCCGTTCAGCGGTTATCTGGGCCACAGTTAACCTTTGTGAGATAATTGGTGGATCTCCTGGACCCTCCTCTATCTTCTTTGATCACGGCACCAATGACAATAAGGATGACAGAAAAGAAATCTCAAAACCATCAACTCTGGACTGGCCAAGATTTATGATTCATCAATAAAGAATAGTCATTAATAACACATTTTATGTACTATTTGGAGACCCAGTCCAGGAATATAGCAAAACTCAGCAAAAGCAGCAGAAGTGACTTCTTTAAAAGTACGTGAGTACATGCTCTTATGTCACAGGATGTTAGCCATCAGTGAAACTGCCAGCAGAAGGCCCTGGGTGACCAGGATGGTGCTTTGACATCCCTGTTTGTGAGTAGCCTGTGGAGCCACTTACGAATACAATGAAATAATAAGAAAATCAGTCTTATGTTTTCTTGCAAATACTTGTTTTTGACCAGATACAGAAGCATCCAGCTTTATCACTCAAGCTTAGCTGTGAATGACTTTGCTTTATTGCTCCAAACCAAATCCGACTGTCCTGAGTGATGATTCACCACTCACTGTGGACTTTTGAGAGGATCGTGGAAGGTAATGCAAACAAGGCAAACGGTTTCAGCATGAGGAGTTCACAGGATGGCGCCCACTGACAGTGGGCTAAATCATCAGGCACATCACTTTAGTCACCCATGGTATGTCCTGTCTCCTGAGGCTCATGTTCTGAGAACATTCACAGCCCATGACGGAGAGTCCCCCACCTCATTTTCTCATTCCATCAACTCAGACTATAGCTGTAACCAGAAAACTAGAATGTGTGTTCACAGTAGAAGGGAGTAGGAGGTAGAGTGAAAAGACCTTTACTTTTGCGGATGGAGATGGAGACTCAAATGCTGGCCCTGCCTTTAATGAAGTGATATGATCAAGCAATTCATCTCTCTTCCAAAACCTCCCTTCCTACTCAACCATGTTAAATGAAGCTTTCTGTACTCACAGGTTCCTCATCTACTCAACTGGAAATATTAAGAAAATTTTTGAGGAAACACATCAATTTGAAACACATATAGGCTTTTCTCCCTTGTCATTATCCCTTAAACAGTCCAACTGCTACTTATATAACATTTACAATGCACTAGGTATAAGAAACCCACAATAATTTTAAGTATGTGGGAACGTGTGTATGTTGTATGGAAATATTATACCATTTTATATAAGGGGCTTGCGCATCCACAGATTGTGGGATTGGTAGGGATCCTGGAACCAATCCCGGGTGGATACTGGCAGATGATTTAATCTACCAGTCCCTGATGGAGAGAACAGACGACTTTGTCTACATTTAGACTCTAAATTGCTTTTACCCTGTCTGTACATGTGCGTATGGGTGGGAGGTCTGGGGAAGGAACCTAGTCTGGGTCTTGTGCATAGTAGGTCTGCACACTACTACCGAACCACCCCCACCCCTTTTATTCTTCTTATTACAAGTAGAGTGACTTTGATAGATACTCACCTCTCTTAAGGTTGGCTTGCCAATGAAAAACTCTGTGTTTTTGCTGCTTTTGGGTGGGTTAAACTTGGGATTCAGAAAAGCACATCCATTTGCAATCGCCTCCAAGGGAGCTGGGCCTTCATAAGGAAACCCAAGGCCAACAAACAACTGTAAGAGAAAAAAGTACACTGTATCAACACATCTATCAGGACTGGCCCTCCCCACTCACAGAACTGTTTTGTGGTCCATCTCCTTGGATAACTCAGACATTCTGGAAAGGTCCAGGCCCCAGGGATAGACTAGGATGAAGAGAAGGTGCTCTACCAAGATGGGACATGTCACCAGGAGCTGTTAAGCACTTATGAAACAGCCCGGCTCACTGAAGTGGTAAGACCTGGGGGCAGTGAGAAGGGTAGGAAAGTCCGGGTATTAAACAACAACAACAAAAACCAAGACTCAACAATCATCTTTCTGTGACTCACCAGGAGACATGACTGGAAAAACACTTGGTAAACTAAACAGAAGGTTTCTTTACTGAAGCGGAGGAATAACAGGCTCTTTCAGGGACGCTGGGTGGAGGGGCCGAAAGGTGGTTCGATTACAGTTCAAATGGAGCTGCTTTAAAATGACAGTTTTCCTAATGGATTTTCACTGGGGACATTAACTTCTCGGTTTTATTTCCCCCTGGGTTTGAGGGAGGGTGATGAGCTGCTCTGTTAGGCCAAGCTTCGCTCCCCAGGAAGCAAACCATGCATTCCCCCAAGGCAGACAACAGATGGCAGCAGAAGCTCGCTCACTCAGTCCTAGGGGCAACCACACAGTAGGGAGCCACTGTGACAAAGGGGAACCGGCCCTGCAATTCAGCCATACTGATTCCTGGGCTCCCAAATAAAAATAATACCTCAAAAGTACCTTGTTAACACCCTCTGCGCACGAATATCGCACACCACAGGAGGCTGGTAGGTCCAGGCCAGGGCTTCGGGGAGCCTGTGTACCTCTGCCCATGTCAAGGGGCCAGTTCTGAAATAGTGTGGGTGTGCAGAGACACACTCAGTGACAAAGGCCGCCTCGTTCCTGAACAGCGTTTCCTTCTGCTTTCATGCTCAGTGGTGCACACATCCAAAGAGCAAAGGAGGCTGTGCACAGGATGTGGATGTGGCTTCCCCCGCCCCCCCAAACTTCCCTGGCTTTGCAGCTGCTTTGAGTTAATGATCACTGAGGAAGTGGGAGAGCACTGGATTCTCTGGGCAAGACCGGAGAGACCGGTCACACATGCCGGATGCTCAGTACCAAGGCCACACTGCACAGTGCATGGAACTCTGGGATGAAAACCAGAATCTCAGTGTTCTGGCGCGCCTTCCTAGTCCACTAACTCTTGCTTTGTACAGAACAGTGCAATGCTCAACCTTTCATATCCTGTAAAACCTAAGATCACACAAGCACCTGCATCCACAGGGGAGGGAGCTGGAAAGAAGTGAAGCCCGGTAGGCCTGCAGAGCTCCTGGCCATGAGTTGTGGGGAACCTAGTGACAGGCGCTCTTAAGGATGGAGGGACAGCTGTGTGGCACTTGGAGGTTCCTGTGCATCTCACTCATCTTACACAGAGAAATGAGATCGTCAGAGGGAACTAGTGTGGCATATATAGTTGTGTGACTGAGTAACATATTAAATGCTTAAGAAAATGTATTATGTTAAAAATATATTGCCATTAATCCCCCTCAAAATATTTCACCTTACCCTGTACACACTTAGACCATCATTCTTGTCACTTTCTGGGGGCAGTTCTGGAAGTTCTTGTTTGTGAGTGTTTTCCCTTGTGCTGTTATGGTTGTCTCAATCATGGACTGATTTGAAATATGTACTTTTAAAGGTCACTTTGACCTAAGGAAATACCCTGAGCCACAGGGTGCCAGATCTGCTCAAGAAGGCGGGAGAGGACACTGTCATGTTTTCATGAGCCTGCCTGTCCACTGGGTGATACTCAGCAGCACACTCTTTGTAAAAACACTGAAGACACCTCGCAGAATTCTTCAGAAAGTTACAAGAATGATAAGCTAAATGAGTTCAAAGCCTACGGGGTGAGGTGGTAGTATTTTGAGGGGAATTAATGGCAGTGTTTTTTCTGATATAATACATTTTAAAAATGTAAATATTTACCATATGTTTTTAATCACACTCTTTATAATTTACCAAGACATTTCAGCTTTACTTACAATGAAGAATGTACGGTTACCACCATGGCTTTTGATTTCTGTGATATACAGTCCCTATCATGCTTTGAGGAAGACCTGTCACCTTTGCAGGGAAAAATAATCACCTCTATCAGGCTATGGCTAGGCACAGACCAAGAGTATCCAGATCTTTCTGACTCTGAGAAGAAACGTATTAGAAGATGCAGACTGGGTTCCTTCGGATTTAGCCATAGATTTGGAGTCTACATAACTGCTTTCTTTCTCTCTTTCTTCTCTTCTTTCTCTTTCTCTTTCTTCCTCTCTCTCTCTCTCTCTCTTCCCCCACCCCTCTTTCTTTCTTCCTAGTGGCACCAGGGATCAAATCTGGGCCCTTGTGCTTCCAAGGTAGGCGTAGTACCACTTACCACAAAGTTTCTTGACCTCTGAAGACACGGGCCTGCCACAAAGAGCCAATACATTCAATTCTACACTGTCAAGCAAATTTTGGAAGAAATAGAAGAATGTTTGTCTACTTCAATAGGAAATCCTAGAGAAAAAATTTAATTGGCTCCTTCAAGTCCAAGCAGTCTGAACCCATTAATTAAAAATACTTGAAGCTGCTGCTTCATGAACTTGAATGTGTCCTAGGTTTAATTATATCTGGATAACTGTTTGCACTAACTCCTCTGCCCTGCTGGCACCAGAATTCTCAGTACATAAACACTTTGTGCTAACTCTCCTAAGCCTCACAGTTTTTAAGGACGCTTGAGCAAATACCACACAATTTCTTGGCAATGAGTTCTCGTCATACTAATTAGGACTGCAGGAAATGCCTGACTTGGAAACACCAAAATAACAGTTTTCCGTCACTTTTGTCAATAAACAATTTTTCTTTGCTTCCTGTATACTCATTACCTATGACTTCAAACAGAACAGATGCATTAAGGTCAAATAGCTGAGGGTTCAATGATCGCAGGAGAGACAGAGCAAATTCACCTGCTCAGCTGTAAGTTTCCACATGTGAGGCCTTGACACACACTGGTACCTCAACCAAACCCAAGTGCTTTTCTCTGACAGCTGGATCTCCAAATCCCCTTGTCCCATCTCTCTGCCTTCTGACAGATATCCCTAACACAGACTCATATGACAATTCGGCAACAGTGCACTCAAGGCCCAAAGCTTAGCTCCTCAGCCAAATTTCTATTTACTTCATTTATCCTCTGCCTGGTCCTCAGAAGCCCAGAATCGAATGTTCCAGGTGAGAGAACATCTCCATGGCTGCAATTCCGGCTCCAGCAGCGAGCGTTTCTTCACAGAGGGATTACATACTCTAAAATTGAAATTTCAACTAATGCTGAGCAAGAAAGAACAGATGAAGCACCACATGTTTTATTCATGGCACAGGACTGGGACATCCTGACACATGAACAAAGAGACCAGTAACACTCAGATTTTGTTCTTTATGTAAAAAAAGAAACAGAATTCTTCTAAATCCCTGAGTGAAGCATTTAGCAAAAGTTCTTTTAAATATGGACAAAGTAGCTCTTTTCTGCATTCTGCATGGGTTTGACGAGTTTCCGTCACTTTCTGGTTTTGTTTACAGTGGTCGGGACAGAACCTGAGGCTTTGTGCACCCTCTGCACACACTCCTAGGCCAGTTTGGTCACAGAGGATGGGGCACATCAAGAAAATCCAGAGCAGGACACGTCAAAATTTAAAATACATTTTTCTGATCACTGATTGTGAGGTGGCTCAGGAGAGAGTATGAGCAACAGATGAACTTTATCTAACCAGGAAATTGATAACTGGCACAAGCTGATGGGCACAAGGTGGCTAATAGCAGTGCCAAGGACCAGGGTTCAAATTCTGATGCCAGCAGGTCAGTAACTGGCAAACTGCCTGCCTCTCTGTATCCTCTGAGGCTTATTTACAGTTTCTGTAGTGATGAGACCAAATGAAGATAAACAAGTTCTCTAAATTCAGTCTTCTTCTGTGTAAAATGTGGAGAACAATAACGCTTTATTTCATAGTGCTGCTGTGTAACTAAGCAAGAAATACCCAATATTCTGAGGCTTGGCCCTTAATACACATTAGGTAAACAAATGCTCAAATCCAAATCCAAGTGCAGCTCCACACTCATGGACTGCATGACCTTGTATCATTTACCAGGTAAACTTCTAAGCTGGTATGTGGGACCTGTATTTGTGGCTTTTATAAGGTGCTCACCCTGCATGTATATTTATAAAATCTCATGGTTTCATAAAGTCCCTGGACTAAAAAAGGGGAGAGGCATTTATCAGGGGAGAAATGAGCAGGTCTATGAACCACACATTTCAGCTACTTGCCACTAGTTCACTCCTCTCTACTTTTGACAAACAGGCAACAGTTACTAGCTTTAAAAAGAACCCATACAATGGCTGGAAACAGCTTATTTCCTCAGAAGTGATGCTTTCCAGTGGCCTGAAGGATCCTGCCTGGCATCTGTCTCTGCTCAGGCACCTGATGCTGGTGGATGAAATAACTTTTCTCTCATTTGGGTTGGCTGCACCCTGTCCCAGCCTACACCAGCCCGACTCAGGCTGCCCAAGGATGACCAGTGTAGCACCAGGAGGATCAACGAGGCAGAGGTGACAGTACTTACTAAGTGTGCTTAAAGGCTCAAAGTTGGTCAAAGTGGGCTGCTACACTGCCTCCTGGAGACCAGCTCCCTGGGTAGACTTGTGACTCTTTATGCCACTTTCCCAGTACCTTGCCAGAAACATGCCAAAGCAAATCAAACCAAACCAAAGTGAACACTGCCTATACCATTAAGATCAAGTTTTTGCATTTTCTTTTTTTTTTTGAGACAGGATCTCGCTTTTGTAGTTCAGGCTGGCCCTGAGCTCAGCCTCAAATTCACATCACAGCAATCCTCCTGCCTCTGCCTCCTGAGTGCTGGGATTACAGGTGTGAGCCACCACGCCCGACACTGTGGTATGTGGTAAGGATTGGTACTGGGGTGAGTCTCCACGCCCATTATTGTTATGTGGTTACCAGCAATCGAACCCTGGCCCTTGTGCTTGCAAGACAGGCGCCGGAACCAACTGAGCTATATCCCTGGCCCAGGTTTTTGCATTTTCATTTTATGAAAGTTGCAGAAGCAAATCAAATGGATTATAATTTATTAATTTCAAAGTGGGGGAGGTAAGAGAATATTTGAATAAATTTAAAACTGAAGGTATGAAAGTCTTTCATTCTGGCTGGTCTGGACGTTCACCAAAGTCAGTTCCACCATCTCCCTCTCCGAGGCCCCTTCCTGAACTATTCCCTTTCATTCCAGTTTGCACCAGGCAGATTCTTCAGCTCAATACAGACTCATCTGCTATTGAAGCCTCAGTCTTGGCTTCAAGAAGATGGGGTTATCATAGTATTTATATCTTAGGACTTTTGTGATAAAGAGAATTTATGGAAGGCCGTATGAGGGATCTGAGGCCTGGTTAATGGCGATTACAGAAAACTCCACAGTCAGGTGCATCATGGTGAGGTGGACGTGTTAAACTATGACCAGCAGTTGGCCCTGTCCTCCCGAGGTCCACTCCAGACATTTTACTGACTCCCCACTACAGAACAGTTGGATCGCAGGCTGGACTTACAGCACCAGGCTGGGATTTTAGGTTGGGATCATTTTCTGTATTATTTCTAGTTCTTTCTGGGTAAGTGTTAACATCCTGAAAGTTACAAATTTACCACCTCCAGCACATCTGTACGCTCCCTGCAGGCAGAGCTACCTGTCTTCCCTGTATTCTCAAAGGCTAAACTAAAGCCTGGAATATGCCTAGTACTTAATACATATTTGCTGGATGAGTGGGCAAAAGCCATAAATACGAAGAAATTAGATCTTTTTAGCAGTTAAATGTCTCTGTGCTATAGAGAGGGTCACCATGCTTGTGTGTAGCAGTGTGTGGGGGTGTGGTTTTTCTCTGAACTTTAAGCTCTCACTCACAGGGCCTGGAGATGTGAGCGCCATCAAGGAGAGGCAGACACGAGGTACCTAGAGCACGGCATCCCTTGCTTGGGAGATCTAAACCATCTAAACACATAACTCATGAGAATAAGAAGACATCACCTAAGATCCCAGGGGGTTTCATCTGAACTCATTTATTTATTCTTTATACAATTATAGGTTGAAATCCCTTATCTGAAATTCCAGAATTGGTGCAGATTTTTTCAGTATCTATATACCCTTGAATTATCTTAGGGATGAGATCCACATCTAAACATGAAATTCATGTATGCTTTATATACATCTTACAGACATAGACTAAAGTAGTTTTTTGTACAGTATTTTTAGCATGCTTTATGTTTTGACTGTGACCCAAAATGTAAGGCTAGCTGTGGAATTTTCAACTTGTGATGCTGTGCCAGCTCTCAAAAAGTTCTGGAATTAGGATCACTTTGGATTTCTGATTTTTAGATTGGTGATGCTGAAATGTACTGTATAAGCCAGGCACTCTTCTCGGCACTGGTAATACAGCAAACAGAAAAACAGCTCTCTAAGCACCTGCAACAATGTGCAGCATGACTCCAGAGCCCAGTGGGAACTCTAGTTGAATGTTCCTTGGGTGTGTGCATGGTGGGAACAGGGATGGGGCAGGCATGGATACAGGATGAAATGGGCTGCACACTCTGCACATTTCCTAAGCCTGCTCAGGCCTCCAGAGGAGATGACCTCGCAAGGAGCCACAATCAAGGCCCACCAAAGTCTTACAAGAGAGACTGGTGAGAGGGCTGGATAGAGAAGGGTCCAGCAGCAGCCTGAGCAATAAAAACAGCTTCCCCTGGTTGATCACAGCCAGTTGTGACTGGTTGGATTTGCTGGACTGAGTGACTCATCTGTGCTCCTATAATAAATGCATGCTGCCAGATTCATGCCCCCATTAGAAAGGTCTTCTAGAATCTAACAGGCTCCCAGCTCTATGCATGACTGCAGTGTAAAGCTCTGGCCTTGCAGGATCTCTGAAGCAAGTCTGTTAAAGACACCTGAGCCCCTAATGGCAGGCTAGGACAAAACTATGCTGAGCAGAAGTGTCTCCTGAGCTAGGTGCAGAGATTGAAAGATGGCCCATAAAGAAAAATAATGAGTCGGAAGCTGATTAAACATCTATCATCTCTCTACGTCTCAAAAGCTCTCAAGGAGACCCACTTGCTTCTCTCTCCAGTAATGAGTCCAAGGAGCCTGAGGATTTCATTCACGCCACAGACATCGCTCCTAAGCAGGGGCCCCACCTGTTTCCAATGTGGATTGGAATGAATCAGTTTTAAATTGCTGGGAGACCCAGAAGAAAGAGATAGAAGCAGAAATGGTTATAAATGCAAAGTCTGACTGGTCTTTTATGTCATTATTCCAAATCCCAAGACTTACTCACTGTGCTGCCTGCTGCCTTGTTCTGGGTAAAAGGAGTCTCAGTGATACACTGCCTCAGCCCCATCATATTTGCCGAGTATCAGAACCATAATTCCTCTCACAGCACTTTCATATAAGCTTGTCCGATAAACAGGCACAAGGTAATGGGATCGCTGACATCTGCAGAAGGGTACCTTGTTTTCAAGGATGATCATATGCCCTTTGTGCTCTAAGTTCCAGCTGCTCTCCTAGGCTAGTTTCTCCTTTGTGGGCTGAGCTCTAAATTGGTCTCTCTTCTTGTCTTCCCTGGACATCAGGGACATCAGCTCTGGCCTATTTTCCATTCTCTGACAGGGTAAATGGAAGGAAGGTAAGGAAAGGTTCTTTGAAAATTTGCAAGTTTGAGCAAGACATCCACGAGACTGGCTTAATAGAAGTGTGCGAGACAGTAATGACATGCTGCTGAAAACCAGCTCTGCCAGATGCTGTTTTAAAGGATCTTGAACTTTCTCCGCACCCTTGTGTGGAGAAAAGTAAAACTGGGAAAATGGCAAAAAATAGCACCGCTGTTAAAGGGCCTGGGCACACTGACGATTCTAAAATGTCACCCTAACACAAAAGGTGATGGAAAACACAGCAGTGAAACTGAGGCAGATGTCACTCCTGGAAGGCCACAGTGACCTTGAAGGAAATAGAGTCTTAATGAGAACAAAGCAGGTTGTTGTCCAAAGAGTTAAACAATTTCTCAAAGAATTTTATTCATGGCATTGTACCAGTGACTTGGAGAAACTGAGGCCTAAAGGAGATCTATATTCTTTTGGTTTGTTGAGGCCCACTAAGGATTCTTAAATTTGGTTGTTGAGAAAGAAGATGTGACGAGGGCCAGGAGTGCTTTAATTAGCAATTTAAAAAGCCAGAGTTGGAAGCACCTTCCTGATCTGACCTAGATTTACTAAGCCCAAGCCCAACAACTCTAGAGATAACAATACTTGCTGTGTCTACCATGTAAGGCTGCTGTGAGACACAAATGTACCATCTAAAAACCAGTATATTTTGATACCAGGTACCACAAATACATACAATACATACATACCAAATATTATTTACACTGCAGAATCTCATCCACTCAACTTCTCTCCTTTATCATGAATATAAAAGAAGAGAGAGCCAAGGCAGAGACCAGACTGAGAAATTCAATTTTGTGTGTGTGTGTGTAAATAGGGATTGAACTCAGGACCTTGCACTTGCCACGCAGGTGGCAGAACCACTGAGCTACACTCCTGGCCCGAGTCACTTTTTTTTTTTTTTTAGAAGAAGGTCTCATCACATAGTTCGGGCTGGCCTTGAATTTACTGCTTCAGCCTCTTGAATGCTAAGACTATATGAGTACATCACTCAGAACAGCTCAGAAGCCCACTGTTTGATTATAAACTTCTGTTTTACTAGGGGAAGTATCTAGTCTTGTATCTCATGTACATTGCCTGGCCCAAAGCATCTACTGAATAAATTCATAAATAACTTATCAATAAACATGAGAGGGTCTACCTAACATAATCCTGGGCCCACTGACCCTTTGAGGCCAAACACTGACTTAATCACAAGGCACCTCACTCCATCTGGTACTTTCACGGTGGGGTTATAACAAATGACACAGCCTGTTGGGTGGACTGTCCTACAGTGTCAAAGCACCATGTCATCGTGTCCAGCAAAATGGTTCTCAGTGTCTATTCCAGATATCTACACCTCAGAGTCTGGACTGCCTATGTCTGTCACAATCACACTCTCTTTTCCAGCACTCAGACTAGGTGGATTGGTTTCTAGTTCTCTTCTGAATGTTATCAGCATGTTGACCCTTTGATTCTGGACCAAGCACCAGGTGCAAACACACCTCAGCCATCTCTTTTACAATGCAGTCCCTACGTCTTGAGCTGGTGGGGAGATTTTCCCTCACCTGTCGGGTATACGCAGCCTATTGTAAAAGGTGTTGTAGAAAGTCCATGTCCAGGCAGGGGCCTTACTCTTTTCTTATTCCCAGCCACTGATCTGTTGCGCAGTACAGAGAAGGTCCTCCATAATATGCTTCTTAAAGATTTTTTAATTGAACATTGTTTCTTTTTATTAAATCAATAAATAAACCTGTAGCAAAGTCTTTCCACAATTCACTAACTTATCAGCTATAGCTGGTTGAGTAAGTCACTGGCCACCATAACCTAAACAGTTATGATATTTTTAAAAGAAGAAAGAAAATATGAAAAGACTCCAATCCCATTTTTAAAAACCTCCACATCTACAGTAAATTTTTACACATCAACTGAAACTTACCTTGGTTTCTCTCAAAAGGAACTGCAGGTCACGTCCACTGAGGATACCATGGTTTTCCACGTAACTAGGGATGTTCTTTGTGCTGGAACCATAAACAGTTGCATGCACTTCCATGTAAGTGTGAATGATATCCAGGTAGGTCTTCTTATTCTAAAGGGTGGCACAAACAAACAAAATTTTTTTTCACTCACATAATGACCCATTTCATTACATAGACCCTCCCCTTATGCTGGAGGCCACAGGCAGGAACTTTTAATATGGAGACGGCAGAAACCTGGCAATCTGATTACTGACATTTCTTTTTAAAGTGATATGGTGGGATTTTGAGGGCAAAAACAGTCATTTTACCACTGCACGAGTTACAGGAATGTATGGCTGAATATCAGTGATAGCTCAAGGCCAACTCTTTTTAAGAGTCATCATTGCTTTGAATACTACCAGGGACCCAACACTTTGTTTTCCACTCATCCTCTTTATTGGGGAGGAAGTTTGGGGAGAGAAAGCTCAGAGAAGGTAGGTGGCTGGGCTGAAATATTTATCTGGAGAGGTTAAGGATTCCCAGCTTTTTCCCAGGGCTCCTAATGATGTACTTCGCTTGTTGTCAAAAATGGATCCCAGTTAATTCTGAACATGAGGAGAGTTTCCTACAATGGGTACTGATCCACTCAGCAGCTGGAGAGATGAGAGGATTCAGATAGGCAAATGGTAAGTTTGGTGAGCTTTGAAACATTCAAGAATAATTTTACTTTTTATTTGAAACAAAACCAAACGCCTTTCCTGGGACTGTAGGACTGAATTTCATGACACATTTTCTAAACGAAAGCCACCTGTGAAGTGGAAGCAAGTTCACTTTCCCTTCCTCTTCATGTTCTGTGTGACTAGGACTAAGCTGAATAAACTGGATTGGTACAGTGTGGGGACAACCCCCATAAATCTTAAAGAATCAAGTTCTGTAATATTTTTTAGTTGTGTCAGAGTGGGACAAGGTTTCCCCATTCTACACTGTTTTCAAACGCTAGGCAAAACTAGGAAGAGCTGGTTCTGTGACTTAAGACTTGAGGAATGTGTGGGTTGGCTGCACTGTACAGAGGAGGGGAGGCAAGCCTGAATGTGGATGGCCACGATCTGCCCTCTGGCACTTAGGGTCCTGGTGACTGCTACCCAGAACCTCTAACTTTGGGGACAATATTTCATATCATTACTGAGAAGTCTTCATCAGCAGAAAACCAGCAACCCCAGGTGCTCTACTCCATGCATCGGGATGACTTGTTGGCTCAAGCAAGCCACTCCCTACAGCCTCATCTATGAATAGGACGGAACCTAAACTGCAGGTTTAATTCCAGACCATGGCTGGTGTGGCTGCAAGATGCTGAACTCAGTTTTTCTGAGGTACAGGCCCTAGAATGAGCAACATAATGAGAAATAGTTCCTAGAAGATGACTTGTTGAAGCTTGAGCACACATGGAACACTGACTAGAAAAGTTAATTGGAAAAGTTCTAGAATATAGTTCTTGTGCTAGAGGTGCCTGACAACTTCCACAAGTCACTCTCCACTCCAGTCCCTGGTTATGCAGGCAGGAGACTGTAAGCCTGGCCTCACCCCTACTGACTGGCTCAGAGTGGGTCTCACCAGAGAAGATCCAGTGCTGGGCCACCAGCAGCCTGGGAATGCTGTGGCAGGCTGAGGGACAGAAAGGGAGCCCAGCAGATCCTCCCAGAAGTCAAGATCCTGTGCATAGAGCCCATGACTACGGGCATTAGAGCATAAAGGTCATTTGGTGTTGGAGTCTGTGCAGTTATGGGCCAAGTACCAAGGCTCACCTGCCAGGTGCAGGGGTAGAAAAAGAGCCAAACAGGAGCTGAAGAGAAAGAGAGAAAGCAGACACACAGATCATCATGAGAGGCATCTAGACCTGGCTGCAATAGAGACATCATCCCTGTGAGCAGAATGGGACAGAGAGACAGAAGGGGAAGGCAAAGAGGAGATGAGAAAGAGAAAACAGAGAGAAAGAAATTCCTGCACTTGTGCCCATCAACTGGCGGCTGTTCTCTATCCTAAATTCCCTGGGTCTTTGTGGATTCCTACAACAATAGTAAGTACTGAAACTTTTCCCAGACACCACCTCACAATTCTACTTGAGCTCCCTGGGTGAATTTCAAAAGGAGGCCATCAGGACCTCTGCTGGTCTTGAAGAAGACACTTATGGTAAGGGTGGGGGCCTCTCCTTGATGCCAAAGGAGACATGGATAAAAGACATCTGCTAAGTAATGAGGATGGATCACAGGCCCTAAGTAAGATCTAGGGTGAGCTACAGACAAAAGAGCAAAAGCTCCATCTGCCTCCCATCCTACAAACAAGCATTCACCACAGACAAACTCAGGATTAGGAAGCAGAATAAATACTGACAAAGGAACCATGTACTAGAGTACACACAGGTGGTCATCAAATCCCAGAAAACCCAGGGGTCAAGTTCAGGCAGACAGAGGTCTCTGTAAAAGCTAATAGAGTCCACAGACTTATGAATGTTTAGGTGTGGCAATGCGTTTAAATGCACAAATTACTTCTAGGGAGAATTCTATAATTTCACAAACAAGAAAACTCGAGCAGCTGATGAGAAGGAGAAGTATTTCAAACACAACTCTAACCTTTGAAATTGACATGGCAATTAGGTAAATGCTGCAGCTCTCTCATGCAGAAATCTGGTGAGGCTGACCCACACCATGTACTCTAGGTAAAGGTGCCATTGATGCCTCTCGAGCCAAGCCCTACATACTCCCAGGGAAACTCTCCCTGGATGCTAAGGAAACCCAGTCAAGCATTCACAGCTCAGATCTCTTTCCTGAGACAAACTGTCTCCTAAATTGTCACCATATCCAACTTGGTGTGTGGTATTAATCTCCCTGCTGGGAACCTAGATGAGAATCATACTACTTCTATGCCTTCCAAACCCTCAAATAAATGCATCAAGTAAGTAACAATGCCCTGTTGGTGCTATTTCTACATCGTCAAGTTGACCTCTTACTCTTCAGACCCTGGATCCTTGCTCATCTGGTTTATACCAGTGTTAAAACTATCGGTACCTTTACACACATCTCTGTGACTCAAACGGTCACACAACTAGTCCATGTTTATGCAAGGGGACAGCAGTATTGCATTCACTACAAAACAATCTGCACGGCTTGATGCTACTACGGCTTGATGCTTGGCGCAGATTTTTTTGGGCATGTGAAATAATATTATGCATATGGATGATGTTTATACATGTGGACATTTGTAGCTGAAGTACAAAAATATGCCTGAGGTTGGCATAAAAACTTCCAGATACTGATTACAGAGGAGGGATGGTTTGGTAAAGCAGTCAAAACTTCAGCACTATCTGTAATATATCACTTATATGTTTAAAAATATTGCAAGATGCTCACATCTGTAAATCTGGGTGGTATCTAGATGTCTACTATGATTTGAAAGTGTCTCCTAAAAGTCTACAGGTAGCGAATTCCCATGTAAATGGTATTTGGAGATAGGTCTTTGAATGTAATTAAAATTATATTCTCATGAAGGCAGGGTCCCCATGATAGATGAGAGACATTATGAGCAGGGGAAGAGAGATCTAAGTAATACACTTTACCTGCCCCCCACGTAATACTCTCTGTGCTACTAGGTAGCAAGAAGGTCCTTGCCAGACCCCAGGCAGAGGCTGGACACTATGCTCTTAAGACTTCTTAGCCACCAGAACTGTGAGCCAAATAAACATCTATCCTTTATAAATTACTCAGTCTCAGACACCTAGTTATAGCAACAGATAAATCACAAAAGCAGTATCTTATTTTTTTTAAACCTCTGTATATTTGGTCTGTTTCACAATTAAGATATAAACACTTAAAAGATAAAATAATTAATAAATAAAACTCAGCATGTCCAAGCCTCCAAAGCCAGTACCCATCACCATACCAGAGGACTTAGTTCTTGCCATCAAGGGGCTCAAAGCATCCCCTTCCTTTCCAGGTACACTGCTCACTGGGATGTATTAGGTTTAAGGAAAACGGGGCTGAGGTTTCTTATGTGAGGGATGTGCCTGCCCATCTTTCCCTAGCTCAAGAGAAAGACCAGAGTAGGAAGTGGTCCACAGAGGGGGTGGGGCTCCTTCCAACACAGTCCCTGCTCCTACTTTGGTAGTCCAGGCTCTGGGCAAAGGTGACACCATCACCCAGGAAGTGACCCAGGAGTCCCACTGACCTAAGGACTGGATGAAGGTCACTTCCTAAAAAGCCTCCCTTCTCTGTCTTATAAGGTCAAGACAAAGAATTATCCCCAAAGGCTTACCATCAACTGACTTTATCGGACACAGCCCAAAGGGGCCTATGTGCTGAGCATCACCCCCTAGCATCCTACCTGTCCCACCTCAGCGCAATGGGAAGTGCCTCCATGAGGTCCCAGCTCAGACATTCAGCAGCCCTTGATACTCTGGTTCAATTTAAATTCCCATGAAAAGCAACTGATAGAACTGACTAACATTAAATCTACCTAGGGCCGGGGAGTTAGCTCAGTAGTTCCGGCACCTGTCTCGCAAGCGCAAGGGCCCGGGTTCGATTCCCCGGTAACCACATAACAATACTGGGTATGGAGACTCAACCCAGCAGCAACCAGTACCACATACCACAGTGCCGGGCATGGTGGCTCACGCCTGTAATCCCAGCACTCAGGAGGCAGAGGCAGGAGGATTGCTGTGATGTGAGTTTGAGGCTGAGCTCAGGGCCAGCCTGAACCACAAAGCGAGACCCTGTCTCCAAAAACCTAAAAAAAAAAAAAAAAAAATTAAATCTACCTAACCTCATTTTGTGGGGAGGAGACTTGATAGAAAAGAGTGCACACTAGAGTCAAAGAGCACTGCTGTCAGCACGCCTCTGTTTACGGCTGTAGCTGGAGGTCGGTACATCTGCAGAACTGGTAGTGAGATATTTCGAGCTAGGATGAAGAGCTTCAGGAAAACAATTCAATCTGAACCACACACCTGAGTACACAACAGGGCAGAATCAAAATGCACAACTGGAGAATCAACTTCTCTTACAGCTGAGGACCTGGAGGTGCAGGGATGTTCTTAGGCAAATGACAGTTTCTGAGGTTGGGGTTGGAGTGGACACTACGTAATTCTCTCCACGCACAACCCTGATCCCCCACCTCAGACATACACAGCTCTTCTGGGTGCCACTTCCCCTCATCTACCAGACACTTGCCTGTGATCTTCTACATTTCGAAAATAATTGTGGCCCTTCCCACTGCTGGTTTGTATGGTGGCCGGCACCTATGAGCCCGAGTCGGTGGGGGTCCCCCTGGAGAAGTGTGGGTGGGCAGCAGAAGTCAAACTGTCTCAGAGCGACAGAAGTGAGCTTTACACCAGGCATCTAGGGCAAATGAGGAAACATACTAGGTTCTGAAAAATGAAGAAGGAAGTCCTCATCCTACCTGGGCTAGGTAGGATGGAGTGTGCTGTCTCGGTGGGCTCTCGGCCCTCAGCTCCACTGATGTTTGCGCCCAGGCATCCTTGCCTTCCTCTGAGTTCATGAGGGGGCCAGGGACACAGCCCAGTGGATTCAGCACTTGCCACCCAAGGATGGACTCATCCCTACTACAGCCCAGGAACAGTTGGGTTTGTCACTTCAAACAACGACAGTTCTGACAAACACACCTGTGGTCAGATGCTTTGTGGATTTTCACTCCTTTTTTAAACTAGTAGCTCCCACTCCTCCCCAACAAATTGAAGAACTAGCCCATTACATGGTTTTACATATACAGATACTTGACCTAATAGGACTGCATCCTGATAAGCACATTATAAGTAGAAAATACTGCAAATTAAAGGGAACTTAATATCCTAATAAACCCATTGTGAAGCTGAAAGATTTGAAGTCAAACTCTAAGTAGGGGAACTGTGTATATACAAGAATGAATCATATTTTTTCCCCTAAAAACCACAAGGCTTTCTAGCATACCTGCACCACAGGTAGCTATGGAAGGGAAGTTACTGCTGAGATGTAGTCCTTGAAAGGCTTGTTAGACTCCTAAAGGGGACCTTGTCCATCTTTTCCTACTACTGGCCTCCCCTCTTTACTCTGGCCACTTGTCACCCCTGCTGTTACAGCCTTAGAGCTGAGCTCTTTGTGTGAATGGTGACACTCCTCTCATGAGCCTCCTCCGACTGCCAGCTCCTCTCTCTCACACCAGCCAGGCTACAGAGAAGGGACGGGGTGGGGGGAAATGGCCTCTATCTCAGGAGCAGCGGAAGCTACAGGGGCTTCAGGTTCCGAACCCACTAGGACTCAAGAGGAAGGAGCACAAATAAACCCTCTTTTTTCGAGCTTCTGTCTTATAAAATTCCATCTTAGGAGCTGAGAGTAAAAAGAAAGATGGAAGTAGATGGAGACAAAAGGTAAGGCAGAGGGCCTCCTTGTGAGCTTTCTGGAGGGCGCCATCACGTCTGTGCGACTCCTGGTTGAGGTGGGAGCCAGCATGGCCACATGCCATTATATCCTTCTGTACTGCCCTCCACCCAGTAAAACACAACAGTGCCCCTGTAACCTTCACTTGGCAGCAGCTCTCTGGAGTTTCAATCACACTTTTGTAAAGGCATGAAAGAGAACTCCAGAGCTGCTTTAGACAGTTACAAGAATGAAGGGTAAGTGTGTTTGATGTGAGAGGAGTACTTTGCAGGGACATAAATGGTTATATATCTTTTACTCTAATATACTTTTAAAATTTAAATTTATACCATGTGTTTTGATCACACCTTACATGCACTGTTTTTTCCTATGCATACAGGCCCTTTCCAGCCTCAGCTCCTTTTCTGAAAGTTTTGCAGTGTCACTTCCTACTATTCCCTTTTCCATGTTGCCTGCAGTCTCCCTCCACTTCACTAGTCCCTCATGCTCAGAACTCTCCCGTGCTCCTAAACACACCGGGTGCTGTGACCTTTGTCTCGTGTCGCCTTCCTTCTCATACACCTTGGCAAGCCAGCTTCTCCGGACACACCAAGCGCTCTGTGTTTTGCGACCTTCTGCTTCTCCTCTTTGGGTTGTTCTTCAGAGTTCCCACCCAGCAAGGGCGAACACGAGGCTCAGCAGAGATCTGGCATCAAACAGCTACTCAGTCCGTACCCATGGCGGAGTAAGAGGGACACAGCACGCAGAACACAGAGCACTCTCGGGTTCCTGGGCAGAAGCATCTCAGTCTGCACAGGTCCTCAGACACCTGCCAATGATCTGCCCAGAGTCAGGGCCAAGTTCTTCTGCCTGGTCCCAGGGAGTCCCTTTTAGGTCCACGAATATCCGAGGACATATTTTAATGAAAAACAAAATGACAGTTGCAAACCTTTAAAGATGTTTTTTACAGTTGATTTCCTTTCCTTTTAACACAGTTACTAAGAATAAGCTTCTGTCTTATAAAATTCTATCTTAGGAGCTGAGAGTAAAAAGGAAGATGGAAGTAGAGGGAAACAAAAGGAAACAACCACATCTGCTTGCTCCTAAAGGCTAAAATTTGACAAGGATGAAAAAGCACCTTATTCTAAGATTAGAGGTAAGCTCTAAAATGTAAATCTCTGAATTTCAGCAGTGAAGCAGAAATAATTTACATTACGGAATAATTTAAACTCTGTGCAGTGCTTGATTCATTTATCTCCAGTAACCACCCAAAGGTAAAGCATGCGTACGTGCGTGTGTGCGTGCCTGTGTGTGTGTGTGTACACACTCCTTTGCTGTATTTCACGCAAGCCTCACAGGGCTCTGGAAGACTGAGAAGTAGCCAGTCTCAAGGCCTATCTACTCCTACCACTTCCTTCCCAAATATCTCTCTAGGAGAAAAAAAAAATGCTGTTCAATTATTATAGTGGGAATAAAAAGGGAGGCCTTGCTCTGCCGTCTCTGGCCTGATTTGTGGTCTCCCATGCATCATGGGCAATAAAAAGACAGGCACCTGCACCTTATGATACACAGATACTCAGGCTGAGCTGTCTCAACTCAGAGACCTAAAATACAACATGCTCTGAAATTTGAAACTTTGCTGCTCAAAGTTTTAGATTTTGGAACATTTCTGATTTCATATATTTTAGAATAAGGATCAACAGTGAAATCTAGGTAAATATTCCAAAAAAACCCAAACAAACAAACAAACAAACCAAAAAGTAAATTTTAGAGGACTATTCTGTACCCGCGTTAGACTGTACTGGGTTTGTAACTGAGGTTAAAATGGCAATTTAAATAATTAGGATTAGAGTTAGACTACCTCTCCAGGTTCCTCATGCCAAAAGTGCAAACTATTCCTCCCTCCCCACCCACTCCAGGCACCGAGGAGGCTTTCTTCAACAGAATGGGAATGTCAAGATTTCCTGGGCCCTCCTGTGGGCAGATACCCAGCTAAATCTACACAGAGGTCTTGGCTTTGCTTTTCCTTGTTTACAGTGTTCAGAGCTTCTGCGTAATCATAAGGCAGGCTAGCTGCCCTTCCAATATGGCGAAATTATAAATATACACTTTTCATTTGATATATTTTCTTCATTTTTTTCTTTCCCCCTTCAATACTGGGGATCAAACTTAGGACCTTGCACTTGTAAGGAGGGCATGGATGTCTCCTATTCTGGATGGTAGAAAGAATCAGATAGTCAGGGCTTTTTCAACTTCACTCCCCAAGGTCAACACTTATGCTTGACTTCATCTGGTACATCTTACAGTTCAGCTAGGGCAGTGGTGAGGAACCCACGGCACATATGTTATTGTGTTAAGATAAAAGATACTAATGTTTGAGCTGTTTTTCCTAAACTAAAACCTCAGTGTTAGGGTTTAATTATAATGGCGGCTTTTTGTGATGAATAAGTGGGTTACAGTTAGGGCACTTGTCTCCAAAGGTTCGCCATCCCTGGCCTAGGGCACTGGTCCTACAGCTGAACCTAAGTCTGCATTCGAGCCTGCTCAGAAATTGTTCTAGAACCTCCCTACCTGGCCAGCTAGGAAGAATGAAGGCTATTCACAAGCATTTATTATGGTCTACATAACCAGGTGAGATGTTTGTTCTGTGGTCTAAAGACACAAGTCAGGAAGTCCGTCAGGCTAACAGCTAGTACGGAACGAGAAATCAGTCCTCTTTTGCAATTTGCTTGCAAATTTCTCATCTATGAATAACAGGTAGAGCCACTCAACGGTTCTGACAGACACCTGGTATATGTGAAGTGGTGAGTGAAAACCAGAAATAATGAAATGTATGTAAAAGCATTTAAAATGTGCTAATGTTGTCCCCAAATCATTAGCTAGAAATGGGAATCCTTGGATGGCTAGAATCTTCACCCTCTGGCTCAGTTTGAACCAATGTCCATTATTCTACAAATCTACCAGTCTGGACCAGCTAGTCAGTATGCTTCCCAGTTTTCCAGCACTTTCGTTTCTTAAGAGTTTTCTCAGCCTTAGCATTGCCATTTAATGAATGCCTCTGAAGGACTCTGGGGAACCGCCATGTAGTCTGTAAAGACAAGAACCCCTTTGACATAACCCCCTTTCTGTTTTGAGGAGGGCAGGAGGTCTTCAAATTGGAAAGCTGGTTTCTCTTTTCCCAATGCAAATTCAGTCACTTATGGATAATGATGCCCTTTAATCTACTCTGACTGACACAGTTTCAAAGTAACAAAGCCCACCAGCCATACTAGTGTGTTCAGAAAAGAGGCTGGAGGGTTCCAAACAGACCACCATGGACAAAATATGTCAAGGGACACCCCTGTGAGCTTCCCATGATCAGCTCTATCTGGACAATAATCACAGAAAACAGACTGTCGACTGAAAAGGAGAAAGTGGTCATAGAAAAAGGTTAGCAAGGTTAAGGGGCTGTCCTAGCAAAGCTTAAGTTGCATGTTTTAAGGGATCCCAAAGCGTCGGTGAGTAGTGAATGGAACAGACATGAGCCAGGAGTCTCCTCCTTTGCAGAACTTGAGGAACGGATGATACCTGGTGGTTCTGGCCAGTAGGCAATGGTCAGAGTCTGTCTCATTGCAGAAAAGAAGTAAATTCTGCACGTGATTATCCTTCGAGAGTTGGCAGGGGATTTTGGAACGCTGGGATGTGGGGAGGGGGTGCAGCAAGGCCACACTATAGGAGGTATGACTGGTGACATGGGCCTTCTCCTGACTAAAGGAAGACTCAAAGGTCAGGAGCCAAATGAGGATAATATACCTCCAGAATGAGCAGTTGGCCCTCTTCTTTGAGAGGTAAAGGTATAAAAAGCTTGTGGAACTGCTGAGGGTGGCTGTCTCCCTGGCGCCCCTCCCTCCCAGTAGGAAGAAGGATGCCATTGGAGCTCTGCTGGCTTGATCCTCAATTATACCTAACTGGGTAATATGGCCGGAAAGGGGTCACTTGTAGAACTTCCTGGTCACCCCAAAATTTCTGGGGAATAGGGACTAAAGACAAACTCAAGTTTTGAGAGGTCTTGTGCTCATGGACTGGAAGCTGCTAGACTCTCTTGGAAGAAAAGTCGACAGCAGGGCGAGCTCCTGGAATGGCTAGAGCTTCTAATCTCTTAAGGGAAGGGAGCACTGGGTTTCCCGTGGTGCAGATGTGGACTCCACCAGTCCCCAGGGGCAGGGCTCGAGCACAGAGGACACAGGAATAATGGGCAGACAGAAAGCAGAAGCAGAGAATGTGTCACACTGTCAAGTTGAGAACATGAAAGATACATGGAGGGGACCCATGAGGGGGGCAGCTCCTCCAGAGCTTTGTCAGAGAAAATTACCATTAGACACATTGAGAATTCAGGTAGTGAAATACTGGAGGGACCAGTCTTATGCTGGCCAGAGCTTTGCTGCCTTTCATCCTGGCTTTCCTCATTTTGTCCCTGGAGACTTTGTCAGCAGTCCAATTTGGGGGACAGGAAGATGGTGGAGAGGATGAGGAGGTAATATACAAGTTAGGGTGGCCATAAGGGTGACCACATACCCCTACCCTGCTTCCAGCTTCTTGAATAAAGCACTACTTGGCAGTAGTAGGAACAAGCTTAACTTGAAATGGTGTTCAGAGTTTCCGTTATTACACTGAAGTGGATACTTTAATTACTGCACTGGGATTGTTCCTGGACTAAAAGTAATAGGATTTTTCACTGTTCTAAGAGCTATAGGGCCTGCCCAAAACTGTGTCCAAGGCATACAGAAAAAGCTCCCCAAATTAATGGCTCAGATGGTTTTTTTCCCTTGTATTCTACAAAATCTTATTCTCTCAACGATAACACAATACAAAGTGGTAAATGGATGACCATTTAACACTTCAAATTATATGAAATCTATAGAGGTTAGAAAAACATGGAACACTTTATGTGAGTTGATGAATATTATATAAGACAAACCTAAAATTTTTAGAGTAAGTCCATTAAGAATGGCAGCTAATAATCCAGGTGGATATGGACTTGGGGAGGAGTGACTGAGGATTGGAAGCTGATGGCTAAGAGCAGCACACTGGTGGGGACAATAAGATCTAACAGGTGAGACGACATGGAAGACAGGCATAATCTGTCAATCTACCAAACCTGGGAGTGACAACGCCATGGCAGGGACCAGGATCAGAGAGCAGGAGGGAGAAAGGTACATGACCCAGGCTGAGCTCCATGAGTGGCATGTGCATGTGTCCACTCAATGGTCACTCACTCAGCTGACGTCCAGGGTGGGGAGCTGCCTTATAAACTCCACTCTGTACCTTGGTGAAAACTGTCAACTACCAATGCCTCCTGAGTCAACAGCACGCCAGAAGTTCATTGCCCCATTCTGATTTCGGATGAACATCTTCCCTGTGATTTTCTAGGCTATGTTCAATCCTCCTATCCACTAACCTTCTGGAGAGAGGCTGGTTGAAGCTATCCAGAGTCCTTTCTGGAAGGTAAGAAACCTGGTGTAAGTTTTAATTCTCTTGGAACCACCTCAGTAGACCTGAGCCAGCTACTTTATCATCTACAGCTTCCAGTTCCTTTGCTATAAAGTGATAGCCTTGATTTGAAGGTTAGTCAGTCCACTAAGTCCATGACTTTTAATTTATAATGTTAACAGCTCATTCTCTTTCTGTGGGGGTCACCCAGTAGCCTGCAAAGGAAAGGAGGCAGAGTGGTGACCAGTTCGCCTTTGCTGGGTGCTGCCCTTTCTCTGGAGGGACACCCCATCAACTGCAGAGGATCAGAACTGCTGGTAGGCACACAAAGTAGGGCCCTTATTCTCAAGATTGGGCCCCCTAGAGCATTCCATTAGATAGAGCTTTCCTAAAGAGTCTGTCTAAGCTGATCTCCACCTGAGTATCCTCGGTACTACCGGAGCAGTCAATATCTAAAGGCGATCATTTTTAACACCTGTCCCACATACATCAAAGATTAATTTTAGTAATAACCATGACATGAAATGTAACAATCCTGACCAGGAAAGAAATGCAGTGATCATTTTTTTCTGAGTTTTTAATACATAATCATATCAACAGAGTAAATTTTAAAACATTCTTTATATAAAGTCAGTAATAGGTTAATATTTAAAAAATCATTTTAATGTAGTTCTTTGTAGAAAAAAGGAGCAAAAAACCCCATACCTTTCTGTCTTGTCTATGCTGATCTCTCTTAGCAGAGAGCAAAGAATACTGTTACATTATCCATGTTCCCATTTTAACTGTGTATGTCAGTGGCTCTATCAAAATTAATACCCTTGATATACTCACATTAATGGACAACACTGACAGATCTGTCAGCTTGTCTTACTGTTAGTTTACTGACGAGCATTTTTATTATTTATTTCAAAAAGTTTCTTTAATATGAGGTATACTAGCCACAAAATGACTGTAGAATACACACCAAAACTGTGTGTTTCTGCATGCCAAAATGAAAAGTAATTGGTTTCTTGCAATTTCCAACTTTTTCACATTTCACATTTCATCTTACAACTTGGGAGAAGATAAAATCTGCCTCCCCAGTTACATTTGGCAGCCCCAAACTGCATGTTTCACATGTGATTATGTGTAAACCTGGGAGGCGGGCTCAAGGAGAAGAATTGTTTTGCTGGGAAACCAACACGGGAAATGAAAGCAGGAGCTATGCCTACTTCTGCAGGCCAGGACATATCTTTACTCCACCGTAAAGAGAAGTGGGCACCCTACAGCCTCACCCTCCTGACAGCGTCTCACAAGCTGAAGCAAAAATGGTGTCAAGAGCCAGATGTGGCAGACAGTCGGTGGGCGTTTCCACTCCCCTGGGCGCGCACTGCTCTCGGATCCTTCAGAGGCAGCAGGTGGGGTGGGGCACCGGGCTGTCTCCATTCATTTGATTCTGAGTTACCTAAAATACAGACCAGGCCACTGCTATATGGACAGACAGCAACCAGTAGTCTGGGGCTGACGAAAATTCCAATTATGTCCTTAACTTACTGTAAAAGAATTAATGCTGTGATTCTAACAATATTTGGAGATGTTCCTCAGCTTAGCACCCTAATTAATAACTGACAGCACCTCTCTGGGGACCCTAGGACGGTCAGACTCAGGCAGGCCAAACACGTCCTTGGACTGCAAATCATGAGCACAGAGACTGCTCAGGAGAGGAAGACAGGCTGCAAATAAGATGCCAGTTAACATGCTGGGCATCTCATCTCTCACTGTTGCAAGGACTACATGCAGGGTAGACAGCACTGTTTCAAAGACTTTTCGAAGGGCTTTATGCTTGGCACTAATCAGCAGCTTCAGAGTGGAGGGCACTCCCTGGATGGCAGAACTGGTCGTCTATGTACATACAGTCTGGGCACACGTGGGCCTGTCACACCTCCACACAGGACTGATGTAACCAGCCCTTCCTGGGACCTTGTACACGTGTGGAGCACTTAGGAGGCAGTTGGTTTCCAAAGTGATGTACTCTGGGTTTTATACCAGCTCTGTGGCTAACTTCTTGTGGGATGTGACCAAGTGTGTAAGCTTCAGTTTTCTTATCTGTAAAAGCTAGGACTGGTCAAAGTGCCGTATTATCTCAAGGGGGTGTTCAGAGGAACAAATTCAATTTCTGAAAGTATTACGATGTGAAGAGGCCACATGTCCTGGGGCCACATTCTCTCTCCTCTCTCTCTCCTCCTCTCTTACACATACTCCCCACAGGCACCTAGAAGAGCTCAGCTGACACTTTCCTCGGTTGATGCGGGCAGGCCACTGAGCCCACAGAGAGCAGTGCTTTCACGTGGGGCAGGGCACACGCTTCCCTCACAAAGCGCTTTCCTCTTTGATGCTGAGCTCCCTGGCCAGCCGCCCCCACCCCGTGCCTGTGTGGTGGGGGCAGGGCACAGGCTCTCTTTCTTTTTCGCACCACACAGCCCTGCTGAGTTTCTAGTTTAAACTCAAGAGCACAAGCACTGTGCTTGTTAAATCTCCTCTCCAAGGCACTCTGCCCAGTGCCACGTGCATTAGTACCCACGGCTTTGCGATGACAGATGTGTCAGTCGGTAACAATGTCACTATGTGCATAATCTCTCCCCTCAGAATACCAAAAGTCAACAGTCGATGTTGTAGGCTAGAACATGGCATGTGACAAACCAGGCCATTTAAAACACAAATCTCTCTCAGGCTCCTTCCTTCCCTGTTTGATCAAAATAGGAACCACCTTCCAAATCCCAGGCACAATCCCTCCATGGACCGAGGAATTCAGATGGAGGTTCTGGTTGAGCACAGCACTGAGCGTTCCTCTGAAGAGCAACTGACAAGCGGGCTTTACAAAGGGCTGATTTTAAGAAGGAAGCTAAAAATACCCTCCCTAGAAATAAATCATGTCTCTTGAAATTTTCTCTCTTCAGTCCTGATTTCCTGAAATCAGGAAGATAGCAGAATAAGTGATCAGCCTAATTAAGAGCACATTCCAATCTAAAATGCTGCCAATAAATAAATTTAGAAAGGAAAGGCAGCTAGAGTGTCTGAATTTAGAAGCAGTAATTTGAAAACAGGGACAACTAAAACATACTGGGAAAGGAAGGCTGAGCCTCACCTTTGTCAATCATTTTGGAGAATCGGCCATCTCCTTTATTTCTCGGGGACCACGTGAGCTCTGCTGAACACCAGGGCCCTCCAGCGTGTGTAGGGAGGAATGGGAAAATAGGTGCAGAATCTGCAGCCAGGAAATTGAGTTTTTAGACTCAGTGCTACTCTTGGCTTTATGCTTTTTGGGAAGTGGTTTCACCTACCCGATCAGATTCTCCAGGTTATAATCATCTTCCGGGAGCCCCAGAGGATCACAGCCGATAGCAAGGACAAGTGACTCCAGCTGCAGCGTGTTCTCCACACGACTTCTCAAACCCTTCCCCTGACCCCATGCCCCCATCTGTTTTTGACTGTGTCCCCCTAAAATTCATACGTTAAGTCCCTAAACCACAAGGTAGGGCCTTTGGAGCCAAGTAGTTCATGGGAACCAGCCCCTCACGGATAGTGCTTGCAAAAGGAGAGGAGAGATCCAGCTCGCTTGCTTTCTGCCCTGTGAAGGAGCAGGCTATCTACAAAGCACAAGAGCCCTACCAGGACCAGCCACACTGATACTCTTCTCTTGTGATGTTCCAGCCCCCAGAACCATAAGAAATATCTGTTATTTATAAACCTCCTGGTTTATGGTACTCTGTGACAGCAGCTGATTGCATTAAGCCAAGGGCTAACAGACTGTGCTTTCCCCTCTTGGTTTTAAAGATGCCCCATGGTGTTCCCACGCCATCTTGCCGCTGCCCCAGGCATCCCTTTTGCAGGACTCTGAGAAGCACATTCTTCTTGACACATTCCTCAATCAAATCTCATCACCCTAACTTTCTCAGCACCGCTACATTTTCAGACAAGGAACCCCTGATCTTCTAGTCACTGTTGTCTCCCAGTTAAGTTTGCAGTGTGTTGCTTCCTGTTGGGTGATTCCAAGCTTTGAGAGGAAGGACCCTATCACATCCACATATCAGCACTAATCTGACCACCGGTTGTGTCAGATCTGTCTGAGCATGTTCGTCTGGCTCATGAGCATCACAAGGGACTCACCACAGAACAAGACAAGGAGCAAGCGATGTTTACCAGAGAGAGGAATCACACGGAGGTGGGATGTCATCCACTCCGATGGAGATAGCGCCCACGTAACCTGATATTTCAAAGGAAAACTGCAGCAACGATTTTAGCGAAAAGCAAGGCTGTTAGAGTTTAAGAATGTCCTAGAGGGAAGGTGAAGATAGGTGTTCACATACTAAAATGTCAGTCTGGAGCTTAAATTTGTGTTCACAGTGGTCCAGACACCATGTTCAAACACCAGGAATAGGAACAAATTAAAAGTACTTTGAGAAATTCTATATTTAAAATAATATAGCGCTCTTTCCTGTGATTCAAGTAAAATTTTATTTCTGAAAACAAAAGAAAATACAATGAAATAAAAGTGATTTTGAGTTTTTTCTTCTCGTGTCTGGAGGGTGTTGCAGGAACCCCAGTGACTCACTGATATGTGAAGTCCAAAGGGAAATGGATGTAAAAGATGAATCCGGGACACACAGAGAAAATATGCGTTGCAATGATAAACCCTGAACTGCAATAGTACTACACATTCCTGTTGATCAATTAACCTCCACACATCAGAAACTGTGCTCAACACTGTTTCAGTGGTACGGATGCAACTACCAAAAAGAATTAACGACCGAGTGGTGATGCAGAGCCCTAGACAGAAGTTAGATAACCCCGGCCTACAGGGAAGCAGCTGAGTCATACTCACTGGTATAAATTCCTCCTCACAGAAATGGAAATGGGTGGACACAACTGAGGAAACCCCACCGTGCTTCACCTGCTCCATTACTTGCTGCTCTCAGTTTAGAAAGAGTCACTGCCCTGGGGGACCAAAGGTAACTTGGCAGAATGTGGGAGAGAAAGCACGACCACGTTCATTAGCAAGGTTCAAGAGGCGGCATTCAGTTTCTTCTGACCTTGACAGAACTTCTGAGCTCAGAACTGGGTACTTGTCTCCAAGAGTCTCACACCCTACTTAGGCAAAAACATGAAGACTCTAAACTTATTACAGGAGCAGTCTGGCATGACCCACACTCGTGTGATTCCAAATTTGTTCAGGTCACCTTCACACACCATTAGCTCAGTCACCCATCATGCCATTGGACACCATATGTGCACGACTATAGGCCTCAGGGTCTCCGGAATAGAATTACTCACCGAGGGCCTATCTAGCTGGGAGTAAGATGGTTCAGCTGGTACAACATATGGAGGCAGCACAGAAGCTGAGGCTGTACTCAGAAAAATGCATGTGAGAAGGCTTCCCTTCAGAGCAGCAGCACCAGGAAGCAGGTGCTAGCTCACTGCAGATGCTCTCCAGGTGTGCTTCCTAGAAGACCTTTTCAGGTGGTCCTGAACTTAGCACTCACAGGCTAAGTGACTAGTCAATACAACACCAAAAAGAAAAACCACGACAGAGCAAAAAACTTCAAATATGTTTAAGTGTGCTCATAAAGACGAACTGCCATTAGCAGTACTAACAAATCAAAGTGTGTAGGCAATGATTCCTAATGATTGCTAACATTAAGAACAGCAGCCAGGCACAGTGGCATAGACCTGCAACCCTAGTACAATGGAAGGCTGAGGGAAGTCTGGGCCCATCCTGGACAACCTAGCATCTCTGTGGGGCCTATCTCAAAAAAATGTGGCTGGGTTCAATCTTCTGTGCCATTTAAATCAGACAGAGAAGAGGAGGGGAGGAGAAGGGAAGGGGAAGAAAAGGGGAGGGGAAGAGAGGGGAGGGAAGGGAGGGGAGGGGAGAACCACCCAGACATCACATACTTGTAGATGCTAATACAAAGTTGCCTTGTAAAAATCAACCCTAAATTTGATCAAGCAGTTAAACCTTACCTACCAATTTCAGAAAATACAGCAGGGAGAGGAAAATGGCAAACCACATCAGGGTACGTGATTATAAAGTTCAGGCTGGGGAACTCTGCAGGATAAAATGCCTAATCTCTTCAACAAATAAACTTCGATTAAAAAAGACCCAAGGAATAGACCCAATCATACCACTGGATCACATTTGCAGGCTGATTTGAATAAAATAAAAAATTTGAACAATTTAAAAAAGCTTTGCACTGATTGCATAGTTTACTGTGTCACTGTTAATTAAGCATTGCTGTGATATTTGCACTGTGGATTTTTTTTTTTAAAGCCCAATTTTATTTTTAGAGATGCATGCTAAAATACTACAGGATAACAGAGTACGATGTCTTGGATTTTTTTCAAAATAATCTGGCAGTGGGTAGAAAGTGAAGATAAACTGACTAGAGTGGTGAGCTAATAACTTATGAAGTTATTATGAAGTTACTTATGAAGTTGGGTGGCCAGTACCTGGGCCTCATTATGCTCTGCTGATATTAGAAATTTTCCATGACAAAATTGAAAGAGTTATCTAATAGAGAAAGCTTCGAAAGGGGAGAGAATGTACTCTTTTTGGTTCTCTTTGGGGATTTTTGGTGGGGAGGCACCTTTTGAGCTTCAGATGTGTCTAGCTTTACACTTAGCTCTGTGGGTTCCTTTGTACATCTTTTGTGCATCCCTCTAAAGTCCAAGCCTCGGGGCTGGGGATGTATCTCAGTGGTGCTGCCACTTGCCTATCTATCAAGTGCAAGGTCCTCAGGTTGATCTGCAGTTTTGCAAAAAAAAAAAAAAAAAAAAAAATCCAAATCCAAGGCTCGGAGCCCATCAGGCCAAGCTGGAGATGATGGAGTCTTTGTTGTTTTTTTTACCTGTGGGACTCCTGTGATTATAAAATTACATGTGGAGGCGTCTAACCTGACCCTTCTCTCTGCAGTTGGAGTCTGTACCCCTAGACTTCTGTTCTGGGGCTGCTGGGGATACAACTGGATATTCAAACCCCTGCAGTGATGACAGGGCAGCTTCCACTCAGGATTTCTGTTCCTCTTGTTCCACCTCGGCGCTGTCCAGGGCTGGCCACGGCATGAGGACCATTCTTTTCCTCCTCCCTGTGTGAGCCCTGTGCTGACTTGTTAAGGTCAGGCCTGGGGAGGCCCGACAGCCACCTGTCCCAGTGGTGACTGAATCATGGGGTGGTACCCATCATCTGTAGGGTGGTACCCATGAATTCACAGCTAACTTGCTCTTCGGAGGTAGCCCCAGCCCAGCCCCTGCTCTCTCTGCTTCCTGACCAGCACAATATGAGCCTCTGGACAATTGTAGTTCCTGCACAATTTAAGAAACTGAAACTGAACAGGACTGGGTAAGACTGGAACTTCTGAAACGGGGAGCGGATATACACCTCTCTTCTTTCAGGTGTGGATGTCCTTTCTCGGAGCAGCGCGGATGGGCCTGGGCATCCCGTGTGCTCAGCTCTACAGACACCCCACAAATCCTCACAACCACCTGAGGAGAAACACAGCACTGCTCCCATATCCCAGAAGGTCAGACTGAGCCCAGGGAGAGCAAGAAACGTGCCTCAGACCGTCTAGCGCATTAGCCAGCAGAACTGGAACTGGGACGCAGCTTCCAACTGATACACTGAAATCCAGTTTCCCAGCCGGCTTGGTACTGAGAATGCATCATACGTGTCTTTTGCCAGCGAAGTGCTCTCCAATGAACACTAGTTGAAGTAGTATTTGTGGTGTTCTCTATTTTTATCTTTTTCTCAAATATTCCTTGGTCTTTGTCTCATATAAGCCTATTTCCAGACATACAACAACAGCCTTCCTACATTTTCATCTAATACAAATGTAAGCTTAGCACATATTCCCTCCACGCTTTCTGATCTGAACAGAATCTTACTTTTATATGGACAGAAAGTCTAATTGAAAGCCCACCATTTCCTAGCCTCCCTAGCAGCCAAGGGTAGATAAACATTAAGTTTCCTGCAAAAGTTTAGAATGGGCTACCTTCCTTTCTTTTGCATCCTAAATAGGCCGAGATGAAACTGGAGCTTGTCAAAAGACTGGAGCTCTAGCAGCCATTTCGGGTTAAGAAGTAAATCTGAGATGGGTGCAATTGGTAAGACAGCAGAGTTGGAAAAGAAAAAACTGCTTGGTCCTAATGATAGGCCACAACTGCAGCTCTGATTTGCCCTTGTTAAGTGGATGATAAAGGAAACTCTTGATTTATGTAAGAGATACTTGTACAGAGTATACTATATTTGAATGCAGTTTACTTAACATAAGCATTTAACCCAAACACAGTCACATTTTGACTTTAACATCAAAGCTTATGTAATAACCTATTTAGTTACTCATTTGAAGGACATTCTTTGTAAAACCTCGGAGGTCATTTCCCATCAACAGTTTTGTTCAAGCATTTCCTAATTTGCCTCTGACAGCTTTTTATACCCTGACACTTAACTGATTTTCCTTAGTCAGGCCACAAGCTAATTCTGCACATTTAAAAATAACTCTTCATTTCACTCTAGCATCAGAACGTTTGCCCTGACGTGCTTTTGAGGATTTCTGTCACCGGAACACAATGTTTCCAGTGCACACTGTGCTGTGATTCTGCTGATAACAATGGCTCCTCACACCTTACCGCCCCTTCCAGGAGCTCGAGCTGCTGACCAGCGCTGCTCCTACCAGGCTGCTCCACTCTCTCTCCGGCTATCACCACACCAGGACCTGCAGTACACCGGACGGAAAGCTGCTCTGCCTATCTCCTTTCCCATCACCAGGCATCAAAGCCTAATCTGTACTTCCTCTGCCTCCTCAGAACACTCAATATTCTTTATCTTCACCGGCGTTACAGTATTTCCCTGGTGTCATATTGCCAATAACTTTTCATTTTCTTATTCTCATGCCCTACACATGCACTGGTAGAATGTTATAAATGCTCAATTTATATGCATATGTCTACTGGTGAGCGGATGTTGTGCAGGGCAAGGCTTGGCTGATGTGAAGACGCTGGGTCTCTTCAATTGGTGACGGAGAGGGGCATCGGGTAGCTCAAGAAGTATTCAATTTAATGACTTTAGAGCCACATTTCACTTTTCATCCCCCTTGGGTTTAAAACGTATCGTGCTATACGTGTGCCATTCTGACATAACAGCCAACCTGTAGTTCTTAAAGCTTGTCTGCTGCCTCCTTGGGTCTGGCCATCTATTAGGATATGGGTTCTCCTGCTCAACGCTGTTATTTAATTTTCAGTATTATTGGGAGAGAAGAACAAAAGAGATTCAGACAGGCAGAGATGGGGGTGTCGTAGGAAGCGGAGGAAGAAGAGCAGGTTCTGCTGGAACATGTGTTTCTCTAGTGTGTGCGCAAATACATGCAGCACAATGGAACAGTGTCATCTCAATGTGTTAGTTGCTTCAGTTCACATGAGATTTTTCCCTGCATGTCAGTGGTTCTTAGAACCAGAACAGCAGGACAACACAAGACACACTCCCCAGCTGCATGCCACAGCCCAGAGGGACACAGGCCGTGCCCTGCACCTCGCCTCCCTCCCGCTGTGGCTGAGCCACAGGCCCTGTCATGGCTGTGATCCTGCAGGTTCCAATGTGAGGGGTAGGTGTGTCTCACCTGTGTCCCCTGAACCAAAAGCTGAAAACCCTCCTGACTAGAATGTTGATTAGACCATTTTAGAAGCAAAGTTATACATTTACGACAGTATTTACTTCTGGGACTTTAAATGTCTTTAGAACTCTGTCTCCATTTTTATTTTCATTGTTATTTTTCTGAAACTGTTGTCATTTAAACTTGCCTGGATTTGCAGTTTGCTGCCACCTTCCTTTCTCATAAGTTTTGTTTTTTTTTTCCAGTATGCGATTTTGCAGTTTTTAAGATTTTTCAAAAATGCAGGTATTATGATATAGCAAAATTTCGTAAAGGATGAAGGCTGGCCCAGGGGCAGACACTCTACCTAGCACTCCAAAGGCCCTGGCTTCTATCCCGAGTACCTCAGAACACTAAAGCCCAAAGAAGCAAGCAAAAAATAACGGCACCAAAGTAAACTTAAGGAGTTGTGAATAGTTTGCAAAAATCAAGTAATTGTGAAGAATCAATTTGCCTTAACAATAGATTTTTAACATTTAATTTTTTTCATGTTTTATACTTCAGAGGAAAGATGGGCTTGATTCTTAAACATCAGAGGGCTGACTGCAGCTACACAGGTGAAGAAGCAAGAAACAAGACCCCTTTGTACTACACACTGGTCGTGGGCAGATGAGAAGCACGCTGTTCATGATATAGCATAAGGGAGGCACAGGGGAGCCCAGGGGCAGAGCAACAGCAAAGCAGGGAGCTGGCGCTGAGTCAGGAGCCCACATGTTTCTCTTCCAAGGCCAGATGACAAATGTTCCAGGTTTTGTGTATGGTGAGGTTGTTTTACTTAGCTAGCCATAGACAGACAGTAGCCAACAAACAGGTGTGGCTGTGCCTCGCCTAAATACAGGGGACACTGAAATGTGGCTTTCACCCCATTTCCACGTGGGCTACACTATCAACCATGGGAAAATGGCGCTTGGCTCACAGGCCATACCAAAACAGGTGTGTGGGCCAGTGCTGTGAACCTGACTTACAGCTTCCGGAGATGCTATGGGTGAACTTAACCCCTGCACTGTCAATAATAACTGGGAACTTTTCTGCCAACTGACCAATGGGAAATGGTAGCAGCAGAAGGAAGATGATTTCACCAACTATCGAAATGATCTCTGAAAGTATAGCCTTAGGAGGAAGATTTCAAAAGTAAATCATTTAACAGAATACAGCATAACTGCTATACTAGCAGTGATATATATATATTTAGCTTTGATTTAAATTGGAGGTATTCAGTATTTTATAAGAGAAATAGAAAGTTCATTAAATTGTCTATCATTATTGAAATAAATGAGGAAAATTAAATATAGGTTGAGTGTGACAGTGGCTCACCACGGCGATTCTTACCTATCCACAACAGCCACTGTCACTTCACATTCTTATTCCACCTTAGAGGAATCAGCTAATAGAGCTGATCAGCTGATCAGTTAATAGAATCCTTTGATACCAAAAGTGAAAAGCGGCACTGATGTACTGCAAACACTTTATTTCAACCCAAAACTCTAAATTTCTTTAGAATGTCACAAAAATGTACAAACACCTGTAAAGAAAGTATAAAGCCAGCTCAGCATTCCTGTGAATTTCTCCATTATCTTACTCTTATATTGACTGCATAATTTGGTCTCTTTCTCATGAGGTCTTCCCCTCAAACTTGCCAGGTAGAGGATGAGGAACCCGAGGCTTAGACGACAAGTAGTCTGGGCAGGGCTGTGAGCGCAGCGATGAGGGGGGAGGGCTGCGCCTCTAACCCACACACCTCTTCCCAACTGCACTGTCCAAAACACTGGACAGCAGGGAGATGTGCCTGCCTATGAATGGCACAAAGCTAAACTCAGGAAAAGGACTGCCGTTTATTAAATGCAAGTATAAATGATGAATATTACAGTTAATAAGATGATAATTATATTCTAGTAAGCACTTACTATGCCCTACAACTCTACTATATGTATAATTGTAGTTTACTTTGCTCAAAAAAATGTGAGATGATGGGCAGGGGAGTTAGCTCAGTGGTTCCAGTGCCTGTCTTGCAAGCGCAAGGGCCCGGGTTCGATTCCCTGGTAACCACATACAATACTAGGCATGGAGACTCATGCCCAACAGCAACCAGTACCACATACCACAGTGCCGGGCGTGGTGGCTCACACCTGTAATCCCAGCACTCAGGAGGCAGAGGCAGAAGGATTGCTGTGATGTGAGTTTGAGGCTGAGCTCAGGGCCAGCCTGAACCACAAAGTGAGACCCTGTCTCAAAAAAAAAAAAAAAAAAAACCAAGAAAAACCATGTGAGATGAGTGCTGCTACGCCTGATTAGCAGATGAAATTCACAAGAGCTGGCAGGTGAAGGGCAAGGATGGGAGAGAGACTAGACCAAAAAATTATCTAATTCCTTTCTTCACACTACTCTACTTTGAATGAGATTGATGTGATTTGTCCCCCAACAGTCCATGTACTGGAAGTCTTGTCCAGTGTGGCACTGCTGAAAGGCAGTGGAACTTGTGAGAGGTAGGGCTCAGTGGAAGCAGGCCAGATCATGGATTAATACAGCTCTCAAGACGCTGGTTAGTTCCCACGAAAGTAGGCTCTCGCAAGAATAAGCCTGGCCCTCCAAGCATCTCGGCTTCCTGTCCCTCTTGTATTCTCTCCGATGTATGCTCCCTCTGTTGTGATATCATTTATCAGGAGGCCTTCATCCCAGGCCAGCAATGCCACATTCTTGGAGCTCTAGGCCTATGAGCTTAAACAAAGTGCTTTTCTTTTTATAAATTACCCAGCCTCAGGATTTTTGCTACAGTGAGGGAAATGGACTGATACACACACTGTCCTTAAGAGAAAAGCTCTCAGCAAAACTTTCTTAAGCACTATATAGGCATTCCATAACATTCTTTTTCTCATCTCTATAGTCCTATGACTTAAGTATCCTTATCAGGGAGTCTTTTTCTAATAGCAGATCAAGGTTAAAATATGGTCAAGGTCAGAGTGAAAGTGACAGAGTAAAATCAAGAGCAGTGCCATAAGAAAAGTGCAGAAATGCAAAATACTGTTTCCGCCATCTGATTTTCTTTTAAATAAGAAGTGATGAGTTCTCATCAACTGGGTCTAGAACAGAATTCATTCTCCTAACACTGGCCTACCACCATCCAAGTGTTCATATTTTATTCTCTTGAAATATTTCTTTTGTATTTTCAGTGGCCAGGGTTGCTAGGCACTGGGGATGTAAATGTGAGTAAGTTCACAGAGCAGCTACCTCAGGAAAGGTGAGGCCCAGCCTGAGAGTCCTCATCCCATCAGAGGCAGCACTGGCCCACGATTCAATGGTTCTCTGGGCTCCCAGGAGCTGTTGGGCTGCCCCTGCCAGCGGGCTGCCCATGTGAAACTTAATCTTGGAGCTCCTTATCCAGCTGGTGAAGGGAAGACCTCGAAAGTTACAGATGTTTCCTTGCAAGGACAAGAAACTGCTTACACCGAGATCTCTGTCTGCTGCTAACCTGTGACTCATTCGTCTTTTGGGTCACAGCCACTGTAACACTTCCTTCTTATTTTATTCCTGAAAGAACAAAACTGGAAGGGAATGCTTGATCTTGAAGACAAGGAATATGAGCAAGATAATTAAATATTCAAGGAACTTTCATTTCTGACAGAACCCAGGCAAATGCTTCATAACTGCTTTATCATTGTTAATTCATCCTAGCAAAAGTCCAAACAGGAGAAAAATTGAGAATTTATCTAACAGGAAGAATTTATCTAAAAAAAAGGCAAGAGTAAAGGAGAGAAGAAAGAGCAGAGAAGAGAAGGTGGGAGGAAGAGAAAGCCAGGGGGCAGGTAGCTTGCTATACATGACTGAGGATGTAAGATAGAAAGGGCTAAGAAATTATCCCATCTAGCATGCATGGAGAGCCGGAGTTCTTTAACAGCCACACTTAACCACTCAAAGTGCCAGGCACTGTGCTGTGTTCTCGCCTATAGTCACCATCTGAGGATTGTTATCATTATCATCCCCATTCTACAGGTGACAATGCTGAGGCTTATAGTACTTGCTAACTGTCAGGTGAAAGAGCACAGAGCAAGTTGGTGGCAGAGTCTGGGCTTGTCATGGGCTCTGCTTCTTGGCCTCACGCATGGACCCTCTTCCCACCACCACCCCTATCTAGCATTCTAGCAGTGGGATCTGATGCTGCAGAAGCTACTGGAACCAGACACAATCATTGTGTTATTGTATCATCCTGTTAGCACCCTCTATCAACAATGCTCAAGAGCCAGCTACAAAGGGAAAAGACCTGAAAGGCTCAGATCTGATTTCAAAGAGCTATCAGAAAGGGCAAATTTGGAGCTGGACAGCAGTAAACAAATACTGGCATTGCTTGCTCTCGCCCTCTACGAGAAGGCCAGGGAACTTGGTGAATCTGGAGGAGTTCTTAGAGGGTTAAGAGCGAACAGTTTGGCAGTGGGCCTGGTACAGTGGATGCCATGTGGATTGTGTCAAAGGCTGTGCTACAATTAACACTGTGGTACCTCCCTAAACACATCCGGGGCTCTGCTGGAATGAGCATCAGAGCTGTAGGCTCTTTTGTCCCAGAAGACGGGAGTGGAAAGAGATGGAGAAACAGGACCAACCATGAAAAAAGGCGATGGTTTTGACACAGTAGGCCTTCCCATGATCAAGTGGCTGCATTTGGTGAAGAAATGCTTTTGCTTTGCCTCTACTGAGAGCTGCTTCTGTTCATTGGCTCTGTTCTCCTTCCTTGAAGGTGTGAGTGTGCTACATTAAGAAACTGAGACGGGATTCCACCAGCTCCTACACGGACCATCCATCGGTCTCACAAAATCATGTTGCACATCTCCTACCTTCCCCTTTAATGCTCACTTGCGCTCACCTCACAGGTTTTACCACTCGGATCTTCATATAAAATTTTCCACCATTTGCCACTTGGCTGGGTCAGTATTTCTGACTCTCCAAACTCACTGAGGGCAGATGTGTTTTTCCAATCCCAATTTGTAAGGAAGTTGCTGCTGATTCTTGATGTCAACAATTAATAAAATGAAAATAAACAAACTTTAGAACAAAGGTTCATTTTACCCATTTTGCCAGTATCGCAAATAAGTACAGCCTATCTCAAGTTCATTAATTCTGTATAGGGGTTTCAAGTCTCCACACAGAATCTTACAAAACTTTGTGGTAAAATCTGCCCCAGGCCATCACGGATGCATTCTTGGTTTTGAGAACCTAATCAGAGGAAAGGAGAGGAGCTGCGGCATTCCCAGCAGCCCAGGGTAACGGGACAAGCTCCACTTCAAATCTTGATCACCCGAAGGACCTTGACATCTACCTGCCTCGGTTTTTTTCATTCACAACTGGGATTAGTAATAGTACAGACTGCATAGTTATTGTGAGGGCCTCCTCTGGCACACAAGCAGCACTTAAATGTTAACCATTAATATTATCATCTTCTCCATGACTTCAACATAGTCAAAAACAGAATGAAGAAGGAAGAAGCAGGGGCCAGACAGCTGTAAAAATTTCAATGAAGCAGGGATAACTCCAAGGTTCCCTAGAACTCTGCTGTCACTTGAGACCAGACCAGAGGTCAGGATTTATTTCAAGCACAGATGGGCTCACTCAGTACACAGGACTGCCCCTCCCAGGCAGATCCAGACAAATATACGTTGAATATATAATCTTTACTTAAGTATAAAGTCATACACAGTTGCTAAATGTCACTTCAGAAGTATACACATTGTTACAACTAAAAAAATTCTTAGTTTATCATTTTCTCAATGTCCCAATATTTTTTGTAATAAAGTAGATGTATTGCCAACAAACAGCCCATGCTGTAAAATCTCCCAATCTGTATTTTTTATATGAAACTCTATCAACAAGCTCTGTTTGTGAAAGCCCTGTTTCAAGGTCTCCATGACATGGCACTGCACTGATGTAGCAGGTTCCACAAGAGCAAATTCCTTAAAAAGTTTCTACCAAAATTATTCAAGTACTCCAGCGGGCATGGAAATCAGCTTGAGTGTCAGTGCATACAACACTTCACTAACTGTGCTAAGGCAGTATGAACACCCACTGGAAAGAGATCAGACCTCCGTTAGGTAGCCCAATACATACCACTGGCTTGAGTCTCATTCCCAGATTTAGAAAATGCTCCCCCGTCTCCATTTTAAATCAGTAGTTCTACTTTGCTTTTCTCTTCAAAAAGTGGGCAGAAATCCCTATCTCTGTTTCCATCTACAGCCAGGCTTTTGGTAAGCTGCCTAAGTTTCTGAGCATAGACATGTGGACCGCAGGGAACTCACTTCAAGGAATGCTTTTTAGGTGTGTCTCAGCTTCTAGTCTCAAAGGGGAACGGGTGGGCACTACTGTACTGGGAAGAAGCTGAGGGCAGCCTAAGGGGTTTTTATGCCTGACCTAAGTAAATACATCCAAGTTTTCTTCTCTTCAGGAAGCCTTTGAGCTGAGAGTATGAGTGTCCTTGGCAGACTGCACAGCCCTCAGCAGGACCAAGATCCTGGAGGGGCAGGACGGGAATACAGTTCACCCAGTTTTGCCCTGGTGAGCAGACTCTGTGCACTGAACAGGAGGACCACCGCCCAGGCGGGACGTGCATGAGTCTGTCTCTCCAGGGAGTCACTCTCCTTGTACAAGAACTTGGATTCTGCCTAGGATTTTCAGCCAAAGTGTGTTCTCCCATAAAATGTGCTTTAATATGTTATATCTAGGGGAAAACATAATCAACATCATTACCTCATTTTTACAAATCTGTGCCCAATAACATTCAAAAGGCCATGCCTTTCAAGCCCCAGTAAATTCAAACACATTGCCAGTCTGTCTTCCAGAACAATCTTAACCCTTTCCACTTGCACTACTTTTATGACAACTTTCTTGTGAGTCTGGTGACTTCTTCAAGTAGTACCGGTCACCTGGGCCCTGAAGACCCTTCAGTCACTGTGAGATGGTCCCTCCTCTGCCTCTATGGAGCTCAGCGATTCCCCAACTGGACTCACTGAATGGACTCTATTCAAGGACAGGACAGCCCTGCTCTTCTCCCCCTGCTGGGAGACAGCAATTTCTTTTCCCATCTCTCAACACTATTGTTCCCACATCAGCTGCCAAACTGTTAAGGCAGAAGGAATAGTAAAAAACCTCCAGGCAAATTACAGTCACAGCAGCTGTGTTTACTAAGAGCTAAGAATGAACTCATCCCAGCACTATTAGAGAAGGGGCAGCAATCTGGAACCTTCCAGAAGCACCCCACCCTGGGGATGTTCGATGGCTGCCTCAGCCTCCTGCTTCCCAAACCAGTCCTGGCTTTTGGAAGAGAGCTCTGCTGAGCACGAGGGGCCTCCCTTCACTCACATCACTTTCATGTATTCTTTTCACAGCTGCAGTGATTTGCCCTTGCTTATCTGTGTAGCTGTGAGAGCAGCTAGTCAGGCTAGCAGGCTGGTGGTCCTTGTGAGGGGCACACAAACAAAACTGACTGCCTTGATAAGGCCCAGAATTTAATGATTCATCATTCAAACCTCAGGACCCATGGAAGTGGCCTCTCAGAAGTGTAAGGTCACCACAAAAGGTTTGACATTGGCAAACTAACACACATCTACACCTTAGGTAGGTTGTTTATTCTAAATGTCAGAGGCTTCATTTTATCACCTATGAAGCTGACACATGCTTCACAACCTATGAGGATACGCTCTGTAGCTTCTAAAATTCATACATAGTGTTACTTGAATTCCAGGATTAAAGGGCAAGCATTCTTGAGGGGCATCACCAGAATCTGTATCAGCTCTCTGCAGCCTTAAATGGACTAGCTAAAGTGACTGGCTGTTGCCATGGTAATCATGTGAGGCACAGAGGGAGTGTGTGTTTGTGGCGGGGAGGGCCATATGCCTGGTCAGTTGTATTAAGCAGCGAGGCACAGGAGCACAGGGTGCAGCCAGGGCTCAGTAAAGGCACAGCAGTGTCTGCTACAGATTTCACACAAGGCAACAAATGATTAGGCTTTTCTGATCTAAGGAAAGAAGGGTCACTACCCAGCACTGTTGCTAAGATTTGCCTGTGTGGAACGCTTGCTGAGTATCTAGTATCCAGGTCCCTTCCCTGGCGATTGAGACTGGATGAGGCTGTACTTAAGGTCAGAAAAGGATTTTTTTTTTTTTTTTTTTTTGAGACAGGGTCTCGCTTTGTAGTTCAGGCTGACCCTGAGCTCAGCCTCCAACTCACATCACAGCAATCCTCCTGCCTCTGCCTCCCGAGGGCTGGGATTACAGGCATGAGCCATCATGCACTGTGGTATGTGGTACTGGTTGCTGCTGGGCGTTAGTCTCCATGTCCAGTATTGTATGTGGTTACCAGGGATCGAAATCGGGTCCTTGCACTTGCAAGACAGGCGCCGGAACCACTGAGCTAAATCCCCCACCCAGGATTTTTTGTTTACAGTATGATTACCAAAGTTCTAAGACAGAACTCTAGCTTCCCTGGCTTTCCTTGGAACACAGAGTGGAAATCTTAGCTATGCACCCATCAGCGCTACTTGACAGGGCCACATAGGCTCCTTCCTGGATCTCCTACCAAGCTAACTTCTCAGGGGGGAAACCTGATGCAGCTTTGTCCACTGGGTTCTGAGGAAGGCTTTTCACTTGCAGGCTGAAGTCTGAAACTATATATATTAGGTTATATATTAGCCTGGCAATGGGATCCAAGTCTCAGGGCCACATGGGCTGCCATGTATTCCTCACATCCATGACAAAGAAGAAAACAGAGTGTCCATCACAAGCACAAGTGGGCAGATGCAGCCATGGCAGTGTGTATCAGCAGTGGGCTATCCACTGGCAAGTACTCAATGGCTAGGCCTGACAGGAAACAAACACTTGAATCTACTCTGCAGGTTCAGCAAGAGGGGTGCTTGCTGGAGCTGCACAGTGGAGAGAAGGGCACTGGCTTTCCTCTCTGCTCACCTTATGCCTCAAAACTTCACAGACTTTCTAACAAGCCGTTAGGTCTGGATGACTCATGGAGTTTGTCATTCCAAAGTCCCTTCTGTACCTCACCTCCTTCAGGAGAAACCTGTGACTTCGCAAAGCAGTTTCCCCAGTGTAAAGTATGCAAATGCACACTGGTTATGAAAACTATAAAAGGTTCCAGAAAGACCATCGTCTATGGGAATGGTCACCGCTTAGCTCCAGACGATCCTGGGAATGTGAGACATGACAGTTCGATTTGTGGCTGTCTCTGTGGTTTCAGGACATACCTATGTCCTGAAGTGGGCAAATACTCTAATAGCCTATGGCTAAGCTATGGGCCCACAGAGTGTTCCTTCTGGTTCCTTTGCTTGCTCCTTGCCATCCATATCGCATGAAGATGGGAGTCTATGGTTGCCAGGGACCTTACAATCCAGATAGCTCCATGCCCCTGGCACTTCTTAGAACCCTGCGAATGCCCCTTCAGCTAACACGGCAGGGGCGGAAGGCTTCCTAGGTAGGATCACCTGGCAGGGATAGTTATTTTGCCTCTTCTGATATTACTGGAAAGCTTGGCAAGTTCACATGCAGTCTGTTTTCTGTCTGTTTTCAGGACATGAAGGGTAAATCCAATTCCTCAGCGATTCCCCTTCAGATCTTTGCTTAGCCGCTGCAATCCTAAGCTTTTTCCTCTTGGCCAAACACTCCATTTTTTTTCATTCTGTCTTCAAACGCAGCAGGGCTCTGAGCCTCCCCACATTTTTACTCCATCCAATCCAAAGAGTTCTATTTTGCCTAATCTCATTAGTAGCAGGAAAAAAACCAAACTAAATGAATACATGTCCTAATAGCTTTATGTAATCATTAAGTACATAACAACCAAATAATTTAATAGTGACCCCATGATTATATAAACCAGCACTGCTGTGGCCATCTAGGTTACGTACACAACGGTGTTTGTGTAACGATGATATCGCCTAATGGTGCATTTCACAGAATGTGTTCCATGCTAGGTGAAGCATGGTCTATGTATTAACTCATGTCTTCCTCCCAAGAAACTAATACAGTTGCTATTAGTACCACTCTTGCAGATGAGGGAACGGAGTCAGGAGAAGGCGAAGGGACCTACCCAGTCAGCACAGCTGCACTCCAAGTTCTAGGTGAGCTCACCAGTGCAGAGACATAAGTGACCAACACTTGCAATGTTACTACAATGCTTGGTGCTCTTCAATAGGTGGGAAATAGCCCCTTTCTTCAGTATGTTATGCCTCAACTGAAAGTCCATGATCAGTTCTTGGCAGGCCCCACACTACTGACCCACATGAGCACACTGTCACTGCAGTTTGTAAATATCCTTTACACTTGTGGTCACTAAGCCACAGGAAGCCCATCGTCTCCACAGCCAGTTGGTTTTTATGAACTCTGGGCCGGGCCTGGCCCAATTATTGTTTCCCTTCCCCTCCCCTCAGCTCCCTGTCTAACTCTGCCCTACTTCTGATGGCCCATAAAGTTGTCTTGCAGGCTCTCTCCTCCTTGCTCTTGCTCTTGAAAGAATTAGAGAAAGCCAAGAAGGAGTGTAGGTTATAGAATCACAAACTCTGGGGATCTAAACACAGGAACATCCAGTCCCCCTGCTTCATTTTACAGATGAGGACAGTGAGGCAAGGGACTGCTTAGGACAAGCAGCCAGTAAGCTGTGCAGCTAAAATTAGGATCGGGATGTCTGCTTTCCAGCCCTGGCCTATGGCCCTGGGTCCTCCCCACTACTCCATCTCCAGGCTGAGACAGGGGTGCTACAAAGAGACCTGGTTCGCTCTGTCAGCTAACAGGGAAACTGGAGAGAGCTTAAGATGATAGCAGAAAGTTTATGACACAGTCAACAGACCACTAGGAATATGAGGCAGGCAACACTGCCCAGCCTGCTAAGCTCCATTCATCTCCGTGAGTAGGCTCATCCAACACACATGCTTAGTACAGGCCTCGCACAGGACTAGGCTACTGCCAGCATGTCGCAAGTGGTAGTTCTGAAAGATCTGTGAGCATCCTATAGAGTAGCTTCAGAATCTGAAAAGCCAGTGAGTCATTTGTGATGTTTCTCTTTGCACCACATCACTCCTGTTCCTCCCTAAGCTGTTACTTGAATTTAGGGAAAAGGGTCCACAATGTCACTGCACTTTGCCTGTACCAGCAGGGCATAAGTATTGTGGCTTAGCGAGTGGTTGTTTTTGAGGGCAGAATCTGGGCAAACACAGCTCCACTGCCTTTCTATCAAACTCCATCTCCTGCTCTCTTTCGAGCCATAAGAGAACACAGGGAAAAGCCCTTGACCTTCTCCCTCATCTCCCTAGACCTACCTCTGCTGAGTAGTTTCCATGAAACCATGACCATGTCTCACTCGCTGACTTGTTTCCCAACAGAAACACAATGGCGGGGACATTTCACACACTCCTCCAGAGGAAAATGCAACCAAGAGCTCTGATGTCATCAGACTTTTTGCGAACCCAACAAAATTAATTTCTATTTCAATATATTTCAGAATAAATTCCTCTATCAACATGACATGAGGTGGGTTTATATTTATCTGCTTTCCTCTCTACATTATCAGGCATGAAAACATTCTGGTTAAGGAGATTAAAAGGCAAACAGAATGACAAGTTTTAGCCTACTTACATAAAGTGTTCTTTTCAAGGATTTCACTATATTCCTTAGTTACAAAGGTTTGTGGTGGTTCATTAAAACGATGCAATTAATTCCTACTATGAAATCAAATGGCATTCTCCACATGACTCCAGTTTCCAATTGTGCATTAATTTAAACTAAATCCAAGTCAATCAAATTAGCAAGCTGGATAATTATATAGTTTCTGGATGGCACTGTATCTCAGACTGAGAGGTTATCTAGTCTACAGGCTTTCAGATTTCTTCCTGGTTGTTTAGAGCACTATAATCCTTCTTCCCTTGGAAACCTTACTGGAATCCAAACCCGAGGCCCAGATCATCACAGCTCCTCTGGTGCGGTGGGCTCAGTGTGCCGCTGCCTCAGCCTCCCCATAGCTGGAGCCCAGGGCTCCAGAGAACATAGCTGGTAAAGAGTAAATGGTTCCATGCTGGGTGACTGTTTTCTGTATATTTTACACTCTGTAGAAACACATTAACATCTTTGTCACATATTCTTTTATATTTTGTTTTACAAGTTTCAAAATTTAAAAATTATTCTTGGCTTACACGTTATACAGAACAGGCCACAAAAGCAGGATTTATCCCATAGGTTGGCTGTGTGTTTCATTATTAAAGTTTTAAAATACATTTTAAATATTTGTGTGTGTTTAGTCCTTCACACTGTATTACATCCCCACTTCTTCTTGAGATAGGGTCTTGTTACATCATTAAGTTGCCCAGGCTTGGCTCAAACTTGCAATCTTCCTGCTTCTGCCTCCCAGAGTGTTGAGATCACAAACAGGCATGTGTTACCATGCCGTTTTGTATATATATATTTTAATAGTTTTATTGTGGCACTGACAAAATCCACCACACATTTGTAAAGTGTACAAGTTTATAAGTGTTCATTATGTATATAACAAGTAAGTATCAAAGATATGAAAATAGCCATTTCCCCTTCTTGCTCTGTCCCCTGCCTTCTATTATTATGAAACAGTCTGCACTTTCTAGAGTTTTATACGAAGAGTCAAAGTTTCAGTATGTGCTCTTAATTATTTTGAGACCAACCACATTGTTGCATGTATGAATAATTCATTCCCTTTAAAAATAATCAACACCTTCATTTATACAAAGGAGTAAACGGAGGCTTGAGCTGCCACTCCCAAAACACACAGAACGGGAGAGCTAGGCCCGAGCCACGCCTGGGCTCCTGCGTGGGATCCCCTTCTCGCCTTCTCATTGATCACACACTCCAATTCTCGAGACCCAAGAAACCTCTATGGGGACTGCAGGGTTCATGCAAGTACAGCTCCACCTCTTTTCCATTAAATTCCACATCTTGTTCTCCTCTGGACCTATGGCCCACAGCAAAAGGTATTCCATGTTTTATCCCTGTTTCCCCAGATAGATCAATATTAAAAAAAAAAAAAAAAAAACAAAAAAAAACAAACGGCGCCTCAGTTACTCACTCACTCATGAGGTAGGTACTGAATGTTCACCAAACGCCAAGCAGTGCTGGGCAGTAAGTCTGATGGAATTCCTGTCCTCAAATAACTTCCTCATTGAGGAAAAACAGGATGACAAGGCTAACAACCACAGTAAGGGTAGGAACGGGGTGCCATGCAGGGGGACGGATGACGTCTGGCTGACAGCACAAACGATGCAGCCAGGTCTCAGGAGCAAAGGCTGGGATGAGCAGAGTAGAGTGCAGCCGTTAAAGGGCTGGCAAACAGAGAGGAGACTGAACTTGAGCCGCTGTTGGTAAACGGATGCACGGTAAGATCATCATTTAGAGTGAAATAAATTAGACACACAAGTTTAAACATTACATTGTCTTTCTTATGTGAAATACCTAAACAGTAAATAAGAAGCAAAACGGAGGATAGATACTGAGAAGGAGGAAGAACATGTTTGAACGGGAAGGGAAAGGGAAAAGGGATGATAGAGAAAGGAATTTTAAAAAGAATGGGAGGAAAAAATGAAAACAAAGCTTTGTAAATGGGAAGTGGAGGGATAGAAAGAATGAAGACATGTACAGGTACAAATTCCCTGTGATGAATGCAATCATTACATAAGGCAAATGTGCACCACTACTCATAACAAAAGCTGACAAGCCAGGTGTGGTGATGTATCAGTGAGACAGTCCTGTTATCCTAGATATAAGGAGGGCAAGACCAGAGGGCAGCAGGTTTGCAGCCAGCCTGGGCCATCCTGTGAAACCCTGAGCCCAATTCCAAAGGGCTGCGAGTATAGCTCAAGATGTGTGCGTGCTACAGCAAGGGTCTGGGATTCATTGCCATCACATAAAAAGGAGGGGGGGGCGCTCGTGAGCCATCTGGTATCGAAGTGTGTGGGAGTACACATGGCCCAGCCAGGCTTTGAGGGACAGCAGGTGTGCAGCAAGCCTGGCTGGCTTGTTGCAGGGAACCTCACTAAACCTGCTACCCAGCTTGTCTTTGAAATAAAGTATGCCTTATTAAAATCACTAGAGAGTTTGAGCAGAGGAGTGACACCCAAATCACATTTGTAGAAAGATCACTTTGGCTGATGTATAAGGAGAATGAATCAGAAAGGAGCACAGGGGCAACCTGGCTCCCATTGCCCTAAAGGCAAAGGATGTGCCACTGTAGGAAATGCTTGATAATCACCCAGCCCCCGAGGCCTACATGAAAAGGAACTCTCCAAAGTCAGGGGAATCCGGTTCATTTTGGTTGTTGGCAGGCAGCCCAAGCTGGGGGAAGCCAGGCCCAGGGATCAGGACCCAGAAAAGATTTGAACAGCTCAAATGAGATGTGTTTGTTTCTGTACAATCGGCTGCAAGAGTACTGGTGAGTCAGCCATGAGTGTGGGGAGCAGCCCGGAGCAGGTGTTTACCTGAAGAGCCAATATTTGCCAGGGCTCCTGCTGTATGCTCAGGTCACTCGTGGAGTCCTTTCTTCCGGGTTTCAGAATCCTGCTCCAAACACAGAACCACCCACTAGGGAAGGAGGGCAACAGTTCCGTCAAGTGGAAGGCAGCAGGAGTCACGGCTCCAGGGGGCAGAGCAGGCCTTGGCACTGGCCCTGGGTTTGCCATGGCGCTGTGGGGCTGTGGCCATATCAGTCCATCTCTGAACCACACCCTCATGCGTAAGCCATGGTGGTTAAAGGTGCTAACACGGGGCCCTCCTTTCCTCAAAGGTATCAGCTGCTCCCCTAAATGCCACATGGAAGGGGTCCAACAAGTGGAAATGCCCGCACAAATGTAAGGCTTTTTATAATTTTCTCAAGTGCTGGGATCAGATCCAGAGCCTCATGCCTGTTAAGCACATGCTCAAACACTAAGGTCCAGCCCCAGCCCACTGCCCTTTTAAGACTAGTGCATTACCAGTTAACTCACAAGGCATTAGCTTTTTTCTTAGGAAGAGGAGCTACGCTCAGTGTGTGGGTTTGTCTTTCCGGTGACCCTCTGCATTTCTTATCCACATGTGTAATCAAGAAACCTGGAACAAGCTAAAAAGATCTCTGCTGAGATTCATGCCAGGTACTTCCAGCCAAATGTATCCTCTGAAAGAACCTTGTTTTACTCGGGACACAGCATAACTCAGAGGTCAGCAAACTGCTCTGGAAAGGGCCAGACAGTAAATATTGTCAACACTGGAGGTCATACAGCCTTTGTCAGCTACTCAACACTACAATTTTAGTGCAAAAGCAGCCACAGACAATGAATGGCCATGGCTGCATGCCCGTAAACTGTTACTTATAAAAATAGATAACTGGCTATATTTGTCCCAGCGGCTATAGCAGTGATGGTGAATCTTTTAGAGACCAGGTGCCAACCTGCAACCCACTTATTTACCGATGCCAAGTGCTGCCACTGCAATTAAACCTGAGTACTGAGGGTTGGGTTTAGAAAAAAAACAACTCTTCATATTTCCTCTTAAAAAACACAATCATATGTGTGTCATTGATTCACCACCACCGAGCTACTGCTTTTCAACTGCTAATGAAGTTCAAAAACTCGAATATGACTACTTTTGGACAGGCCTGTAATTGCCACTTTCCGGCAGGCTCAAACCGTGTGTCAACTTCCACCAATTCCTGCTGCAGTGTTTCCTCTCTAGCTCATGTAATGACAACAACAGCACCCAAAACATATTTGGACTTACTGGGTGTTGGGTTGCATTCTCTCTCTACATAGGAATATATATACTCATTTAACCATTACTGAAACCCTAGGATAAGCCCCATGAAAAATGAGCCCAAGAGAAGTACTGTAACTGGCCCAAGGTCAGGGAGCTAATGGCAGAGACAGATCTGAGCCCAGCTCTCTGGCTTCCAAGTCTGATCTTTTGATCACTGTGCCATGCTGCCCAGCAAGCACCTGTATGGACAAACCAGAATAACTGGGCACAAGGAAGGCTGTGTGGCTCTCTCACCTCCCGTGAGAGTTCACTGCCTCCCACAGGCTTGCTCCTTTCCGGGGCCAGGCGACGGGGATGTGAAGTAGCAAGTCAGCAACGGTGCAACTTGACAGTGAGGTCAGGGCGAATGCAATCAGGCACTGACAGCAACAAAAGGAGACACAGAGCTGGCAGTCTGGCATGGACAGCAAGAAGATGAAGGAAAGGAAAGTCTGGCTGGTTAGCTAACTATGGGCAAAGCCCCCCTGCATGGTCTGCTCAAGCTGTGCTTTGCCAATGACACATGTCCATCGTGTGTGTGTGTGTGTGTGTGCAAATGGCAGAGTCCCAGGGCCACCGAGCAGGTCTGAACCAGAACTTGCGTGTTAAGAAGATTCCAGGTGATCCACATGGACCATGAAGGCAGAGACACCCCAGTTTACAGGTCAAGTACTTCTGGGATTTAACTATACCTGACGGATAGTTTAGTGCTTCAGGGTACTTTTGATTCAGGACTCTTTGTTCTCTTGATGTGGTCAAATCAAGCATATCTGCTTTGCAGTGGTCATGTGTTAATAAGTTTAAAACAAAATGGAATCATGAATATGAAAAATGCTGCCCCTGGATCCTCACCTAAACATTCACTTGGGCTCAGGATATTTTTTTAGAAAAAAAGAAACATGGAAATTAAAGTTAGGTAGTTAATCAAGTTGACTTCTTTTCTGTATTGAAGATTGAATCCAGGGGCACTTTACCTCTGAGCTACATCCCCAAACCCCCAACATCTTTTTTTTTTTTTTTAAAGATATAGTCTATGTTGTTTAGACTGGCCTTGAACTTGTGATCCTCCTGATTCAGGCTCCAGAGTAGTTGAGATTACAGGCACGCATCACTGCACATGGATAAAAATTCAATGAATTTTAATTTCTATATTTAAAAAATCACTTATCTTTCAAAAAGTGATTAATTTTTCACTTTCTGATAACTCTATGTAACAGGATATAGAAGGTCAGTTGCCCTTTTTCTAGGTGCATATCTGGTGGAGCCATAACCAAGGCTCTGCCTGTTTCAGAGATAGAAGTCAGGAGCCCAGAGCTGAGGGTCCCTGAGTTAAGAAGTCTTGTACCTGGGATAAGGCTGGAAGTAATCTTGCCTGATGCTGAAGGTTTGGGCAGAGACCTATGCTGGTGCCCTCTGGATTCTGTACCACAAAAAGGTTCCTTCTCTTCAACTCATCTCTGCCTCACTCATTACAACATCAGGATAAGACTTGTGGTGGACACTTTGCTCACAACAGAGGCAGGAGATTGAAAGAAAACCCTCCTTCCTTAGCCTTTGTATTTAACAGACTGTGTTTATGGACAGACAGTTAAAATGCTGGGAGACCTATCCAATTTCGCAGATATCTGACCAGAAGGACCAGAATGCACTCAGTTGCTATCAAGGAACAAAATGTTAGAGACGAATACAAGATATGAAAAAAGAAAGGTGCCAGAAACTGCCGCACCTGCTTCTGGTTCTAACTGTGTCTTCCTTCCTACCCATCACTTCTCACTGCAGTGTCCTCCCTCTGTGAGGGGCCTTCTCACCCTCTCTACCCTGTTCCGGCCCTTCCAGCATCAGTCCTGCTTTCTTCGTCATCGTCTGGACTCTTGCCCGCTTTCTGCCTTGGCCCCAATGCAACTCCAGCACATCCTTATTTGTGTCCCTATCGCTATTCTCACTGTCCTTTGTTTCTAGCACCAAGGCAAGAATCTCACTGACGCAGCTCAGCTTTCTGAGTCATGTTTCCAGTTCTAACACCTTCAAGTTAGAGGACAACTCCAGTTTACTCAACCAGGGTTGGAGGGAGCCACATGGTGATGTCTCACTCCTGGGCCTGGTTTGGTGGGGAGAAGTTTCCCAAAGGGAGGGTGGTGGTCATAGTGAAGCAGGCACCACTTTCAGAATCAGTGAAGTCTAGAATTGGCGGGTGAAGCAGGACCTTATGCATGATCCGCTCCAAACCATGACCCACCTAAAATCCTAAATCTCCTAGAGCTAACATTTCCTATTCATTTCCTTCTGAAGATTCTAAGGAGAAGTACAATGGATATGAGGAATGAATGGATGGGAAAAGTCATTTAGAAAAGCTCCCATTAACTTTGGGATTGAACGCAGCTTTGGAACTGGGTTTGGAGTAACATCACACTTAGAAGGCACATCTGTTTTCTGGGTTTTCACCACATGTTATGCAGCAAAGAGATTTTTTTGGAAAACCCCCTAGAGTTTTACAAACTGAAAACTTTCCAGTTTATTTCTTCTTTTGAAGGTTGTTTCTAGCATGGAGTACTGGTATGATGTAATAAAACAACACCCTTGAAATAATATGTTTGATTTTTGGTATTAAGAAAAAGATGAATGTGGACAAAGTGACACCAAATCTTTTGCAATCCCTGAGTGACAATGGTATAATAATGAATGCTGATCACATACAGAGTTTTAATACCTCGAAATCCAGATGGATTTCCAAACCATACTTCGAATCACTTACAAAACATGGCTAACACTTCTGGGATTCTCACTGTATCAAATAATTTGTGTTAGTGGAAGTATTAATTTATCAAAAATGGGACCAGAAAACATTCAGAGCCAATGTATTGTTTTGTTTCTCCAGAAAAACAAACGACAAAAAAGCTGCAGAAACACTCAGAAGAGGGCTACCTTTAGTTCCATAACAGAAGTGATATAATTGCAAGACGTGCTCACACATGCAAGTTATTTTCTCTAAACAGCGGCACAGGGGAGAAGGCAGGCTCACCCCTGAGGGGTCTGAGTAGTCCTAAAGTCAGGGTCATCACTCGTTATGTCACAACAAAGGTGAGAATGAGAACCCCCAACACGCCTTTTTCAGCCCAAGCTCAGCTGCCATCAACATTTTGACATATGGGACACAAAACAGCACAAATATCCAGCAATGGATGATTAAGCAAGGATAAGATGATCTTTACATACAATGAATAATACTGTGCCATACTGCAGGGTAAACCTGAGGCATTTGTAAGTGGATACACTTTGAGACCATAACACTAAGTGAAACAAATCAGATACAAAGGTTTAAATATCCCCTGCTTTCTCTTATATGAGAAATCCTAAATATAAATAAACAGCAAAATAAAGGATACATAATAGAGAAGTGGGGAGATACTTTTCAAGTGGGAAAAGGAACAACAGATGGAGAGGAGGAGGGAAGAAAGGGAAAAAGGACTTAAAAAATGGAAACAGCTTTTTCAAGTGTGAGGGTGATCAGGAGTTAGAGGAGAGAAGGAGGGAGTGGCAAGGGACAAAAAATTAAAGCATGTTATGTACAAACTCTACATAATAAGTGCACTGTAAGCATGAACTAATAAAAATATATAATGGGAACATCTTGTATAGTAATTTTAATCCAGGTTGACTTTAATTTACTTGAGGAAAAAAGTAGAATATAGGCTGAGTGTCCATTATCTGTAATATTTGGCATCAAAAGTGTTTTAGATTTCAGATTCTTGGATGCCTGTATACATATAAGCTACTTTGGGGAATAGGATCCAAGTATAAACCCGAAATTCCTATCCATTTCATATATGCCTTGTATAGAGACTCTGCAGGGAATTCCATACAAATATTTTTAGTGCACTTGACTTTTTTTTTTTTTTTTTTGTTTGTTTTTTTTGAGACAGGGTCTCGCTTTGTGGTTCAGGCTGGCCCTGAGCTCAGCCTCCAACTCACATCACAGCAATCCTCCTGCTTCTGCCTCCGGAGTGCTGGGATTACAGGCGTGAGCCAACACGCCCAGCACTGTGGTATGTGGTACTGGTTGCTGCTGGGGTGAGTCTCCACGCCCAGTATAGTATGTGGTTAACCGGGGATCAAACCTGGGTCCTTGCGCTTGCAAGACAGGCGCCGGAACCACTGAGCTAAATCCCCGTCCTAGTGCACTTGACTTCTGACTGTGCCCCATCATATGAAGTCAGGTAGGGAATTTTTCACCCTGTGGTCTCAGTCAGGGTGCTTTCTGAACTAGGAATACTCGACTTACAATATAAACAGGAAATAATTCTCATTTTCCAGGGCAGGGATCCTCAAACTGGGTGCTACCAATATTTTATGCTAGATAATTCTTTGTGTCAGAAGTGGTGCAGTCTTGTGCTTTACAAAACGTTTGTGATTCTGTTGGTTTCTGTCCACACAATGCCAGCAGCGCCACTATCCAGATATGACAACCACAACTGTCTCTAGACATTGCCAAATGTCCCTCAGAAGAGTAAGAATAAAATTGTCATCCGTTCAGAATCACTATGTGAAACAAAGACAGAAACTAGCTGCTCATAACAAAGACCAGTATTTGGAATTAAATCAGCATCCCTAGACAAAGCCCAGCTTCATTGACTTCACTGTCCTTTTGCTACAGTTAGCATTGGAGAGCCAGAGGGTGGGGCACTGCTGTCTTGTGAAAAGGAGGCCAAAAAAGCAGTTACAAGGAAATCTACCTTCACAACACTGTATTTCTCAGTAATGGAGACAGGATGTCCACTTTATGATCATTTGGGGAAGGACTTAATTCTACCACTTAGGGCAAAGTGTGTTTTTAGGTCCTGGAGACTTTTGTTTTTGTTTGAGACAGGATCTCATTATATATAGTTCAGGATGACCTTGAACTCATTGTGCAGCCCAAGCTGGCTTTGAATTCATGGTGATCCCCTTGTCTCAGTTTCCTGAGTGCTGGAATTACATGCATGTACCATTATGCCCAGATAGGTTCCAAAGGCTTCTGTCCTATAAAAACACCGCTCAAAATGATGCCATTTTCCGGGCCAGGGAGTTAGCTCAGTGGTTCCAGCACCTGTCTTGCAAGCGCAAGGACCCGGGTTCGATTCCCCGGTAACCACATAACAATACTGGATGTGGAGACTCACCCCAGCAGCAACCAATACCACATACCACAGTGCCGGGAGTGGTGGCTCACGCCTGTAATCCCAGCACTCAGGAGGCAGAGGCAGGAGGATTGTGATGTGAGTTTGAGGCTGAGCTCAGGGCCAGCCTGAACCACAAAAGCGAGACCCTGTCTCAAAAAAAACCTAAAAAAAAAAAAAAAAAAAAAGATGCCATTTTCCTATTGAGGTCTACTTGCCATATGGAAAGATTTACACTGTTTGTCAATAGGTCACACCAGACCCCATTCCCTCACTGCAGTATCTTCCCAGGTGCAGTCTAGAAATAATCCCAGGAAGGCAGAGGGGGCCTCTGGTGCGCAACAGCCAAGTGCTTTGGAAAAACCCGATTTAGTTTACAATCAAAAGCTGTTTTCACCTAAGACCTCCCCAAGCAATTGTGCCCACGGTCAGTCCTTTTAAGCATTCCTTTCTTAACCTTAGCGCCAAGACTTTGAAGACAATGCAGGGAAAGACAGCCATTCAACTTTACAGACGGTTGCTCAGAGCGCAAGAAGAATCACCACCTCTCCATGTGGTGCCCTCTGGAGAGCTACCTAGACCTTGCAGGGCCGTGTTTCTCAAAAGCAAGTACCAGCATCCCTCAATATTTGCAAGAATTAGTTCTAGGACCCCCAAGAATACCAAAACCTGAGGACACTCAAGCCCCTGGTATAAAATAGTATGGCATGTGTACAGAACCCCGCACACATGGTCCTGTACACTAAAGACTTAGTGTGCTAAAGTACACTAACATCATCTTACATTACTTACAATAGTGTATAACACTATATAGACACTATGCAAATAGTTTTTGTACTGCCTTGTTAAGGGAGAGATAAGAAAAAAAATGTACACATTCAGCAAAGATATACTTTTTTTTCCTTACAGAATATTTTTAATCCATAACTGGTTGAATCTGGGGATATGGAAACCCTGGTTAGGGGCTCAACTGTGTAAGACACAAAAGAAGCTGTGATGTGTGGTTTCCAAACAGCAAACGGCAAAAGTGTTTGCTAAACCAGGTGTAAGGATGGATAGACAACTACAGCTTCAGTTAGATGCTCAAAAGCCAGAAAAACCAAACCCCTCAACATTCTTGTTTACATCTGAGCAGATCCCATTATGCCCCAGGCACTTGGTTGGATTACTCCTTGTGTTAAAGTTGAATTAAATTAGCCAACCATCTTCTTTGCAGAAAGCGAAATGTACACAAGCTGACTCACCTTCCAGAAGTTATCCACTTTGCCATACACCAGGGACTGGTTCTGCCTTTTGATTTCGTTAATGTGATGGATGTCACTGGAGTTCAGGTGCTGCTCGACCACAAAGCCCAGAAAGCTGTTGTCTGGGGTGTGCGCTGATGTGGAAAGCAAAGGACAGGGCTGTTAGGGTACGTCTAGCAAACAGCAACAGTTACAGATTTAACCCAAGCCTGCGACTCATCACTCATTCTACCCCTCTCCCCCTCACTTGGGAGGGCTGAGGGGCTCTCCTCTCCATGCGGGCTAAAGCTTTACATGAGAAAAATTTTAGGGTCCATGTTAGGATGGATTAACCTAAACACGGTCCTATTCTTTATAAGGTAAAATTTATCTTCCTAAAAATCACTGAGCAGTACCATTCCCTTAGCAAAAGGCTCGGCTCTGGGCAGACTCTTTAAGAGCCAGAAACCTGCACCGGTCACAGTTTGGTCAGTGGTTCTGAGCAGGAAGGGTCTACATGCAATCTGAACTGACTCTGACTATGTGTATCACCCAGTTGGGTAAAAAGGGGATGGGGGGAAAACTTGAGCAGTACTGGCCCAAAGTTTCATCCCAAGAAGTATTAATAAAAGGTGTACAATCATGTGCTGCAGAGCATTTCAGTCAGTGATGGCCTAAGCATACAATGGTAGTCCTTGAAGATTATCTGACATGGGCACTTAACAGCTCTCGCTTGCTTGTGTTCATGCATCCTATGGTACCGGCACAACGGTGCAATAACACAATGCATTTCTCAGAACATGGCCCGTTAAGTGACATGGAACTACAGTTTAAGTGGCTATACTGAATGGGCTGCGGAATGAAGGCAGAATAAAGATAAAGCTCACTAGTGCAAAAGCCACTCCAAAAATCCAAGCACTGAGAGAAAACAGTGCCTGCAGGGTAGACTATTTTGGAACATAAAAAGGAAATGACTATTAACCCTTCACCAAGGGGGAACAATCCTACCACCTTCTCACACATTTTGATCTCTTGCCTATAGTTTAGAACAGAATTTGTACCACAAGTTGGCTATCAAAAACAATTCTCTCTTGATTAAACAGAGATCACCCTCTTCTCCATCAGTACTCTCTTCATAGAAATTCCAGATTTTCAGGACATGGCCAGTGTGAAGGAACTGCTGTTGGTCTGACCTGAGTAGAGCAGCTACACATAATGATACACTAAATTCCTGTTGGTAGCTGACCTACAGTTAGGATTCAGCAAAGTCCATATATTGAAGGCCCAGCTACACACATTTGCAGAAAGGAGGGTGAATGACAAGCAGGGGAGTCTGTTTCTTTATGGCTTTCTGGTTTTCACAAGACAAAGAAGCCCTGACCCAGGCTTGAAGGTGGCACTAGAGTCCTGGAAGCCATGCAGAGGTGGCACTAGAGTCCTGGAAGCCATGGTCCGAGGCGCAGGCCTGGAAATCATATATGCGACCTCTTTCACAATGGTCCTGTGTGGGGAGTAACAGGAATAAGAGACTCTGGCAGGGAGCCTGAAGCTATGGAGATGCATGGGCAGTCAGAGTGGCATAAATACTGTGTTGTCACCATCCTGTCTCCCAGGCCTGCGCCTAATGGGGGTGACAGAACAAGGAGATAATAGGGTTGTGACTGGGGAGTTGTGTGCGCTCTGGCCAATCTGTTATTTCATTTCTGTGCTTTTGAACAAGTGCCCAGAGGCAAGGGCAAGGGCTGCAGTTGGCTGAAAAGTAAATTACTGAATAAATTCTCCCGCTAACAAGACGCAACAGCTGCCTTTTTTTCCCTTTCCCTTTTTGAGGAGTTGACAGAGAGGGGATGTGAGAGAGACTGGGGAAGGGGCGCGAAAGAATCTGTGTGCATTTTAAATGCATTCAGGCAACTAAAGAAGTATTTTTCTAAAGCTTTTCTGTTATTTTCAAAGTTCTGAATTAGAATCTGATACTCTAAATTTGGGTGTTTTTCTTCCCAGAAAATGTACGTAGTACCTAAAGCTCCATTAAGATTTTTTTCCTGACATTCAGTTATCTAGTTGGTATGTGAACACTTAAAAATCAGTATATGAGACACTTAATTGGATTTATGTTATATTGTACTGAGGTGGCATAAAAAAAAAAAATCAAACAACCATTTAATTCCCACCCCCACAAATAATACATCATTATATAAATTTCAGGGTTACAGCTTTCCTAGCTACTAGCTTGAATAGTTTGATGAAGGGGATGGAAACGATTTATTCCAGAAACTTTTGAAGAATGGCAAACTCCAGCTGCACTGTTTGCTTTAACTTGGTACTAAACCAGCTCTGACACTCTACAAACACATTACACATACACACTCTCCTCTAAATTTTCACCCAACTAAATGCCTTCTATCAAAACTGCTCTCTCATGAGATGCTAACTTGTGCAACAACATGCCTAAGTGGTTTGGGTCACACACGCTCTCAAGGGCACCTTCCGATCTGGTGAGTCTAGACCTGAGGACCAGTCTGGCTTCGCATGCCTCCAGGTAATGCTGGATTTGTCTGTGGACATCAAATCTCATCAGTGTCCTGGCTGACTCAGCTCTGACTTATCCCAGCAGGTGACCTGGAGTAACCACAGGCCACATGTGCCTTGTTTCAAGCAGTGATGCCTGCTTGGTGACATCTGCAGAGAGGACTCGGTCTCAACACAAAGCTCCTCATGCTGCTTATTATGAGCAATCGTAATCTACAAGCCTGGCCTGATGCAATCTAGATGACTTTTTCATTGAGCTCTAGCCTTACTTAGTTAGCAAAACTTTCTATTTCTCTGCCTTAAAATAAGAACACAAACTATTCTGTTGTGTTGTGAGGTTTCAAAGAGTAGTTACATTTCAAGATAAATTAAAGAAATTCTATAATACATGAGAGCAGGAAATTCTACTACTAAGGGGTACAGTCAAAAAGCAGGCCCTAATGTCCTATAGCACAAGAGAGTAACCAAGGTTGACAACAATTAGTGGTACATTTCAAAAAAAGTTGAAAGGATTTTGAGTGTTTTCCAACTCAAGGAAATGACATGCACTGGAAAAACACTATTGATGTGCTTGAATAACTGGTTCAATGCCAAATTTTGGAGCACTCATTCTGCAAACCGAGTTACAGGATAGCAACTGGGTGATAATATAAGAATTTTTGCCTTTCATCAGCTTACTTAATAAATCAAGTACATATTGTACTACCTGTCAGTAATAACTTACTTAAAATATAATTCAAAATAAAGACCTTTATTTCAACGGTATAAAACTCTGTTTTTATGACCAGAAAGTCCCAAATACATCTGACAGCTGTTTTGTGAACACCCTCTGGTCACCAAAGGTGGACAATGCACATCAAGCCTAGGTTCAGTCTTCAGCCCTCACTATCCTGGGGCCATTAGCTCCTCAAAATATGCCAACTTCCTCCATTTTTCTCCATCTTTCTTAGTTCAGGCTTCATCAATTCTTACCAAGATTTCTGTAAACAAGCCTTTCTTTTCAATACAAATACTTTTATTAGTTTTCCTGATTATAAGTGAAATATATTCTCAGTGTAAAACTTTTCTTCAGGTAATAAACATATAAGGAAAAAAAACCCACATTATTCCTCATCTTACTATTTAGAAATAACTACTATTAGTTGGCTTTTTTTGCCCAAGGTTTATGGATCTTTTTTATCCTCACTAAAATTGGATTCTACTATATCTACTCTTGTAAAAATCTTTCTGTACTTTCACAATGTGCCACAGATATCTTTCCTGAGGATCAAGAAAGTTGATAACCACTACTTGTTAAAGAGGTACAATATGATGCTATGTCTGAGCTTATTCCAGTTGGCCAGCATCCTTTTGTGGAAATGACCACACTCCCTGAGTGTGAAATGACCTTCTCCCTGAGAGTGAATGACCACTCCCTGAGAGTGAAATGACCTTCACTCTCCACCTTGCACGTGGGTGCAGGTGTCTGACAGGGTGCCCATCCTAATCCCTGCCCACATTTCTGTATGTCCAGGGATGAGCAACCCACTGAAAATAATCTACCTAATGAAGGATCTGTTCAAAGACAGGTTCACAAATCAAGTTCTGCCAAACATGGCTCCTCCATGACTAGACAGGGTCACTTTTGGAGTTAAGGTCTTCCTGCCATAGACCCTAAGCTGTTAGGGTGGGAGTCTGGAGCTACAGGTGGCTCCCTGTTATGCCCATATGTTATGATTTAGGTAGAAATCTCTCCACCAAGTCTCATGCACTCAGAGGTGTGGTGCTGGGAAGATGACTGGGTCACAGAAGCACTATCCTCACAAGTGGATTAATCCACTGATGAGTTCAAAGCCAAGAGTGTGGTCAGGAGACAGGGCCTGGTTGGGAGAGCTGCATCTTATGTGGAAGGGTATATTCTTGTTCCTGGCTCCTCCTTTCTCTAGTTCTGTTTTCTTACTATGACCTGAGCTCTTTCCCTAGCATACCATTTCTGCCTTGCAGCCAGCCAAGCCTGGACTGAATCCTCTCAAACTCTGAAGCAAAATAAACCTTTTTTCCTTTGAGTTTCCAGTGTGAAGAATTTTGTCTTAGTGATGGGAAGCCTGACTAATACACCATGTAAGGAACACCTGTCTCAAAATGACACCAACTCAAAGAAACGCAAAACTGAGATACGCAGTAAAAACACCTCCAAGCCTGTACTCAACTCTCCCTATAGCTGGTTTAAACAACTGCTAGGGATAAAAGCCAGCAAAGCTTTGTGACTAAGTCAGTATGACAGACATCCAGTGTAATACACTCTTTCCAATTCCTGACAATTTAACTCAATGGGTATCATGTACCACTGCATCCCTGTAACGATGAGTTTCCAACAGTCCTCATACCTATGGCCTTCCCCTCTGCTTCCTTCCTCATTGCCTTTGAACTCCAGTCTAACCCCTGCAAATACTCCATAAAACAAATCTGGACAGCAGTGGTTTCCTGCTGAAAGTCTTCATCTCCTCAGGACAGTGCAGGACCTAGTGAAGTCATTACTCTACCTTTGTTGCTGGTCTCACTCTACGGGCTGTTTCTGCCAACTATGACTCACAAATGCTGGGCCAGCGTGTGTCTGGCGCACCTGCTTTAAGTCTCAGCTGAGGGTCTCTCCACTCGAGACTAAGCAGCGCATTCAACACAGGTAGAGTGAGAGCCCTTGTCACACACTGATGTCTTTCTCGACAGACTGGACACTCTCCAAGGACCAAGCATGGTTTATGGACTTGAATTCCTGGAGCACACAGCCTAGCTGCCACTGAGTAAATATTTTTGGAAGGTATGACTGACTGAGTTAATATTTTTTGAGATTAACAGGCCCATGTTGCTCTCCACTCCCCGTGAATCCTCACATGCTCAGAGGCAGGGACATAGGCAAGGTGACTGGATTACAAGTGTGCTACAGCTGGCTTGTGCCAGGAGATGGGGCATAGCTAGGGATGTGACCTGGGAAGGGCATCTCTCTCTCCAAGCCTCCTTCCTCCCTTTGCTCTCTGCTTCCTGGCTGCCATGAAGTGGAGAAGCTTCTCCTCTGCCATGGACTCCCATTCTGGAGCAACAGAATGGCTGAAAATGTGAACCAAAATAACCTCCTCTTTTCAGTTGTGAAAAGAGGTATTTCTCAGTGACAAGAAAGTGACTCTAACTCTATCCCAGACCTGTATATGTGTTGCAGGTGGGGTGTATATATTGATTGAGTTGCTAACATCTTTTTATCTAGATCACAAAATGGATGTAGAAAAAATAAAGTAATAGAGTTATATGACACAAAAATAATTTGGTTTTAAAAACTACATAAGTAATGGTATTGTGCTTCAAGTTTTACCAAAATTGATTTTTTTTTTTTTTTTCAAATGTGAGCCTCTTCCAGAGAGAAAGCGAGGGTGCAGGATAGGGAAACTGTAGCATACAGCTGAGCTGGAAAGATGAATGCCCGGACTGTGGACAGAAGGCACAGTGGAGTCAGTTCTTCAAGTGTCCAAAAACAAGTTAGGGCAGATGGACTTTCTAGAGGAGTACCACTCCCGCCGGTGGGCTGAGGAGTCAGACGGAGTAACTGAGGCTGATCCTGTTACTCACAGGTCTGCACTGAAGGAAAGGGAGGCTTCTCCCCATCCAAGGTACAGGCCAAAAATGCAGCTTGACTCACAAATACCTTCTTTGCCTCTCATGCCCTACAAGTAACATCTTGTCTGGAAGCAATTGATCCTCCATTAAAGGTTTGCCATCTACAGGGAGGCAAATCTGCTCATTTGCAAAATTTCTATTTTAATCAGGCAAAATGATTGATTCACAAGCTACTATTCTGACCTGACAGGCAAATAAAAATGGCTGTGCATCCCAAACCCCAAGTCTTTTGCAGTAATGATAACTATCAGTATGGTTTCAACAACTCTTGAAATTCTAACCAAGTAAAATGTACAGAAAGAAGTCAGTAAGACAAGGTTACTACCTTCACGAAGTTTATTCAACCTTAAATTAACGCAACACTACCCATCCCCAAATCGTCATAGGAACTACAAACAGAAGAGGTGTTATCCTTCAATTTAATTCCATTAATAAGTATGCTCTCAACGCCTACCAGACACGAGGAGCTACTGAGTATAAGAAATGAGAAAAACAGACAAATTTCAATCATCATTCTCTTGGGATGCCAGGGGAAGAAAAAGAAAATAAACAAAATAAGTGGAAAAAAAAAAAACCCCACTAGGGGTTATGGGAAAAATAAAAGCAGACGAGAAGGGCCCAAAGACGGAGGATTAAGGTCCATCTCACCACAGTACATCTGAGTTAGCCAATCAACAGTTTACCCCTATGTCACTCAGGCATCACATCTGTTTATGTACTAACTTTACCAAGAGTTGCTCAGACAGGTGTCACTTCAACTAGTTGATTTTTGTATTGAATAAATTTAGTAGTTATTTTTATATTTCCTGTTATAAAAATTAATAAAAATGCAATTTTTGGTCATCCTGTATTTAAATAATCCAATAGTCAATGGTCAAAGACCTGAGGTAGAGGTGGGAAAGTCTAAGGGAATCAAGAATGCAGTAATGATAACTATCAGTATCAGTCTAAGGGAATCAAGAAGTGCAGTGACAGGTAAGGCTACACTGGCTTTGAAGCTGCTCCTGTGGGATGCATCTTTCCCAAAGCAAGTATCACGAAAGTCACGGCACTCTGAACACAGCAGTGCTATGCTCTGACCTGTGCTTAAATTAATTTCACTAGGAAAACTGAGTCTACTGGTTCTTTATTCATTGATTCAACAAATACTTACTTAACACCAGCAATGTGCCGAGGACCAACTCAAGCACTGAGGACTCAGTAAGAGTCACATCTGTGTGGACTACAAAGTAGAACTTGAGCTGCAGTGGGCTGGTTGGGTGAGAGAGCAGCTGGCTCCAAGAAACGCTTCCAGAGATGCAACGCTTCCCTGAAGGATGAGAGGGACATGGAGGATGTGTAGGTGTTGGGGCAAAGCGGGGGAAGGGGTTTCTAGGTAAAGCAAGATCCTGGCTACCAGAAAAAACATGGCATCCTAGAAGGTACCTGAAAGCCAACAGGAGGCAAGACCACTCAGGAGAGGCCAGTGGGACTGGACACTGAAGGGGTCAGGACCCAGATTTAGGGTTAGGAATGGGGCAAGCAAATGAATCCAGAGCTGTCTCCAAGGATACTACAGTGCAACAAGACATTCTTGTGAGAAGCAGAAGATGAGACAGGAGTCTTAATTACCCCCTCATGGGGTACCACAGAGAAAAGGGTTAGGCTACTCTGGGCCACGGGAGCTCTCAACAGTGGCCACCTCTGGTGATCAGTCCATAGTTGGGGTGAATCATGCTTGGGGAATGCCTTCTTCCCTCCTTGTAAACTGAAACAATGATTCTGGCACAGCAAAACTTTTGTGAGATACAAAAAAAAAAGATATACACCAACACTTCTCAAAAACAGCAGTGGGGGAAGGGCAGCCTCATGGCTGCCACTGCTGTGATCAGCTGGTCTCCAGGGAAAGACAGGGAAAATTCAATTAGATAAAGATTTTTATCCCAGCTGATGTTTTTACATAAACCAGATGAAGTTGTGAAAGTGGGTGTTGAGCAGATAATTAGAGCTATTCAAATATGGCATAATACATAGTGCAAATAATCAATTTGGGGATTTTATTTCTCTCTTTTAAGTGGTTTAGGTAAACACTGTCTGTTTTATTGTATGTGTGGACAGATTTTTTTTTCATTGTTTACTAAGGTATAACACACCGTGTTTAAGACTTAAAAAAAGATTGCTCTTAAGAGTTCAAAACAGGCAGTATTTGCAGTGGACTCAGGCAGAGTCTGAAATGCTGCCCAGATAGAAAGCTAACCCACGCATCTGGCATGCACAGAAAATCCCAACGTTAATTCTCTACCAACAAAAACAAAGTATTTCCAAGTACATACACATTAGGAGCTGGTCACTTGATGGATTCTAAAACAGAATTGGAAATGTTTTCAAGTCTGAGTAGAATCTTAAAAAATAATATGATATATTAAGTGGAGGGGAAAGGAGCTGCAAAATGTTAGTATATATAACAATTATGTAAAAAAAAGTACACGTGAAAAAATAGTAATAGTTACACACATTTTGAGGAACTTTTCCAGTGGGAGAAGACTCTCCTTGTTTCTGTAACATGATTGCTCTTATTTTCATAGATTGGAAAGGCAGAGGGAGTCAATGATAACAGTATTACAAAAATAATATGATCTTGCTATGGAATGATTTGAAGGAGGCAGGGGTGGTCACAAATCTAGGTGGTGTCTTCAGAGAGGTCAGGACCCGGAGAGGTACAGTATGCACTGGGGCGGAGAAGAAAACAGGGGCTTGGGACCAGAGAGTCACAGGACGTGAATGCTTCACTGTGGCATATGGACAGGACTCCTGAGACAGAGGGACAGCCTAGGAGGCTCCGACAAGGCAGGCTTGAGTGTGTGTGCCATGCTCTAGGTCAAAGTGGACCTAGCCCTCAAACAGGAATGATACTTTACAGCTTGTGGGTGTGTCTGATGAGGAAGCTATCAGAAGTTGTCTATGCCAAGATCCTCTAAAATGCCCAGTGACACACAGGATGCACAGAAAAGTCACTCCAGTAAACTTGGAAAACATGTGGGGCAAAACCACACAGAGACACACATACACACACACACACACACACCCCAAGGTTTTTTTCAATTTGTAGAATTTCCATCATATTAGCAAGAAATCAGAGGAGAAACAGAAAAGCCTGCAAGTAGGAAATATGACATGAATATTTAAGAAGCAAACAAGTCCTGGTTCAGTAGATTTCATATAACTGTCCCTAAAGATGCTGCACCAATGTAGTTTCTCTCTTTCTTTGTGCCAACTACTGTTTGCAATGTATACGTGCTGGAATGCTAAATTTCCTACAACACTCGACATGATTCTACAAGGAAAACATGATTTCTTTGGTCTTTAAATTTTCATCTAGTACCTCAGCAACAGAAAACAACTTAAACACATGAGTCTCTATGTAGCTTCACTGTTCAAGCACATTTATATATCACATATAATGTGACTACTAGACCATATATGAAGTACCAGTCAATTTCATTTTTAAAAATAATAAAAAGAAGTGAATCTAGCTTTGGTTATTTTCTTCTTTTATTCAAAGGGAAGTGCCTTCTCCCTTCAGCTCACTAGCACAGCCACACATACCCAGACACCTGGGGCGGACCTTGCTCCCAGCAGAAGAAAGGGACTTCCTGCAAGGAAGCCTCCATGTGCACCCTGGGCAAGCTCCAGATGGGAAGGTGGGGAGGTGCTGTGTTCTGTCGCACATCCCCAACCTACATCCGTCTACCTCAACATGATAAATGTCTCAGATCGCTTAATCTCCCTACTCATTTCCATATTTCCTCCATTCAAGCCACCCTCATCCAGGAGAATGTTTTCCATCAACCTGTCACATGACAGATTCAGAACCACAGGTGAGGACTGGCTTCCCTATCTCATTAAGAACTCACAACGCTCATTTTCTAATTCTTCATCCCTTTCGCATTTATTATCTCCAATTTCTCTATGATTAACAACTTTTCTCATCAACCATTTGATTATTTCAAATATAATTTGTACTTGAAAGGTAGAAAGATCAAAGCTGGAGTTTTTTCCCTTTACTTTTTAGAATAACGAGTGAGTGTCCTAACAGCCCGTAAAGGTGACCGACGACATCTTGTGGGGTGTCCTTGATTGGCGCATCATTTTAGTTTCCACTTTTTTCCATTTGTCTGATTTTAATCTACTGAAACAGGTGTTCTTTTTGTGCTTATACTATGCCATCTGGGGGCCATGTGTCCTCTGGCTCCAACCCTAGCACTTCTTCTTAGCTTCCCTTCCCTTTCCTGTGACCTATCAAGATGGTCTATTTTGAGTATTTTTTGCTCTAGTCATCTTTAAATGAGAAAAAAGAATTTGGGGAACCCCAATATGAGTGCTAAGGAATCATTGCTACATGCTGGGCTGCCTTTAGTTTTGGTTCTTTTCAAAGCACCGAGCTAGGAAATCTCTAAGAAAAAAAAAGTCTGTGCTGATATTTCCTATTCAAATTGAATGTAATTCTCTATCATATACTGAAAAATCTTGGTTTCCCCACTATAACAATTCAAAATAACAATATAAATATTTTCTACTATGAATGTATAGGAAAATCATAGTGCCTGTGGTATTTTTTGATGCTTTGCTATAAAGTTCCTTTTGTTTTATTATAGGAAGGCAGTCAAATGTGTCAGGCTTCCTTGACTCCTGAATTCTGTGTTGCAGTTAGGAAACTTGTCCCTCTTCCCAGTTAACAGAAATTACTCTATATTCTCGGCTTGAGTGATGTAGTTTTTCCAGGTACTAGGGAGGGAACCTAGGACCTCACATATAGCAAAATGTACACTAGTGACTGAGCTCCATCCTCATCTTTTTTATATTTGCTGTGAGATAAGTCACTGCTAACTTGACAAGCCTGGTTTCAAACTTGTGTTCCTCTGGCCCCAGTGCTAAGTTGGTACGGTCACATTTCAGCGAACTTCCAATTTTTAAACAGTGAACTGCTTTCAATTAGCCAATACTATTGAACAAAAAACAGGCTTGCAGGACATTAAATTCTCCTAATCTGAAAGAGAAGTCCAGACTCTCTGGAACACCTCTGTCCAGGCTCTCTGGGCCTGGACACAGGAAAATCCCATGTTTTGGAGGGTGCGTGCCTACCACATACTCCAGGCAGTTTGGGCCACTCTGGACAGGGGTAATGTCTTGTGCCACTTGGTATAACACACAATTCACATCTTAGTTTGTTCAGTGCCACCTCATCCCATCCTCTCCAGTTTCATGGCAAAGACAAACCACAGGCTTCACTCTCTAATCATACCTGACCATGCAGACAGCCACCTGTCACCTATGGTGGCAAATATTAGTTGTTCCTTAAACTATGTGCTAGGGACAGGTTGTAATAACACAATGATACAGCTCCAAAATGTTGACAAAGCACAGAGCACACTTTTACTAAGCTCTCTGAGCAAAAGCAACATTTAAATTGAAATTAATTGATCTTAGAAACCACTCCCCTCATCAGCTATAACCTTTCTTGAACTGACACTCACAGATCAAACCAGTGGGCTCTGCACTACATTTAGTGAACCTGAATGAAGGGTCACTTGAGGGCGGCTGAATGCAAGGGAGAGGGTGGTTACAAGGGGAAAAGATAGGACATAGCTCTCTTTGGTCTTCACTCAACAAAGCAGACGGGCTGACATCTCTGAAGTGATTTCTAGAATGGAAACCTCTGTGCTAAAATTATACTAGAAATTTCAGAAAATGGTAATTCTTCTGAGCATCCAAATTAACGGTTTAACTCTTATAGCTGTTCATTTTCAGAAAAGAATTTCACTTTGTCACCATGCTGTACAGACTTGAATAACGCATGTTTGGCATAAATACTACCAAGTTTGGTTCTCGGCTTCATAGTCATCAACTAATTAAAAATAAAGCTGTATTGAGAGGAAAATGAGAAGCACCAGTTGAAAACCAGGTGGGGCCTAGAAAAGAATTGCTCAGAAAGAGAAAGTTCTGAAAGTCTAACAAGGGCCAGGCCATCAGCTCACCATAAAGTTTATGTGCTCCAACTCTTCTCACATAAATTACTCCCTGCTACTGACCACAGTGCCACCAGGTCAGCAGCAGAGGGGACAATCTCATTCTGAGTCCAGTATTCAGGAAATGTCACTCAAGTTAGAAAGAAATAGATCTTTTTCTTTGAAAAGTGTGGGACTGAATTCATTAAGATACAGTTATGTAGACACCATTTCCCATTAAAAATGAAGTGGACCCTCCGTAGTGTCAGTTGGGCACAAGCCATGCTTAGAGTGTGCCAATCCAAAGGTGGGGGAAAGGTCTCTTCTCAAAGCAATTTGTAGCGAATGTTTTGCTCTACAACATTTCTAAGACTATTCACAAAATGCTCACATAGGTTTTAACTCCAAAAAATTTGTGTATTCCCAAGGAAAAGGTTCAAGAGCACATACTTCTATACCTGAGGGTCCTAAAGCTAACAACCCCATGTAGATGGTTGTTTTTGGCAGCATTCTGGAAAGCAGAAGACAAACATGAATACTCACGGAACATGGTGTAAAACTGCTGAGGGTTCAGGTTCCATTTTCCCCAGGGTGTCTTGTGGCCTTTGGATTGGGCATAGCTGGCATGATTAAACTCTGGCTCAGTACCAAATGAATCCAGGATGCGAAGCATGCACCTGAAAGGAAAAGTGATGTGGGTAAAACACAGCCTTGACCGCAAAGTCCAGAAACAAAAGCTCTAGCCTCTTCAAGGACTATCAAAAATAGACAACTATTTTAAATTAAAAATGCGGCCAGGCAAGAACTGATAGGTATTACTTTTTCTTCTTCAGGGCCAAGAATTGAACCCGGAGTGTTGCACATGCTGGGCAACTATTCTACCTCTCAGCTACATTCTCTGCTGGGCAATGCTGTAGAACAATGGTGGTGAACCTATGGCATGTGGGCTGCAGTGGGCTGTTTGTCACTGCAAGTTCTGTGAGATTTGCTCCTACAGCTCTAGAGTAATTTATACTAAACATCTACAGGTGTGATTTGAGAACCGAAGCCATCAGTGGGTAGCCATGATCTGCTTCAGATGGCCTAATAACAGAGAGGACTGGTCTAGTTTCAGTGAAACAAAAAGTTCCCTTAAAGCTGTAGCTGGGAATGGCAGTATTTACTGCTGTGCCAGGGCCAACTATATAGCAGTTATTAAAGAAACTCAGCTCCTTCCTGGACAGGCAGGTCCCAATTTGCTTAAAGCATAGACCATGTGTTATCTCTCTCAGTATAAATGTTTAACATATATATCCGCTAAATGGACTATTTAATTTGAGATATGGGTTATGCTATTGGAAGAATCTCCTAGAAGTTCATGTGTCAAATTCTTTCACTGATGATAGTCTGAAGTGGGAACTTGAGAGGTATTTAGAGGGCGGCTTGAGGACGGGTGCTCAGCATGGCATTAATGGCTTCACAGGAAGAGGGAGAGACTCAGGAGCTCATGAAACTGGCTTTGTTTTCTCGTCTGCTGTGCCTTCTTCTTGAATGTGGCACAGCAAGATGGTCCTCACCAGATGTGACCCCTCATGGGATATTCCAACCCTGGAATGCTGAGAAATTAATCTTTGTTCATCATAAGTTACTCAGGCTCAGATATTCCATCCTGGCTACATGAGGTGGACTATGCTTGGAATCTCATTTAACAGGTGTGAGTTTTTATGAAGATGCTTCATTTGCATATGTCACCAAAAGACAAAGCTTGTCCAAAACCTGCTTTTGTGGGGCTGTGGGCTAAGGATGGTTCTTAGATTCTTAAAAAAATACAAAATTTTGAGCATGTGGAAATTATATGAATTTCATATTTACACATTTAAAAATAAAGTTTTATATGAATGCAACAACATCTGGTTTCCATACTGTCACTGCCTTCATACTATAGGGACAAGGCTGAACACATCTGTATGTATGGCCTACACGGCCTCAAATGTTTATTAGCAGCCACTGACAGCTGTCTTCATCAAGACCATCACTCTAGTGGTCAGAAAGAGCCACTAACTGAAAGGAGTAGATGCTGAAACAAAATTGATTTTTGGTTACACTGATTTCATTACCAACTTTCAAAATATCCATGCAAACTAAGCTCCTAAATGGCCAATGAAAATACCTATTTTCTGTTGTTTCTGATCAATAATGCTAAATAACTTTTACTAGTCTAATAAGCATAAAAGTAAATACAAATCAAAGCACACATCAAAGAAGCAAATAAAAGCAGTAACTTTTCTCAGTTTCTTTCTTCCATATCCCACTACTATTATTTGGAAAACAAAGCTTTTAAAATTTTACAATTTTCATTGCTTTGTAGGACTCTGAAACGAAATACAATAAAATCCAAATACCACAGTGGATTTTCTAAGAAGCACAACTGTTAATTGCCATTTATGTGTGTTGATTTTCTTCCTACCAACTGTTTACATAAGGAAGAAAAAAAAAGAGTATGAGGGAAAACTATGACCACAGAATGAAATAAAAGCTGACCACAGAAATAATGCTACTGTTTGTGTGGCTTTCATTGAAAATGCTCTCAATGAACTGGTAATTCTTTTTTAAAACAGAGTCTCACTCCATTCCTTAGGTTGCTCTTGAATTCCTGGGCTTTCACAATCCTTTTGCCTCAGTCTGCTGAGCAGCTGGGACTACAGGTATGCACCACTGTGCCTGGCTTGGCAATATCCACAGTATCAACAAGAATGGTGACTTCAGCCTGACAACCACCAGGGAGACACAAACAGGTAACCATAGCTCCAGGAGATGAAATATTCTTGTCTAAGTTAAGTTGGTGACTATATTTTTAACTTTTAATTTTATTATTATTATTATTTTTTTTTTAGGTTTTTTTGAGACAGGGTCTCAGTTTGTAGTTCAGGCTGGCCCTGAGCTCAGCCTCAAACTCACATCACAGCAATCCTCCTGCCTCTGCCTCCCAAGTGCTGGGATTACAGGCATGAGCCACCACGCCCAGCACTGTGGTATGTGGTACTGGTTGCTGCTGGGCGTGAGTCTCCACGCCCACTATGGTATGTGGTTAACCGAGGATTGAACCCAGGTCCTTGCACTTGCCAGACAGGCGCCGGAACCACTGAGTCAAATTCCCGGCCCCTTAATTTTATTATTGTTTATTATTATTTATTATTAATTTGGATAATTAAAGCAAACACTGAAAGATTCGTAAGAAAAAAATGTTCAAATGAGAAGGAGAACAATGGAGAGGGAGGGGAATGAAAAGACAAGAAAAAAAAGCATAGAAGAAAAAAAAAAACAAAGCTTTAGTAAATAAGGAGGGTCAAATGAAGGAATAGGAAAATAAGAAAAAGCAAAATATATTATGTACAAGTACAAATTCCCTATGATGAATGTTTTCATTATGTATACCTAAAATGTATCAATAAATAAGTGTTTTGCTTTTTAAAAAATGCTTAAGTCTAGCAGTTTTTTGGTTGCAAATAAGATAGGTCACAGATGTGTAAATACTGTATCTTTTTTTCGGGTATGAGAAAATGAAGATGTAAATGAGTTCTAGAATATATAGACGCATAGATATTGTGAAATATATATATATATATATATATAGGATATATAGATATTTTGAAACAAAATATTTAAAAGGAAATGGGGTATAGGGGTAAGTAATGAAGGGGGAAAATAATGTGATGTAATAAAAAAAAGGAAACAAAGCTTATGTATGTAGGGGGCAGGGGTTGTAGGCTGGGTAGGGGAATAGGAAAAAATGAGAAGTCGTAATCATATACTGGTACAAATTCTCAATGTTGAATGCAATGATGATGTGTATATATAATGTACCAATAAAGATTTGAATTAACAACAAAATAAGTTGTCTTTAAGAGCCGACCTCCTAGTGGCCTGGGCTTCTCTTAAGTCAAGATGGAAGCTACATCTGGTTTCTTGGCAATAAGACTACAGTGATCAGATTTGTCCAGCAAACTTACAGTTCCAGATCATTTTACTGGAGGCTTCGGCTGAAGCATTATTTATTTTCTAGCTTATATAGGTTTGTTTTATAAACCAGCAGCAGGCAACTGACCTTTCTCTATGATACATGGGGTTTAAAATTGTAGTTTTCTTTCTTTGATCACTTTTTACATGTTTTGGATCTGTGTCATTTCTAATGCTTTGTTATGTCTTGGGCATCAGCAATAGACTAATGACTTCAAAAGATACTTGCTTAGATTCTCAAGGCAGCTTGCCTTGGGTTAATAGAAACCTTAACAAAATGTCAAATGACTCCTACAAGATTCTTTTTACTTTCAGCTTCAATATTTTAAGACAGATGTCCCAAGCTTTCTGTTTGGAGTTTGATGTGTCATGACTTGGACTCTGCATTCTACTTCTTGGATCTCTTCAATGCTCAGTGAAAGACTTCAGATGGAGCAGGGCAGGGTGAGTTCTGTACCTCCTAGCAGGATTAGTCGCACATAGGTAGTTTTCTAATAAATGTTTGAATTTCTAAATCTTCATGTAAAGTGAACAACATTTACAAATATTTTCCCAGAATCAATGGACTTACAGGGTTTGCTCCGAAAAGAGAGATCAGATGAAAATACTACATGTAATTCATAGTACCTATCATCAACCAATAGAAACATAGACAGCCCTGTCAACATCTAATTTAAAAGGAGAAAGAAATAGGTGAGAAACTTTCCAGAGGACCTGCTTGGCATTCTGAAGGACTCTCAGCTCAGTCATACCAAGACTGCAGGACTACAGCACTAGCAGAACTCTGCCTGCCATGGCTAATGCATGCCAGTCATCAAAAAGAGCAGATAAACATTTCACTTGCCACAAAGTTCCTCTGAGATGGTGCCTTCCTGTACGGCTCAAGTCAAATACCAATCTACAGCGACCATCTTAATAACAGCATTGCCTCTCTCAAATGACCTAACCTCTGTTGCTGAGAATATTTTCCCTCCAAATAGCCTGTAATGGTCAAGATTTGAGAGTCTAAGGAGGTCTGAACTGCTCAGTTTTCTCTGTGCATTTTCCAGGAGTCTGTCATTCACAAAATGACAAAAAACAACAGTTTTACCTTTCTTTCTTGAGGAAAAAACAAAAAAACAAAAACAAAAACAAAAATGACTGCCGTTAGTATACAGCTTATTAACCAAGAAGAAAGATGGTCACTTCTACAGAACCGTGAACAAATGTGACACTCTGAGATTCATACAGACTTCAAGGGGGAAAAAAAAAAATCTGAAAACATAAAAAAAGAAAAATGTGGTATAAAATGCAGAGTGCTATACTGGCTCAAATCAAAATTATATTGTTTTAATGAAATTATATACCAAAAAAGGAAAAGAATAAGAGACTGTATTCTATCAATAGTCTCTACTCCACTAATCTTTCTTTCGGATATTTATTGCTCAATGAGAAAAATCAAGGTTGCTGGAAGAAAAATCCTGTCCAATGAAAGGAAAGGGAATTTTACAGATAATGGCATCTCTCACTTCCATGATTTGAGAAGATTTTTAGTATTCTCAATTTTAACTTCTGGCTTATTTCTGAAGGACTTAAACATGATATAACCTTGAGTAAATCAAGCTACTAATACTAAACTTAACTAACCTGAAAAGGAGATAGAGATTAGACCATTCACATTAATTTACTGCTTAAATAGGAAGACACATCAAAATATCACCTTACCCAAAAGCAACAGAAAAAATAATACACAGCAAGATTTCCACATAATACTTACTCAAAAGATTTTCCAGATGTTACATCAGGAAGTGGGTTAGAACTGAAGAGCAACATTTGTCACCCCTGGCACAGTGCTTTCAAAAATTTTACCCAAATTTGTGAACAATTGGTATCACTAAACAAAGGATGATCTTTGCTTAAATTTAGTTATCTTTAAAAAATTATTTTTAAGAGTCAGGCATAGTAGTACACACACCTGTAATCCCAGCACTTGGAAGGCTGAAAGAGGTGTATCACTATAGGGTCAAGCTAGCCTGGGCTACATACTGAGTTCAAGATCAGCTTGAACTGCAGAGCAAGGCCCTGTCTCAAAAACTGAACAAAACAATACAAAATTTTATAGTAACCTTTTATAGACTATAAATAAAAGCCAGTGCCAATGGTAATAAATAGATGATAACTAAAAATAAAGCCTCCTTTAAAAAGTATTAAGTTCAAAATAGGTGCTTACTATGCTTGAAGGTTGGTACCTGCAACCACTCTTACTTTGTTAAAAGCACATACTCAGGTGTTAAAAGAAGTGCTGGGGACACAGCAGCATCAAACTATGCCTTTCTCAGAAAGGCTGAAAGAAAATTGAAAAAAAACATAACCGTATCTCATACATTTTGTCATTCAGAGCCATGTCTGTGGACCACTAAAATTGTTTCACTGAATCTTGGTCTCAAAGTTATATCCAAGGAAACACTAAGCTCTTCTAGTAAATCATAAACATTGCACACAGCCCATACAGACCGCGGTCACACAGAGCACAGACTTATCTTTAAAAGAAAAGACCTCAGCCTTCACACAAGGTGCCCCAACTTTCCCAAGAATGAGAACAACACTGATGACAGAAAAGGGAAGTGGGAAATGAGTCATCATCTCAAATCAAAAGACTACAAAAAGGAACAGTATGCATATTTTATCAAAATTCTTATTTGACTCAACAGATGAGGCCAGGTTAGACATAATGAAAGAGGAATCTTAAGTATTAAGGAGGCTGGACACCTGTTTTCTCAAGACACCAATGAAATTAATGAATAATTCTAGGAGGTAGAAAGTTACAGCGCAAAATCTGAATTTTAATTAGGAAAGACAAACACACACCATTCTGTTCAAAACATAACATTTCATCATTTTTTCTATGCACAGCCACACAAATCTTGTTAGGGAAGGCTTTAAAAACTTAAGAACAGTATATAGCACTTACTGGTAATGAACCCAAGATGGTCCTAGAGTTTTCTTGAACTGAACAAGGCCTACAATGTCAATATAAATGAGCTCCACGATTCTGTCTCCTATAGTTGGGCAGCCAGACCGGTTCCCTACAACCTTCTTCATAATCCTAGAAAAAGAGCAGAAGAGAGGGGGAAAAAATTCAGTTATTTTGAAGTACTAAACTTGGCAAATTTAATAGGTAAATAACCACCTCAAACATCTTTAGTATAGATGGCAGCACGGTCCTTCCTAGTCTACTTCCTGTCTCAATTCTCTGGCTTGTCAAGTCCAACTTACACCCTAGATTCTTATCTTGAAAAAGCAAACAGCACTGTGAACAGAGCATCTGAAATCAAGGAAGCTATGGATCTGAATCATCTTCACTGTATTGCATCTATGAGACCTTTGAGAAGGTACTTAAGCCTCAGTCTCATCTTATCCCTCAGGAAAAAAAATCGATTGAATATGAAGACGATATTCTACCTCTTATTTCTTCTCTGACCTCTTCATTCTCTAAATATCTCCAATTTTTAGACTCCACAGTACTGATTACTTTTTAGACAGTCTAACCCTGTTCACTTTTTTCTGTTATATCAAACTTCTTTTAATTAGACTGCATTACACAACTGGCATTATGGATTAGACTTTTTCATTGACTTTTCTTTTCCTCACCCTTCTACCTAGATATACAAAGCCACCTATTTTTGCACTCAGGAAGCGAGGACGGACTAGAGGAGCACACTAACTTCACGGGTAGGAAGAAACACTAAGCATCAACCATTTACTCAGAAGGAGTTCTCACTATTGTCTCTTGGCACTGCTCACACCCCATGATAATCCTTCACAGCTCTGTGGAAATCCTACTCCAAAGGGGAAAAAATCACAAACAGGACCCTGCTCTACAGTGCTGTCCCCTAGTGTTTAGAACCCTACTTCTCTTTGGGTTTCTGACAAGGGGGTAGGTTTCATAGAACCAATTCCTTCCTAGGGGCTGGGAAAAAAAAGTTTGGTAGGAAAACTTTATATAAGGGCTGGAAAATAAATACTCTCATCTGTGCAGGCTGTACAACTCTGGCATGTAGAATGCAGGTGGCCATACACAATGTAACAATGGAGGTAGCTGTGCACCCTGAAACTGTACAAACACAAAGACAGGGCTAGATTGGGCCAGTCTGTGGACCTCTGGTCCACCCTGTGTTCAGTGGTTCTCAAACTTATCTGGCTACTGGATTTACCTGGGTGTGTAAATACTTATGGTTATGTTCTACTTTCAAAGGCTGTGGTTTACTTAGCTTTGGAATAGTCTAGGAGGACTTTAAGGAGATCCCTAAAACTTAAAAAGTAAAACAAAAAGATCCCAAGGGGTATATTTAGGGACCACTGTTCTATGCATTTCCTCCAATTTTCTTCCTACATAAAACACATCTAGCCCTTATTTTGATCTGCATAAAGAACAATATTACCACAAACTTTCTCCTGATTGTGAGATAAATCTCCGCCTGGTATATTTCTACTAGGCTTCTCTTGAGTTTCCCAGGCAATTCTTGTCCTTGGTACTTGCATGGCATTCCACGGGATCATCTATCCACTCACTCACTCACTCACTCCTTCACTCATTGGCTCAGTATCTGCATGAGCATCTGCAGTGTGCCAGGCACTAAGTGCTAAATACACAAGGATAAATCATTAGTTTTCTGTACTCCCTATACTTATAATTTAGTAATATATCTCAATTACCACTAATAGATTTATAATTAGTGCAATTATTTAATGTATTAGTTGGGATTATCAAATGACAGGCAAATGACGGCAGTTCCTTAACTACAAGGTAACTCTGTGGGTTCCATGCCAAAAGCCAATCCACAGAAGACACTCAGCTAGTGGTGGAAAAGTGTATGAAGGCATCCATCTGGGGCTATGGACCCAGCATATTTCAGAGCAAGCAGGAAGAAGGCAATGGGTCACAACTTGGTCAAGGAAGAGGAATGAGGATGAACGGTTGAAAAGACCTCTAGTCTATCTATTTCTAAGAGGACCAATTCAGGACGGGGGTGAGAATACAGGCTTTGAATTCAGAGAGACCCTGGGCTCTAATCATCATGATCCCTAAGGCCTCAGAAAACTCAATTTGGTTTGAACTTCAGTTCCCTTATGTTTAAAGTGCAGACAACAGGTGCTAAAGACCAGTAAGTGATCCACAGAAGTTAGCTGTGCATAGTGATCATCAATATCAGAGTTGTCATAACTGTTACTATCACTGTAACTTTAACTTTTGAGGAAATTATTAACAAATAGCAGCCTATTTATTACCACACTTATTGCTTTTATCCTAATTGACAGTGCCACCAATCAGGCAGGTACTTTGAACCTACAAGTGACCTCACTGAGCAGGTCAATGCTTTGCAGCAGACCATCTATCTGCTTTAGCCCCCTACCCCATCTCACATCCTCTCCAATCACAGTATTTCTCCGGGAAATACTTGACACTGCTACACAGTATTTGGCTGCTGGGTAGGACGTCTCTAGGGGCAGTCACTCAGGAGTGTGGACATTTAGGTGTCCCTGCTTGGCCAGCTGTGTAAATGGAAAAGGGATCGATCGCAAGATGGTTAAACCTAGATGCATGTATCAGTAAAATGCAAGGTTAAGAAAGAGTAAACAGACTGAGCTGAAAGCTGGCTAATGGAAAAAGGATTGGATCAGGGCTTTTATGAAATTCATTTTATCCAAATTAAATTATAAACAGGAACCTGACCTGTTGTAAGATTTAGAAAGCCTGATGTTGAGCAGGGAACAGTATAAATTTCAGTAAGAGACAAGGAATTAGAAAAGTCAATAATGTTTTGCGCTGCAGATGTTGGAAGCACCTGTAATAGCAAAGAATAAGCTCCTTAGTTTGAATTTTCTGGCATTCATTCATGAAGCCTCGGAAGCCCGCAGCTACAATGAAAACATATTATCCTTTTCACCGTGTATGTATTTAGCTCCTGAAAATAATCTTCTTATCTCCTGTTTAGTGAATTATCACTTTCATTTTCCTCTGCAAGAAATTACACACTAATAGAGAGCTTTAAGAGTTTACAATTTCTTTTTTGTATTCTGATTTTAAAATTGAAAAGTAATCTCCTTACTCCTTGAGCTCAGCCAGTGAAGCTGAAATCCTAATGTCATGGCCCAGTAAGTACAGAGATGTAATTAAATCACTCCACTGAACTAATTCACCAAGAGGGCCACCGCTGAATGCTGTCTCTGCGATCTTAAATCCAGATTCCTTGGTCAGAAGTCCCAGGTGAACAAGGACCTGGAAAACAAAAAAGGTACATATTTATTTGCACTGGACCAAACACGAAGCCCACAGTAGTATACCACAGAGAATCAATCCTAACATCACACTTACATGGCCATGAAATCTCAGTGTGGGGTATACAATTTTTCTAGAAGGTATGAAGACAGGAAGGAAATAATTTTTTCATGATTTAGGAAAAGAAAATCATTATTGCCCTTAATGTGGCTCTGGGTATACAGTATGGATAGATTATTCTGCTTTTTAAAAAATGGAATATATTTGTAAAATCAGAATTAAACCAAAGCCAGGACACTAGAGTATCTTTTAACAATATTTAGTTTTCCCATAGCTGACATATTTTAATCTTTTCTCATGAAGAATTTCAAACACATAGAAAAGCAAGTAAGACAATATAATCAGCCCTAATAGACATCACATAACTTCGATAATTACTAATTGATGATAAATCTTAAACTATAAATCCTTTTCTCTTGTCCTCAAGCAAAGTTTAGAGGTTTTCTCTTACCATCTGTAAATATTTCAAAATGTATCTGTAAACAAAATAACCCTTCACTCAGTCACACTATCACCTCTAAAAAAGCTGTAGTTCCTAAGCAGCACCCAGAATACAGTTAATATTTTCAGTTTCCCTCTCTAAGTGCAGTTGTGTGACTCAGAAGTTAAAGAGTACGCACGATAACTGCCTTCTCTGTCTCTTAGCTGTCTTCACTCTCTGTGATGCCCTGTTACTCTTTGAGGGGGATTGTTTATAATTTATGCTTTCAAGACCCTGGGTTAGATTTCCAGCAGAGCTCCCTACGCTCTGAATTTTGCTGATTTCAAATCCATGGTGTCATAAAACAGATCATTCTGTCCTTCATAGCTGTGATAAATTAGTAAGTCAAGCTAAAAGGTATAATCAAATTCACACTCTATTTTTTACTTCATAAATGCTGCTGTGAACTTTCACAGGAGGGAAAAATATCCAGGTGTCCTTGTTTGCGGAGCTTAGTGGCCAGATAATCAGTAACTAAACTCATTAGTCTTTTGGAGGCTGCAAAGTACTGACAGTCCATCATTTATTTTTCATCCGGTGGTCAAAATACATTTATAAGGAGAAACTCCTCTATTTGATCACTCTGAGTTTGGATAGAATAAGCCTAGTGAATACTTCAGTTCGGTTTTTTTTTTTCATTTATTTTTCATTTTTCTAGATAGGAAGCTTTTTGTTTTATTTTAAAGCATACTCTAATCATGATTCCTGTTTTGTTTAGTTTGTAAGTATTTTATAATACTTATATATTTAATGTGTTATAATAAATTGTGATTCTTACCCTATCAAACTGTCAGACTTTGGCCAGTGGGAAACTATTCACGTTGGTCCCACAATTCTTTAGACACATCCTAGTAGCCTTTCATAACTTCCCTTCCTTTAGGTTTGCCATGCACAATTTCTGCCCTTTTGGGGGGGTGGTGTACTGGGGATCAAACACAGGATCTTAGACTTACCAGGTTGGCACAGAACCACTGGGCTACATCCCCAGTTCTCAATTTGTGCCCCGTTAATGTACCATGTTTCCAAGAATCTCTTATGTAACTTGGTGGAAATAACATTTAGAGATCAAAGTCTGGGCTTGAGGGAACCCAGTTAAATCACTATTTGAAGGCCATTTCAATGGCACTAGACAGAAAACGTGTTTTGAGTCTTTACCGGTACTTCAAATTCAAACCTGGAATTGTAATAATTTTGTGTAACACTATTCATCTTACATCTGTTATTTCCTCTCTCCCACAATGAAAATCCCACTTCTCAAAGACACTAACATAATTACTCATTTGTGGTTATCTAATTATTCACAATGAATTCAGAATGAGAATATCAATACTTCCACATGCAACATGATTTGTAATTATTGTTTTAAAATATTTTTTGCAGCTCTTTTTGTCCTCTGTGACATTCCATGAGAAATGACCAATTTATTGGGTTCTAAATGCATTAAGAAGAGTCTTCTCTGTGTGCTGTGTCAGAACTGGATAGATATGTAGTCAATTCTTTGTTCTTCTTTTCCTTATGGCTTGTATTGCAATTAAATGTTCATATTTAATGTAAAATGGTCCCAGTGTCAAATCTACAAAGTGAATTACATTGAGTGGTCTAGTTTCTATACCTGTTAACTCTACACTATTCCTTTTCCTTCCTTATATCATCTCCTTTTTAAAAATTTTTTGGTTTTATTTTTCAATTTGTAGAAGTATAAGAACAATAACAGATCTATATGTATGCATGTAGATAAAAATTTCCTCCTTCTTTTAAAAATAATATATGCCAGTTTTTTACCTAACAATGTATCTTGTAGATGACTCCTTAAAACTATGGAGAAATACAGTGGACCCTTGATGTAGAACTTGATCAGTTCCTGAGGGCTGATATAACTTCAGTTGCTGTAAGTGAATATGGCTGAGATCTGGAGATTTACCTGGTACAAGCTATAACAAGATGCAGATCAATCTTGCATTAACCTAACCAACTCAAGCTGTTCGTACATCAGACCAATCATAACTTAAAGGTCCACTGTATTCCTTCTTTTTACAGCTCACATACAGAACCTCATCACATGCCCTCTATATGCTATTTACTTAATGCCAAACTGTCTGGACTTGCTGACCCAAACTCAAGGAATCTAAGCAAAACCGACCCATCAAATTGTGACTTAGGGTCTTACAAAGTGTATTTGTACTTTCTTCTTCAAAGATATCAAATGAAGCAGATTCATTCTCAAGTTCTTTCCAGATGTGGTAACAAACTGTTTACTCAGTTCTGAAATCAGCACAGTTGATCCACAGCCATGTCACAATGTATAACTAAGAAGGTAGAAGATCTTCTAAACCAGGAGCCTTCCACAGGGTTTCTAGGCAACATGGCTCCAGTTTAATTAAGATCTCCTTCCTACATATCTAAGTAGAAGCACCGATTAGGTGGAGGGACATTTGGACTCCTAGGTGGCCCAGATGGCCCAGATCCAGGAGGAACAAACCACAAACATGTGAAATTACCATGATGACATAATAGAAAATCCAAAGGGTTCAGGTAAAGAAAGTGTCCTACTATCCTCAGACAAGCAGGCATGTGGCTGAAAGGAAAATCACAGAGGCAGATATTTGGCTTAACTTCATTTATGAAATCTGTACAGATCACTGCTAAATGAAAATATTGTGGATAATAAAAACCCAAAAAAGGCTGTACAAAGAGGCCGGGCTGATTCACCACAAGGGAGTATCATTTTGAGACATGACATTTCTCTTACTCTTGTTTCCAAGCAAATGGAAATTTTAAAAGAAAACTGGCATCTAACAGAAATATATTAAGAAAATACTCACTTTCTTCCGCTTCCTCTTTTCAAGATTTTGCTTTTCTGCCAGGGACTTGATCGCTTGGATCCAAGCATCAGCCATTCGACGGATCCGCAGTCTCATCCACCGAAATTCTTCGTGCTTTTTCATCATACTGTAGAGAATATTAAAATCTGTACGAATTTCTGCCTAGAAACAGAAATTTAATAAAATGTAGAAGATAAAAGTTAAAAAACCTAATGGTTTTCATGATGTAACATTTGAAAACTTGAAAGCAATAGTCAATTAAAGTCATGTTTTCAAAAAAGAGTCTTGCTATGCTGCCCAGCTTTTATAAGTAGGTTCCAGGATTGCAAATTAAAGCAAAGGTCTGGGTGCTGATCCATTATAAGGGCTATCGTTAAAAAATTAGACACTGAGAAAGGCAGCACAGTCACCGCAAAGCCCTGAGCTAAGTTAAAGCATAATTTTTACAACAAGCATGCTAGATGATGCTTCATATTCTCTGTTCTGAAATTTATTGTGCTGTTTGAATTGATTGCTAGGTAGCAGAGCCCCAGGAAAACTGAAGTCAGATCTGAATATGTTACCCAACATCATAATGGTTGCCAATGAACCTCTTTTATCCTAGGAATTAAATGCGGAAATAAACTGATGCTCATCTTCTAGTTTTGTTTCAGTTCAAACCAACAAAAATTTATTATTTTTAAAGTATTCAAAAACTAGGAACATTCTTTCCTGCCACAGCGCAGGGAAATTCTGACCAGTATGATTTAAAATCCAAAAATAATTTTTCCCAATATTCTGGATAATATAGGTAGGCACTACCCATGACTAGAGCCACAGAGAAATATAATACTAGTATTTACTTGACAGAACACCTCGAATGCACTAAATCTATCTTTAAGCAGTTACCACAGTTCACTTTAAGCACCCATCCTCCCTGTTCTTGTGGTCAGAAAAGTTAGGTCCAAGGCCAGTGTCCCTCACTGACTGTTACTGTGCACAGAGTTATATAGGCACGCAGCCACACCCCTTCATTTACCTACTGTTTATGGTTACTCTGCTAACGTGGCAGAACTGAACAGCTGCAACGGGGACTGCATGGCTTGCAAAAATGAAAATATTCGATACCTAGCTTTGCAAAGAAAAAGTTTGCTGATCCCTGGTCTAACGGACAAAGGTTTGAGCCAAAGATTTAGCTCAGTGGCCCTGCACTGCCTTGTAAGCTCAAGGTCATGGGTTTGAGCCTCAGTACTGCAACAAACAAACAAACAAACAAAGGCTTTAGTTTTTAGTGTTCATTCTCCTTCCTGCTGTTCCAATCTCAGCTTCATCTCAGTTCAAACCTCCCATCCTTGGCCCCCAAGCTATGCTCCCTCATACCAAGTGCTTACTCTCATGTTTCTAGAGATATCCTTTTCTCCTTGACCTCTCAGACACTCATTCATTATTATAAATTTGGCCTGGATGTCATCTTCCCTAATGTTATCTCACCTGACCTTTGCAGGCTGAGGCTGCCTCTTCCTCATTATTCCCTTCAGCCTACTTTAAAGCTCTGTGACAGGTATGGTCATTATTTACAACCAGCCCCTTCATTAGATCACTCATTGCCTCGACATCATTTCTATTAGTTCCCCATCATTTAGGGATCCTCCAAGAATTGCTAAATAATAAATAAGCCTATGCTAACTAGCTAAATGATCTAGTCACCTGGATTTCTACAGGACTAGCTATCAATGTTCTTCAGGTGAACACTGTTTTAAACCATAGGTGGGACATCTAAAAGACCCCACCTAAATGCATAAATTTATAAAGTTTTCCAAAATCATTTACCAATGAATTATGATCAGCTTCTTCATAGGGATTTTTTGCTCTCCAAGGTAAATGTGGACACCAATTTTCAACCTGAAAAACATAAATCAGTGACACTAAGTATTATGGTTTATCATTAGATGGACTAATATTCATACAAAGAGCTGAGAAGAGTTCCTAGCACACGACAGCAGTATTAACGTGGGATATTATCAGCCAAATTTTCATGGCTTCAGCTAGCAACACAGGTTCCTTCTGAGGTAGGAAACACAGGAGCACTTGGAGACACTTGACGTCTGTCCTTCAGTGTCCTTTACAGGGATTGATTCCATTACTATTTAATCATCACACTTCTGTAGCAGAGAGAAAAACTCGGGGCAGAGAGTTTAAAGACTTGAGAATGGGCCATAAGGGAACAGAAATGTGAAGGTGCCATGTAGCAATGGACAGGAATGATCTGCCACCTGTGTTGCCTGCCAGAAAGGAAATGGCGGCATCTGAGCCATAGAGCTCAGTATTTTATCTAAGAATCAGCAATGTAACTGATGACTTAAAGCTAACTTTCACTCACTTTCATTTCACATTATTTTGAGAAATATAGTGGTAAAACCTACACAGGCAGAAATAAAGGGAAAACAGAAGCTAGATTGTTCTGTCAGAGCACAGAGGTTTGAACATTTGTAGGCTGGGAGCAAGGTAAAAGGAAAAAAGTGCCAGGAATAAGGCATCAGATTTTATAGAGATTACTCTGAGAATAGTTACATCAAAGAAAAATACGCAAATTAATTTCTAGTAAAAGAAAAATGAGAAATATATTGAGTGATAGTGATGTCTGGCTTCTCTAAAATAATTACAAAATTTCAAGACATTATTATCCATCTACTAAAATATAGGAGCTTTGTTAAAGGTGGCTAATAATCAGGCATTGAACATTTTTCTAGTATTACGCAGAACATTAAAATTTAAGAGTATGGTGCATCCTCGGAGAGGGGAAGACTATGCAGAGGATCACAGACTTTCACTCAGCACAGCTGAGCTGTGCAAGACAGTTTGCCCTCTAGATAGGGGTGAGTTTTCAAAGAAACATGTCAGTTTCACTAATCTAGAAATTAATCTTAATGAAAGGTGATTTTTCCTCTGACCAAATATAATTGGCTTGATTTACATAAAGCCATCTGCCACTGCAAACAATCCACAAGCAGCACACCCAGGGCAGCAAGGCTGAGTGGAGGGCGGAATTCCAGGACATGAATGTGCAATATTCTCTTTTCTTCATATACAGTAAAATTGGACTTGATGATATTTGTGAACACTCCCCACAAGAAAAGCTGAAATGACTTTTACACATTACAGAAATACCGAATTGTTTTGGAGGCCTATCGTTTAATTACTGGGGCCTTTCAGGAGTATGACCATGAAAGGCAAAATGTGGAGTTCTGCAAATGAGAAAAGTGAGGGAAAAAAGGAAGCCTGAAAGAGGATGAGGTCCAAGCTAGTTACAATAGCATCACACATATGTGTATCTCATACACTTAGGCCAGACTGAATTATTTAGATCCAATTAAATTTTTGTAAATGGACTCAAAACATCCCTATAAAGCATATTTATAACACTAAGGCTTCAAATGGATGACTTGTGAGCTCTTCAACCACACACATACGCATGCACGAGCACACACACATATGTAAACAAGGTCTGGATTTGAAATAAGCCTCACCACTAAATAAACAAGTTTATAAAGCAATTCATCAGGATTAAAAAAATATCTCCATGAAGAGCATGATTGGGAAAGATGAAACAAGATTATGAATAAAGAAAATCGTTTAAAAGACACATTAGTGAGACCACACAGTGAGACAGGATAGTACATTCCCTTCTCATTTCTTTATGCTGAGAAGGATCTTTCAAGATTGAATCTGATGAAAATACACTAGAGGCCGGGGATTTAGCTCAGTGGTCCCAGTGCCTGCCTTGCAAGAGCAAGGACCCAGGTTCCATCCCTGGTAACCACATTCAACGATGCTGGGTGTAGTGACTCATGCCTACCAGTAATCAGTACCACATACCACAGTGCCAGGTGTGGTGGCTCATGCCTGCAATCCCAGCACTCAGGAAGCAGAAGCAGGAGGATCACTGTGAGTTCGAGGCTTGCCTGGGTTACATAGTGAGCTTAGGACCAGCCTGAATTACAAAGTGAGACCTTGTTTCAAAAAATAGAAAAAATAAAAAATATAGTTCAAAGTGATCTAAAATATGACTCCTCTGAAGAGTCCTGCAGACTGTAATTCCTTTTGGAAGTTGATCATTTATTTTAACTCTTCTTACTCTAGATCATTGGATACTGCTGTGGAAGGTTCCAAGAGCATATTACAAATACGGAAAATAGAGTTGGTCCAATTGAGCTTTTAGTGAGAAATTTTACTGTTACATATTCACTCCGAATGGTGGAAAAACTGATTGTGAGCATCCTAACCCAGAACAAAAGGCTGAGTTTTTAGGGTTGTTTGTATACACTGACAGGATAACTGGCTAATGAAATAATTAAGTTATGTATAAACCCAATTAACACACAGGGAGAGGGGAAAAAAACAAAACAAAGCATTTCTTTAAAACCTCAGAGGACTACCAGGATTGGAAGAAAGCCAGCACTGGCTGTAACTCAAAGTACTGAAACAGACAGCCCTCCAATGAGGAACATTTTCCCAAATAAGTACCATTAATAACATTCAGGGAAAATCTTGCTCATAGCCCCCAGCACAACCTCCTAGTGTCTTAACTTTGTTTTCTTGTTGATCTGTCCAGGAGCCTTTAATAATTTAGCCCACCAGGAGAGCATCCCACCCCCACCAATACAGCCTGATCCTGGGAGGCAGCCCCCACTGAGGCAGCAGACTGTTAAATACTATTCTGAATCGCTCCTCTCCTGACTCACAACTCCAGTGTCCTGTATTTGCTTGTCACTGCCTCCTCCCATCTACTGCCTCAGCCTTGCTTTTCCAACTGTGACACTTAATTGTGTATTTGCCCTCAGTGTAGGGTTACCCCATGGAACTACTGCTCTCAACTATCTCCTCTCTCTCTGCCCAACTCTCACAGCCTGAGCAAGCCTCTTTCAAGGTCTCTGCCAGGGAAGCCACTGGATGACTTTAAGTGTAGCCTGAATTTCACTGCGTTAAGTTTTAAAATTGAAAACTGAATTTATGGTAACACGCACACAACAGCTCATAGAGAAGCAGAACCATTACTCTAATAACCTTCAATTTGAGGCAAAACCCCTCGGACATGAACTGATCTTTTTAGTGCACAAGCCTCAGGCCACAGAATGAAGAGACAACAGAGACAGAGACCACCCTGGCCACTGTTCTGGAGCAGTGAAGTATATTCTATAGAAAGAGCCCCATAAATCACTTTCCTTGAGTGAGGAGATATCAAATAAAATAACTTGATTTTTGACATTTCTCCTCCTGGTGATTTAACCTCCTTGAATTTAACAAGGTTTCCCAGCTTAATCATGAAGACAGACAATCAGCATTCTCCAAGTCCCTAAAACTTCTAACTAGGTCAGGCTTACTTTCAAGGTCTATAGGATGATCCCTTCATTACATTCAGGTTAAAGAAATTGCAGGTAGATACATGCGGAGCTCAAGCTGAAGCCTAAAGAAGGAATGAGGAAGTAGTAATAAAATTGCTGTTGCAAAAACTAAGACTTAAGTTTTAAGTGTCCTACGGTATAAATGCAGAAAAATTTCTGCTAAAAGAAGTGCCACTAGGGTCGGGGAGTTAGCTCAGTGGTTCCGGCGCCTGTCTTGCAAGTGCAAGAGCCCGGGTTCGATTCTCCGGTAACCACATACCATACTGGGTGTGGAGACTCATGCCCAGCAGCAACCAGTACCACATACCACAGTGCCGGGCATGGTGGCTCACGCCTGTAATCCCAGCACTCGGGAGGCAGAGGCAGGAGGATTGCTGTGATGTGAGTTTGAGGTTGAGCTCAGGGCCAGCCTGAACCACAAAGCGAGACCCTGTCTCAAAAAACCTAAAAAAAAAGAAGTGCCACTATGTTACAGGCTCAACTTTCACTACTGATGTGAAGAGTTTTATTCAAATGGATCACTGATAAAGGATTTCATGTTCTATTTCTTAGATGTTAAGCTCAATCAAAACTAAATGCGGGCCGGGGATTTAGTTCAGTGGTTCTGGCACCTGTCTTGCAAGCCCAAGGGCCCGGGTTCGATCCCCTGGTAACCACATAAAATACTGGGCGTGGAGACTCATGCCCAGCAGCAACCAGTGCCACATACCATAGTGCCGGGCATGGTGGCTCACGCCTGTAATCCCAGCACTTGGGAGGCAGAGGCAGGAGGATTGCTGTGATGTGAGTTGGAGGCTGAGCTCAGGGCCAGCCTGAACTACAAAGCGAGATCTTGTCTCAAAAAAAAAGAAAAAGAAAAAGAAAATCAAAACTAAATGGGAAAGTGCATATGAAAATATCTTTGGATGACTGACAGTGGTATGGGTGCTATTTTTCTTTGTGTTAAACTCTATAATTTCTACAAGAAGCATTGATGAATAAAATTATTAAAAGAGAAATATTACAAAGACATACAAATATTTACCTTAGGCTTAAGATGTATAGTTTCCTTGAAAAATAAGAACACAAAAGTATGTGTGTGTTCATCACTTACCCCTCTGGGGCCCAGGATGATTATTTTCTCCACAAAAACTCAAGACATACTGACAAGATGTGGAGGAGACCCCACCAGGAGAAGCTGGGACAGCTGACATCCGATATCTGATGCTTCCCTGACCTGACCAAGACTGAGGAGGCCACTGTTAGTGAGACAGCAGAGAGCTGCTGGGTGCAAGGAGAGGACTGAGTCTGGATCGGCCAACAAGCACTGTGTGTCTAAATCTGCAAGTAACTAGATACATGAGCTTAAAAATGAGTGGCTCTCGAGATTTGTCTAAAATGATGAACCTGGATCAGGTGATATTCTTCATTCTGTTATCCCATAAAGTCAAAAGTGGAGTTTTATGTCATCTTGTTAGCTAGCTGGAGTTTGGGGACTACCCGTCAGAATGGCAGTTGATTTATACACATGCAAACACACATACTTGTTATGATTCCAAATGTAGTTATTTATTAATGGACATGCTAAAAATGTCTAAAAGAGCCTTCGCTACCATGCCTGACTGGTCTGCCTATTTCTTCACAATGTAACGTGTCAAAAGGGAATGGCTCACTGCACAGACCTCCCCTGTACAGGATTACTATGCTGATTAGCATTTTGGCCCAGTAGCTTGCAGAGTGTTGTATAGAGAAGACGGGAACAGCAGACAAAAGGAACAAAATGTACTATCCAGGAGCAGGATCTGAGTACTAGGATGAGCGCTCTGCACATATAACCTCACTTGATACTTGCTGATTCAAACAGTCTCTTGGGAAAGACCGATTATCATGCCAGATGCGGACATGAGACCAACTGGAGAGTAAAGGGCTGAAATGTGCCTGCCTGTCCTCCCTTAGAGCTATGAGCTTATGCACTACCTAACAAGCACGCAAACCAAACGTTTGATTTTTACAGTCTCATAAGCATAGCTGAGGCTTCCATTCTGTATGTGACAGTACTGCCTAAAGCTTCTGCATAAAATTCTTTGCTGTTTGACAGTTCTGTAAGGTCAGTGAAAAGCAGTAAGCTCTTTGGTCCAACTCCAGCCCCTATATTATTTGTTCTTATGAATAATGTGACTATTTTAAACCCTAAATTGATCAATGCTGCATGTACTCAGATCCTTCAATGGCTTCTCACTGTACTTAGAATGTGACCCATAATTTATACCAAGATCCTACAGAATATGACCTCCACTCTTACTATAGCATCTGCAGCATACACTTTCTCTGCATAAATTGACTTACTTGCAAGCCCCAAAATGTGCCAAACACTATCCAGCCTCAGCAGACTGAGGCAGATTTGGCAAAGAAACAATAAGGATACACTGCTAAAATTTAATCTGAGGTGAACAACACTTAAAAACATTTTTTCTACTGTGTCCCATGAAGGATTTGTCATGTAAGAGAACTCATCATTTATGCAAATCATAGTAGAAAATGAGTTATTATTTATTGCTTGCCGCTCTCTAAGTGTAAGCTTCCCCAGGACAGGGGCTTCACCTGTCCAGCACAGCCCAAGTCCTGAGGAGTATTCCCAGTACGTAGTATTCAAGCAATACTTGGTGTGTGAGTGAATAAATCAAAGGTATGATCACATCTGTAAAAATGGAGGATAAAACAGTGTTTTCACTAATGCAGTACTTTACTAGTCTCATTCTCTTAGAGCCTTCCAACAGTACAATGAGTTAGGCAAGGCAGTCTTTTCCTTGACCTCAGTGAAGAGAAATAAGAATAAAGACTTGAGGGAAAGCTTAAAGCCGTACATAGCTAAGCAGTAAGATCCAGACAGGCCTTCTGGGTACTTGTTCTCCAAGACAGTAATTATCCCTTATCTGCAAGGGATACATTCCTAACTATTCCACTGGCAGTAACAAATCACATACAATACACACTGTTTCAAATAAAGAGAATGATCACAAAATATGAAGAATGTTTAAAAGACATACTGCTTTGAATGCAGATCACTCTTGCTACTTTCTGAAGCAGTTCTGGAAGTCTTATTTCATGAGTATCTTTGTCTTCTCAATGGCTCCACTCAGTGTCATGAACTGATCCAAAACACTTATTTTTCACAGTCATTTTGACTTTGGGAAAATGCCAGAAGTTTCACAGTGCCACTTCTAGGGAATATGGTAGATGGAGAAACACTACAATGTTTTTAAATGGCCTACCTTTCTGATGGACACCACTTAGCAACCACACTCACCATATTTTTGATCACACTGTCTAACAGTATTCACAAAGATCTTCCAAAACTGCTTCAGAAAATGGCAAGATCAACAGGATAAGTGTGTTGGAGCAAGGTAAAATTTTCTGAGTGTAATTGATGGCATTGTATCTTTTACTGTAATACATTTTTAAAAATTTAAATATTCACTGAATATTTTGATTACCCCTTGTACATATGATAGTTGAATTTATAAATTAAGCACAGTAAGAAATGAACAATAATTAATAATAATGAAAATTTTAACAATATATCATAGTGGAAATTATTTGAAATTAATGAGCTATTTATTTTTGGAATTTTCTACAATGGAAACTGCATGAAGCAGACAAGGGGCACGGCTGCCACATTCTAGTGCATCCCCTGGTTAGGCAGGCAGGAACGTCTGGACACAGGACGAAGCTACGTTTGGGAAGAAGAGCGTTGAGTCCAGGTCTGATCCATAAGAACTCTTCTCAGGACATGAGGAAAGAGTAGAACATAAGAAGAAGGTGCAATAGGTTCTCAATGTTCTATGGAACCAGTTGGGCTCTAATGAGACTCACATAGGATCTCAAGAAACTATCCTAAATCCCTGTAGGGGAAGGAAAGTCAATTTTCCTTCATATAAGAGTGGCACCAAAGGACTTATTCTGTAGCCAACATGCTTCCAGACTCTCGCTTGCCACACTATTGGGGCACACTGGCAAAATGGTCCCTACCTGGCTTGCATCTACAGTGGGGACCCATTAACTTTTACAGGATTCACATCCTAGAGAGCTAGATAACTCTCATGTCTAATGTAACTGTGCCTGGAATGTAGATCTGAGCAGTGACAATGAGAATAAAAGACAGGCAAGAGTGCTACGCTTTCTCACTTCAACAGCTCATTCCATTCTGACAGTCTAACCTGATCTCTCACATTCTCCGGTACATACAATGTTGGAAAGCACTGTAACAGACTTGTTAGTAAATACTCAAGAGACCTCTGGATTCATGCCTCAGCCTGAATGTTTTAGTAAATTGTATAGTTTTAGATTTTGTAGTGATGTTTTTTCAAGATGAAAAAGTGTTAGCTAGGAGAAGTTACCCACTCAGAACAATGACATAAAAAGCTGTGGTCTATTTTGTAAATAGTGTGAATAGAACTACTCACTCAATAAATACATATGGCATGTACTGTGCCACTGTAAATGAGAAGGAAATGAGTCCAAAGTCTCTCTGAAGACTGTCCTTGAGAATCTCAATGGGGATGGTCATGCCAAGCTGCTGCACTTGCTGTTCCTACTGCCTCCTGAGCACCTGTCAGATGTCTCCATTTCTGAGCTCACATCCCTCACATACCCTTCCCTCCCTTTCTCATAAGGGTTTTTCTGATCACTCTGACCAAAGCTGATGTTTTGGGCTGGGGATTTAGCTCAGTGGTTCTGGCATCTGCCTTCCAAGTGCAAGGTCCCTAGTTTGATCCCCCGGTAACCACACACAACAATGCCAGGTGTGGTAACTCACGCCTATAATCTTAGCACGCAGGAGGCAGAAGCCGGAGGATTGCTGTGAGTTTGTGAGTTCGAGGTTAGCCTGGGCCACATAATGAGCTCAGGACCAGACTGAACTACAAAAGCGAGATGTTGTCTTAAAATAAATAAATAAGCAAATAAATAAATATATAAATAAAATCTAATTTTTTTTCATTAGCACTTACCTATTTTTCCTCTATGACACTTAATACAAGAGAGTATATATTTATTTTTTGATGTCGCTATCTCTTCTCATAAAACCTAACCTTGATGTTTGCTCATTATCGAATTTCTAGCACACAGAAAAATCTAGTGGCAGTGATTCCCCTGGCACCCTGAATTTGGTCTCTGTGTGTAGCTTCCTGAGAAATATGGTTGATTCTGAGATTCAGGCAGCAAAAGATCTTATACCAGAGAATAAGAATGCGATTAAAAACTGCCAAGGAGCCAGGCATGATGGTATACATTTGTAACCTCAGCACTCTGGGAGGCAGAGGCAGAAGGATAGCAAATTCGACCCAGGCTGAGCAACTTAGTGAAACTCTGTCTCAAAAGGGGTGGTGGATGTAAAGCCTCAAAGCAAAAGCCTTGGATTTAATTCCTAATATTACAAAACAAAACAGAACAAAACAAAAATCAACTCTCAAGGTTATGTCAAAAGCATGCAGAAAACAACACGAATGAATTGGTTTCTAGAACAGAAAAAAATAAGAGAAACCAGTCATAAAAGAATTGTGGTGGATCATACATATCAAATGTTTCAATTTATGACTTTCTGATAATAAAAAGCAGAAAGCATATAAAGTAAAAATAAATTAATAAGGAGTTGGTTAAAGTAGAAGAAGTTGGGAAACCAGCATCTAGAAAAATGTAAAGCAAACAGCCTAGAAATAAATAAAGGTTTCCCGTAATGACCAAATAGCACCTGAGGAGTCACTCCTTCTGATACATTAAGAATGGAGCCTACTGAATTTAGGAACTAGGCACCGCACATCAATTGCTCTTACAAAGAGAGACAAGAAAGCACCATCCACCTCCCAGGAGAAGTGTATAATAGCATTCCTAAAAATAGTCTTGCAAAAAAATAATGCATCTAATTCTCATCAACACTCACATTTAACTAGGAATTTCTAGGAAATGTAAGGGGCAGATGGCCAGGTTACTTAACAATATGGTGAAGTCGGCATCAGAATTCAGAAAAGAGCAGAGCGAAAGCAAACTACAACAGGATCTTCAACAGAATAAATCACAAGGGAAACACAACAGAAAGAAAGAAACCTAAAATTTAGGAGACCTAAGATATACCAACAACTGGCATTTGTAGTCCTCACTTGAAACTCAGAGTAAACTTTATAAAAGGACCTACAAATACTAATTTGACATTTGGTGATGTTAAGGAATCACGTTAATTATCAGCTCTTCAGTGGTATTAGTAGTCATAATCAGTAATTTTATGTCTTAAGAATCTCTTTGAAGGCTACATACTGAAATATTTACAGGTAATATGATGTTTGGTGTTTATTTTAAAATAATGGAGCAGGGGAAGCACGTAAATGAAATGATAAGGCTACGAGTTCAATCTGGATCACGAGGACATGAGGTTCATTCTACTTGATTGTACTTATGTGAATCCTCCCATATTAAAAGTTTAAACATGAAAGTTTTAAATATACTTTTTACATTATAAGAGACAACACTTTAAAAAGTACATAAAAAACAAACTGAGGATCCTCTCACGGAAGCCCTAGCCCATGACATGCATTCCAAGCTGTAAAGAGGGTGCATGCAGCTTGGAATTTGGCAAGTCAGGTTCTTTTCCAATCTGAGTTTCTGTATGGTGGAGGGCAGGAGTCTAACTAGAAACGCTGCAGTACCTGAAGTTCACAGACAGCCAGAAGAGAAGACAGTGTGGGGAGAGAAGGCAGAGAGCAGGCAGGCTCACTGGTAAATGCCGCTCTGCAGTCGGGATTTTAAAAAATCCTTTTGCGAAGGATGTATTAAAACTCAGGTAATCAGAGCAAAAGATGCACATAGATGAGAAAAAGATACAGATAAAAGTCAACTCTACAAGTGAGAAGAACATGATCATAAGTCTCTGCTACCTCTTTTAATGACAAAACTGATATACAGTGGAGAGGAATTTCCTATTTCCCACAGCTTGCCATGGACAAGGTGTGGGTTGGTCAACTCAGGCAACAGGCTGGTGCTATTTTCAAAGCACTGCCAGACTTATCTCAAATGTGAGTCTTTTTTTTTTTTTTTCTCATTCAGGTTTTCTCCTACAACCTAAATAGTCGATTCTTTATCGCTGCCCACTTTGACAAATTAGTCTATGCAACACCATTTCCAAGTTATCTTTAGCAGCCAACACAGACTATAAATCCCAATCATTGTACCGGTTATTAGGATTTCATTTCATGCTCGCATTCACAAACATTTAAGCTTTCAACCTTTCCTGTTGGGCATTAATCTTAGCATTAATCAAGGGATTAAATATGCTGAATTTAAACTCAAGGTTAATAGAATGCTTAGTCAATATTAGTTTTACATATTGCCAAGGGAATACAGAGGCAAAGACTTTTATGACTGTCGTTCATGTAATATAAGAAACAGATTGATGGGCTAGGCATGAAATTACTTTTGTTCTATTACAGAGACACGGACAGAGACAGACAGACAGACAGATAGACACACACACACACACACACACACACACACACACACACACACACAGAGAGATATCTGAAGCAATAGTTTATACACATCTAAAGATCCCGCAATCAATCACTGGGAAATTTGACTATTTCTGACCAACTACACTTAAAATGCCAGCAGAAATGCTTATAAGCAGTGTCACAAATTAAGAATTCTAGAAAGAGATTCTGTATGCTGCCTTCTAGAACAATGGCATAAAAAGAAATGTCTGGGTGTCAAAGTTATCAGCATTATCTATCCATCAATATACTATCAACAGGGGTAAAAAATTTTGTTCTAAATTATCTGCTATCAAGAAAAGGCTCTACAGACAGCTAATATACATGAAAAAATGACATCCAGAGTAATTACTTTCTAGGGGTTTTTTTTCTCTATAATGGGAGTGATTATATAGTTCACAATAAAAGACAGAGAAAATGAACTGCCTGGTATTCTGGAAACAGGATATGTGATGAAACACTCATTTACTTCTACACTTGGAATGGCTCACACCTGCTTTTCATGAGTTATGTGCTCTGGAGATATAGGAGAGGTTTCCACTTTTTAGGTAGGTAACAAAATTATAAAGACTTAGAAAGCTATCAATAAAATTGATGAACTGAAACAAGTCAACTAGAGACATATTTCAAACAAAAATTACTTAAACATGAGATTGAGTATAAAGTCAGTGGCCATAGTTCACTTACCTGAGCTCAAATGTCCATCATTATGAAGGGAATGACAGAAATGCAAAGGACAGGGTCTTACAGCTGTGAGATCTACCCCTTCTGCGCCATCTATGATGTGGCTGTCCACTGACCTTTGGAGTCAGTGAGCACAGTCAAGGAGACTGACATGTCTGGTACACATGGGGGCTCAGCGACATTTAATTCTTCTCTCATTATCTGTAACCAAAGACTTGCACCAAACGAGGACAACTCTTGCCCATCATCTCTACATCCCTGTCATGTCGTACCTAAGATGAGCAGCACTATGAATACCATCAGGGGAGATATTGATGGCTTTGCTTCCCCTTGTAGACCACAAGCTGGTGAAATCAAAAGTAGAAATCTATAATCCCATAATTCAGCAGAAGGTAGCATATGGAGACAACCACAGAAAGGTAAAGTAAAAGAAGGGTGCCATTTCCTAAAGCAGGTCTCAATCTAAAGGTTCCCATTAACCTGGTAACTGACCAGGCCCGAGACATTTTATTTCATATCCTTTTGACATTTTTCCAATTTCTGATTTTAAACATGGACAAAAACATAAATCTGCTCCTTCAATGAAGGTTAAGACTATACTAAAATTTATGGTGATCAAGTTGACAAGCCCAATGAAGATGTCCTCATTTTTCAAATTACAATACAGGAAATAAGTTTCATAAATCATTGAAGTAATAAAAACAATGATAATAAGAAAAGAAGACATGAGGGACCGGGGATATAGCTCAGTGGTTCCGGCACCTGTCTTGCAAGCACAAGGGCCTGGGTTTGATCCCCGGTAACCACATAACAATACTGGGCGTGGAGACTCACCCCAGCAGCAACCAGTACCACATACCACAGTGCCGGGTGTGATGGCTCACGCCTGTAATCCCAGCACTTGGGAGGCAGAGGCAGGAGGACTGCTGTGATGTGAGTTTGAGGCTGAGCTCAGGGCCAGCCTGAACTACAAAGTGAGACCCTGTCTCAAACCCCACCCACCCCCCCAAAAAATAGAAAAGAAGACATGATAACTAGATTAACAGTTCCACAAAACCATAAATATTGTCCAGGACTTAAAAAATGCTAGAAGGTATATAACTTTTGAAACTATCCTTAATAAGTTCATATTAAAGACAGTTCACCAGCTACCTATTCTAAATGCAAACATAAGCACCATCTGCAGAGATGAGGAGTCACAAGGAAATGTGGACACCACACACAAAAAAATCACTATGTGAAGTGATGCATATTTAGACTTAGCTATTCTACAATGTATACATGTATAAAAATGTCATGCTGTATACCATAAATATATACAACTTTTATTTATCAACTAAAAAAAGGCATCAAGGGTATAACTGAACTTCTATACTACCAGATGACAGAAGACTGAAAGTTAAATTAGATTGGTAAACAAGAACCATAAATTGATTCTAATTCTAAAAGAGAACCAAGAAGAGCCCACTAACAGTATCAGAGACTAAGTGACAGCCCATAACTGTCCTTACATAATGACATTAAAAAACCATGAAAGTGTCAATTATTTCTGTTGAGTGTCATTCATCTGCCAAGCTCTGCTTTAAGTGTATCTCCACATAAAATGAGGAATCTAAATGAAACTCTCATAGTAAAAAGTGCATAAAATTAAAAGTATGAGTTTATAAAAATTTCCAAAACCACAGAGCTTAGAAAACAGTGGGAACAGAGGCTGAAGCTCAGGTGTAAGACTCACTCAAGTGATCATGCTGGGGAAATTCTCTCTGATAAGGTACCTATTATATATGTTAACAAAACATATTTTTAGGCACATGTTCATTGTTATTTTTGAGTAGAACTTTGAAAGAGAAGTCCCTATTTTCTCCTAGAGCAACATCTCCACTCCACCTGGCTCAGAGCTTTCACCCTTTCTTTCCCTTTGACTCCTTTAAGATAAAGAAGCACAGCACGGTGGCAAGAAATAGGAGTTTCAGTAGGAAACAACGGATGAATAAAAAAGAGCCTCAAGAGATGCTCAGCAAACTGCAGTGAGCTGAAGAATGGGAAAAATCTGATCATCTGCTTGAGAAGAGAGTGCTACAGACTAACTAACCACCATTCCCTACCCTAAGAAAAGAAAGCATGTTCCCAAGTCCCCAAACTGAAAATCCAGCCCCCATAATGAGTATGTATGATCCATGAGCCTTTGTATAGCCCACTACAGCCTACACTCCTCTTGATTTCTCTTCACCAGAACTCTGCTTTTCTCTCCTTGGAGCTGTAACCTTCCCGTCCTCCTCTGGGAGTGAGGGTAGGTGATGGTGTCAAAGGCAAGGCCAACAGTGGTGAACAATCACAGCCCTGTTGTGTAAGCCTGTACCACTCCTCATACCTTCCTGTCCAGCAGAGGGAGAAGGGGCTAAGGAAGGAACGCAAAAGCCTCTACCCATTACCTCCTCAGTCCACCCTAAGGTGGAGATTCTTAGGAAGGTGCGAAATTAGCTCAGCTTGTCAATCATGGTGCACAGCTGGACTCCGGCTACATTCTAGTGCAAGGAAAGAGGAAGCAAACTCGACAATTATACTGGATGAGAACACTTTCCTCTGGGCAGGTTAGGTACTTTTAATTGACTTCTCACAGGAGTGAAGGTTCACCCGTAGCCGCAAGCCTTACTCCCTGGCAGAAGCAAATGAGAAGACAGGTCACAGGCAAAACTCGAACCAGAAACCAGAAATAGCTCGAATAAATGCTGCAAAGTCCACTTGCCAGCAGCCTGCTAATAAGGAATATTGTGGGCCTTTCAGTGCTTTTAACTTCTAAGAGGTGTTTTACTCACTGTAAGAGTCTCGTGGCAGCCATGGAGAAATCCTTGTCAACAAAAAAGTCTGTGGGCTAGGTGTTAGCTCAATGGTAGAAGAGCGTGTGTGAATCCCTGGGTTTGAGCTCCGGCAGGAAGGGGGGGAAGCCTGACTCACATGTGTTTGAGAAAACAAGAGTATGACATAGGACAGGGACAGCCACATGCTCTATCACAGAATACTGGCTGGGTTTCTACCCTCCAAAGCAGCTGACCCCCCACAGCCCAGAAAAGAGAGGAACCCGAGTCTCACAAGGGAAACTATGGCAAAAGCATTTAACTTAGCCTCCAAAAAATGGAGACAATCTTCACGGCATTACTAGGAGTAATGTGTGTCAAATGGCAACAGCAACAGTGTACAAAAAAATGGACAGAATAAAAATGAAATGACAGCAGAAAATCCCCCCCGGGCACATCCTCTGAAATTAGCTGCACGAGTTTCCATCAGCCCCTCAGGCTGCCCTCTCCTTCAGGGCAGGAAGGACATTGTGTGGGTTCTGGTTGTCCTTAGGCTATTCTCCCACAGCAGGATAAAATCAACTCTTCCCATCCCCTCAATTTTCCTGAAGGTGAAGCAGATTATCATCGAAGCTCATAGCCAATCCCATGTGGTCTGCAAAGGGCTGCTCTGCAACTCTTGCACAAAAGCTGCTACTTAAATTCAATGCTACAAATGAAAATGAACCTCAGGTTAAAAAAAAAAAGGACAAAGGCGGCAGAAATGACCAGCTCAGCCCTGAAGTAAGTAGCTACTAGACCCACAAACACACGCCAACAAGTGCAAAGTCACCAATCATTAAGGAAATGAAACCAGAAGCAGCACCCACCAAGATGGTTTCTCTGAAAAACACTGGAAAGTGAGAGCACTGGTGAGGAGGTGGGGAGGCTGGAACCCAGGCATACTGCTGGTGGAGGGTGAACTACTGCAACTGCTATGGAAAGCAATACAGTAGATCCTTAAAAATTTACAAATAATCACCATATGATCCAGTAAACCTCCTCCTGAATATACAGCCAAAAGAACTGAAAAACAGTACAAGAAGTATTTGTATGCCTATGTTGATAGCAGTGTTATTCATAATAGCCAACGGGAAGATCAGCCACCTTACTTTTCTATAATATTCTTTAGCTTTCCAGAGAAACTGTGGAATATCATGGAAACAAAGGATGGAGCATTATGCAATGGTAAATAGATGTTCTAACATACACTGTAACACAGATGAACCCGGAAGATATTATGCTAAATGAAATGAGTCAGATGCAAAAGAGAAACTAAATGATTCCACTTACATGAGGTGGGATTGTCAAATTAAAAGAGACAGATATCTGAATGCAGTGGGCAGGGCAATGGAGAATCAGTGTTCAATGAGCACAGAGCTTTAGTTTTACATAATGAAAAGAAACTCGGGTAGATGATGGTGACAGTTGCACAATAATGTGAATTTACTTCATGCTGGGGGTGGCTCTTAAGAATGGTCAAGATGGTAAATCACACGCTATGTGTATTTTACCACAATACAAAAAAACTGGAGGCTAAAAGTAAAGGTAATGTTTTTTCTTCAAGATAAAAAATAAAAACCTTCCTGAGGAGGTAGGGAAAATAATGAAGAAAGGAACCACAGGGTTTTCCATATAAAAACAACATGCTTTTAAGCTTTTTAAGTCTCAAGCTAAGGTACAAAACAGGCACGTGCACCCCCAAGATGCAAAGGAACTACTCACCTCACTGAGGTAAATAAAAAAAGAGCAGGTGGACCCATCCACTCCATATTCTGCGTAGCAGGGATCTGAACGCCACATGTCTTTCATCCACTGAAATGGTCAAGAGCAGAGAACATCTCTAAGTCTCTGAGCAGCCTGTGACTGGGGTCTGTGCCCATCTGCTGACAGAGAATGGGAGGGTATGGGGGCGACAGTGGGATGAACAGGACAGCAGGGTCACTGAGCTGAGGTCGAGAAGATCAGCTGCTCAGCTCCGAGGAGCCACAGACACACTGGCTGGGGCTGGGCCCAAGCAGAGATGCACAGAGGAAGGAAACCACAGAAGCAAATGCTAGGAAAGCACCAGCAGGACAAAGCACTGACAGATCTATGCACTGGGCCCTGCAGTCCCAGAGCCGGAGCACAGGGCCAGGATGCAGAGTGTGTACAGGGGCTTGAATGCCACTTGAGCAGGACTGAGCACTATAGACATCCCAAAAAGGACATGCTTCCAGGTTGGTCTCATCATCCTGACTGCACACCAGAACTGAAACTTCTGTCTGAATGCTCCTGGCCTAGGTGTAGTATAAAGAGTAGACCGTACAAATGGATTTTTAAAAAATACTGGGCTGTGGCAACAGCTCAGTGGAGGGCCACATGGTGAACATGTGTCAAGTCTTGGGTTCAACCCCAGCACCAAAAATAAGGTTGAACAAATTGTCAAAGTGGAAATGCCTATGTGGTATTTAAGGGATAATCTGGGTTAAATGAGCAAGGGCCTGAGGAAGAGGGCAAGTGGGCCCTAAACGAAGGCAGCCCCTTATCGCTGGACCTTTGCAGGACTCCCCACTGGAGGGTGGGAGAGAAAAGGAAAGGCAGTTCGAAGACTCAGCAGCTGGTGCCAGTGGCCCATGTTACTCCAGTATGACCAGTAAGAGTCACTATCGACTAAGCCACAGAGCAAACAGGCACAAGCAGAGAAGGGTCCTCACAGCCATAGCAGAGTGCAGACAGGACAGAGGAAACACTTAAAGGACTTGCTTCAAGGGCTCGCCCACCCACTTGTATCCTGGGAGGGAGAAAGATGGAGGATGATGGAAATGAAGTGATGTTGCCTTGACCTCACCTTGATTTTCTCTTCGCAGTAGGGGTAGCCATCCATAGGAGGCAATACACATTTTTCTTGAGCTCCATTAATAATATCTGAAAAGAATAGAAAACAAAGGATACTGTGAGATCCACAAAACATAAGCCTAATATCCTTGTAAGCTGGGAAAAAAACCAAAAACAAAGGCCTATTTTGGCAGACAAGTTCTGATCCATGGAACTGCTCCAGTTCCAAATATGTCTGACTGTGATATCATGATATCCTGTACCAGCAGGATGGCCAGACCCCCCTGATGTGTTTGGCTCAGTTCAAAGAGTGTGCCAGGGCAGCCAGAGAGCTTTGCTTGGATATCTGCAATTGGGAAACAGAGGAAGTAAATAAATGAGGCAGGACGCGTGACGCTATGAAATGCTTTCAAGAACTTAATCTAATAGTGAATAAATGACCAATGAACACGTGAACAGTGGTATAACAGACAATGACTCAGGACTGTACAAGGTCAGGACACTCAACTCAGTCTCGACAGCTACATTATCCGAGATGTGACGATGAAGCACGAATTAACCACCCAGCCTGGTGATCTGAAGATGTCAGGAAAGAACTGAGGTAGACGCAAACTCAGGGCCCACCCTGGCCAGCACAGAGGAGTGAGGTAGTGAGGGGCAGGTGGGGCCCACACAGGAAAGTGATCATTAGCCTCCGCAAGGATTTCGGTCTTTTCCTAAGAGTGCAATGGATAGGCAACGTTTCCAGGAGGAGATGGCTATGGAAGGATCAGCGTCGTTGGAAATGAGGACAACTCTAAATATATATGGTTTTCTTCTTTTTCCAGAAATGCTTAGAAAATGTCACCATTATTTACTGCCACCAATTTTCTATACCAACTACTAATGAAAAATTAGATCCTAAATTGAAATATTACTTGTCAAGGATGTTTAAAAAAACCTCAGTGGCTGTCAGGGATAAAACTTAAGGCTAAGAAGGATCTTAGTATATACCGCTTCTTGAAGCAAGTTCTTTCTTTTTTTGAGACAGGGTCTCACTTTGTAGTTCAGGCTGGTGCTGAACTCGGGCTTGAACTCACGGCAATCCTCATACCTCTGCCTCCTTAGAGCTGGGATTACAGGCATGAGTCATGCCTGGTCTTGTGGTATGTAATTACTGGGGATCAAATTTAGGACCTTGCTCTTGCTAGGCGGGCGATGGAACCACTAAGCTAAATCTCCACCTCCGAAACAAGTCCTTTTGATATTTTGCAATAGGGGTTTTGACTTCCTGATGCAGGGTTTTTTACATGACCTCTGCTTGACAAACATTAACCAAAGCATTGATACCGACATCCTTTTTCATCTGGGACTGCAGGCAGGGTCATCCAACAGCTAAAATGAGCTATTTTGTGGTCTCTAAAATGGGAACGACTACAAGCTCTGCTTCATTCAGCTCTTACTAAAGAAGTTCTTATTTATAAGGATTCTGGCCTGCCATAACCATTTCTTAAAATTCTGAGCTTCTGAAATAAACACAGGGTGGAGTTACCAGCTTACTGTGTAGCTCCCCTGCTCTGTCAGGTGACAACTCCAGAAGCCACTTACATATAGATCACCTCAGCAAGGGGCAGAGTGTGCCCTCAGTAATTGTGACTCCTTTCATTGTCTTTCGTCCTGACTTTCCTGAGCAACAATTACCAAACCAGTAAGCAGCAGAGGTTCTGAGACATAAAGTACAATCATGCCAGCTGTCGTGAATGCCCCACCCTCTATACTACACACTACTTCCAGAACTTTGAGAAGCCAGAGGTTACCATCTAGTGCTGTGCTGGTGGTTGAAGGGGACTCATCTGGTAGGGATATAACTAACCACTGCAGGAAGTGAAACTTGTTGCTAACTATGTGGAACTTCAGTCAGAATTTCAAGGAATGAAAATATGCTTTCCCAAAGGATGATAAACTATTCTGCAATGGACGAGAGTGAACAGTTCTGGCTGCATGGGCCACCGTCTCCATCACAACTAATCAACCTGGCTACAGTGAAACAGAACTGCATGAAGCGGTGGGGAGGCCATGCTCTAATAACACTCAAATCACAGACATGGAGGCAGATGGTGTCGGCTACTCCACAAACTCCCAGAGAAAGGCAGCCTCTTCATTTCTATGGAAGACTTGCCACAGGACTATTCTGAAGGTCCCCTGCAGGCAATCTTCCCACCCTCTCCCATCTTCTACCTTTTCTCCAACTACTTAAAGCCCTCTCCTTTTATTTACAGCTCCATCAAGTACTGCCAGAGAACACTGTCCTGAATCCTTCCCACAGGCAGTCAAGATTTGGTCAGCCTTTGGTCTCCCCCTCCCCCAGGCTTCCCTGGGCTCCAGCTCAGTCTCTGCCTCACAATGAACAGGCCATATTTTGGGATTTGGCTATTTCTCCCCACAGGACATAAGTAACTTATGAGAAGGCTACGCCTTCCTGCTGGATCACCGGCTAGTTCAGTGAGCGCTGTCTGAAGGGACACAGTGTTTCTGCCTGAGTCTGACTCCTGGGCTTGGGATGACCAGACAGAGCAGACTCCTATGAGGCCAGAGCATTTATTCTTCCTCTTTGGAAATCTATTAGCTAATCTAGCACAGTGTCCTGTGAACTTCCCCATCATTATTTGCTTCCAAGCTTTCACAAGCACTGGTTTGACGGTGCTCTGGGCTGGGAGGCAGGAGGGTCTGTATCCAGGACAGATGGTCCCAGTCTTCTGGCACCAGGCAGACCTAAAACCTGAATCCAACAGGAAAAGTCTGGGTAAGGCCCTTGTCACGGCACAGCGCGCGTGACTTTCAGATGTCAACTGCTCCATCTTCTTTCCACCAAAAGGAGAAAAGCTCAGTAAATGTTTTTATTAGTTTGTGTCCATGGAGTATACTTCTACCTAAGGAAGAACCTATGATCTCTGGTTAAGAAATAATTTCAGGTCAAAACAGTTAATGTTACTGCTTTCCAGAGGAGACTGTACACAATAGCCTTTCAAAAGAGGGAGACATATTCACCCCAATTCTTCCATCCTGCTTATTTTTCCAAAATGTGTGTGTGTGTGGGGGGGGTGGTAATGTATGCAAGGGGCTCAGCTCTTAGGCCTATATCGAATTTTATTTCATCCTTCATCCTCACACCAACCTAGAGCACAATGTCTTTCAGTCAAAACTTCACAGCTGTACTCACTATACAGCATTGTCAACAGGTATCAACTCAAAAGACAGATTATACAGATGTGAAAATGCTGCTCTTTCCACCAGCATCCATGCAATGCAGATGCACACGCACACTTTTCCTGCCATCAGAGAAACTTCGGTTTAGGATCAGGACCCAGCACAGCTGATGACACAAGGAGGGGATGTTCTTGTCAGGTTTTGAGCTAGGGTTTTCCCTAATGGTCCAAACAGATGTGCCTATCTCAAGAGAGATGGGTACATAGGGAGCCAACAGCATTTTAAATACACACCAAAAGTGACAGGGAAAAAGCCACAAGGAACCAGATAGTCTTTTACAATCAGGCCGTACTCAGTCCAGTCTCCAGGAACCTGCTTCTTGCTCAAGTCTGGGTTCTCTGAGTTGGGTTTGTTCCCTGCCGGAGCTGATGACATGTGAATTCACAGCAGTGATCAGGCTACTCTTCACTCCCAGAGAGAAGGACGTGGGCAGCCCAGCCCAGCGCCCCATGTGTGCCTGTTAGGGCTCTAAAGACTTTGCTCATAGAAATGAACAAATGTAACAAAGGAATTAAGAGCCCACGTTTCTATGGAGAGGAGAGAAATCAGGACTGAAGAAAGGGGACAGGAAAGTCTCTCTTCGAATCACTGGCCCAGGGACTCTAAGTTCTGGACTATGAACAGCACAGGATTCAGGCCAAGACAAGAGGGCAAAAGGCAGGGAGAGCAGAAGAGAGAGCACTGCCCTTTCCGATGCAGGAAGAAATGACAGTCTATGCATAGGCTCAGAGACTGATACTCATACCCGTTGCTGTTAAAAAAGAAGTTTGTGGTTGTATATGATCTTCACAAATCACATGTCCACTGTCCCAGTATCTCTAGAAGTCAAATGCAAGGTTTAAGTGTACAATTTGTCTAAGTGTTCAGTTCCATATAAATAGATACCTATTTTTTGAAAGTTACCTTATCAGCTATATAGACAACATCATGAAACACCTTCTGCATGCATATTTAATGCTGATGATAACCATTCTGCACTGCTCACCAACAGATCTAGTGGTAAGGTTGTACAGTGAGTGGCAAAAATGAACAAAGAGGGCTAGGGGTGTCATTTTGTGGAGAGCACTTGCCTAATATTCACAAGTCCCTGGATTCGATACTCAGTACCACAAAACAACTACCAAAACCAAAGCCAAGCACGAAAAAAAAGGGAGGCTCCAAGTCAGGCTAGGCTTATCGGTGCCTCCTGCATGACAATGATAAAGTAGGGAAGGAAAAAGAGGAATGGGTGGGAAGAGGGAGAGACAGGTATGAGCAAAGGCTGCCCTGCCTGAGGAGAGCCCCTCTGTCCCTTTTCTGTAGATGAATTATAGCAAAGATGGTAAGCATGTGAAATGTTACCTGTTTTAAAGAACTTACAGAACACAGGGCCACTGGCATTTTATCTACAACCAAACAGCATCTGATAAGTTCAGGGTATCTGATTCACGATCATTCTAAAGGGGAGAGAAAGGGAAAGAGTAGAAGCACTGGGTTCAGAAAACCTCTCTCAAACTTCCAAAATCATGACTGCTTTCCCCAGGACGTCTCGGGAAACTCAGTGTGATCTCACCCAGCTACTTGCCCACACTGGGATAAGTATCTGCATTGCAAGGGCTCCATTCAGCCCAGCGCCAACCGCGTATACTTCCTCTCCAAAGATAAAGGTCTCCAGCGATTCTGTTTTGTGTGTAGGACAAGGCAGCTTTTCTGCCAGCACACCCAATACCAACACGCGGCCACACTTATCAGATGGCCCCAGCCAAGAGTGCTCATGTGAGTCGGCCTGGCTCCTGTGTTCACAACACCCAGGAACCAACTTCATCTCCATGCACAGTATGGATCCCCAGCTCTTGCCAGCACCTCCATCAGCTGGCATGGCTGCAGGAGCTAATGGCAATAAACTTGACAGAATAAGCTGCAGTAAAATACACACTTCCATTAAAAATGACCTCACCAGTGATTTTCAGCTTGGCAGATACTCATTTAAGGTAGCTTCACAGCTGCACAAAGAAAAAAAAAGTGATCTAATATCTCTAACTGAATCATGTACATATATTCCAGGCAGAGAGCCCCACAGAAAGCAGAGATGTTTCTCAACAAAGGAGTTAAATGAATCCAAGAAATGGCTAAGTGGCGAGACTCAGTCTCAAACCTCCAGCAGTGCACACAGGCTGAAGATCCTGTTTCCAAGATGGCTGAGACTTAAAGTGTTGTCGATTTTACAGTTTTTCAGCTTCTGGAATACTTGCAAACTTCACTGGATAAACTTTGATAATCTTAACATCCAAAAAGCAAAATACTCCAAGATTTAAAATTTTGGAGCATCGTGTTAGTTCCAAAAACGTTTCAGGTTTTGGTGCATTTGGACTTCAAATCAGGGATGCTCCCCTGGCTACTTTCAATAGACTTGTCTGTATTTTTCTGCTACTGTTTTGTTTTAACCTAAAAGCTGAAAGTGCAATCACCACTATACCAAAGAATTTCAGCCCTAAAAATACTTCTAAAATCCTATTTATCAGCCCTACCCTGACTCTTGATTTATAAAACTGTGCTCTAGAGAAGTGAAGTGCATTCCTCATGCATTAATGAAACTAAATTCATTACGCATCTTCTCTATGCAAAGCACTATGAATGTTCAACACAAGACTTTGCCTAAATCAAGATTATTTCCACTGTAATGTTTCCAGGTGTTAAAAGATAAACTACTATAATCATATTCTGTATGTGAAATCTGAAGACTTATGAATTCTTAATTCCCCACCTGAAAAGCACCATCAAGAACTTCTTGGACTTGCCACGCAGACACCCAGAGCACCAATACTGCCCATGTATAATATGGACATAACAGAAAGGAAAAGAAGAATCAAATGCACAAAACTCACCAAGTATAATCAATGCCATAAAATCGCCAATCAGAATTCGGCCAAATAATGTGAGATTATTCACATTTTGCTCTGTCACATACTTTGTCATTTATTTTTGTAGGATTTGCTGCTGAATTAAACTTCTAAGCACTAAATTTTTTTTTCCCTTTTTCTCATAAATTAGAACTAAAGAGGACCCGGGACCTAGATTCTCAGTATAAGAGACAGAATATACAAGAATGTCACACATGCACAACTTGCCTACACACATAATTGTCCCACAGCACTGCTCCTATGAATATCTATCGAGAGAAGAAGTGCTTGTCACACACCTAGCAGCACATACATACGGTGGGCAGGAAATAGCTTGGCTTTTGCTGTGACAAAAAGCCTATCAGCACTCATCCTCCTCCTCAGGGAAGCACAGACTCAAAGCACAAGGAGATAGGTGTTTCCGTCAACTACAGCAATTATAATCAAAACTTTAGAAAGTGTTGACAAAGTATAGAAAAAAAATCAGTGTTCTCAAATATCAAGGGCAGGAATATAAAATGATGCAGCAGTTCTGGAGAAACTCTAGTTGCTTAAAAAGCTAAAGACAGAGTTTCCATTTGCCCAAGCAGTTTTATTCCTTGGTTTTTACTACAGAAGAATAAAAACATTTATATTTATATATATATATATATATATATATATACATACATATATTTTGTTCATACTATTTTTTAACAGCTAAAAAGTGGAAAAAACTCGTGTCCTTTGATCAGTGATAGACCAAATGTGATACATTTGTGCAGTAAAACATTATTTAGCTATAAAAGGGACTGAAGTGCTTACACATGTTACAACACAATTATCATGGTATGAGAAAGCAGCCAGTCACAAAGGCCACATATTACATGATTCTAGTCATACAAAATGCCCATAATAAGCCAATATGCAGATAAAGGAGGTACATTAGTGTTTGCTTAGAGTTTGAAGGAGTAAAGGTTGGAAGGAAAGGTGAGGAATAGGCTAAAGAATACTACATTTACCTCAAGGTCATAATAATTGAAAACATTTTTCTGGGGTACAGAACTCTGTGAATATACCGAAACCTTCTGAATTAGACACTTCAAGTGGGTAAATTGCATGGTTTGTGAATTGTATTCCAATAAAGCTACTAGAGAAGAAAAAGCTCTACCACTGATTCACTAAATATGCATATCATGAATGAGCATCTGCAATGATTTTAGTACCTGCCTGAGAATCAAACAGAATATAAAACAATCTCTGTCTTAAAGGAGTTGCTAGCCTAGTGAAATACACAGTAAGGTCCCGGAACAAACAATAACTAGGCAGGAAAAGAAGCAGACTGCATGTACCCAAGGAGGTCAGGAGGAACGATGGCTTTGAGGATCCAGCAGCCCATTTGCTCTTTCCCCAGAGCTCATTTCTCTTCATTCCACACCAGCAGTTTCTACCTCAGCATCTGCCCAAGGGACTGGGGACTCTCTTAGAGCTGAATGTGACCTTGGACTAAATTCAAACTTAGGGCCTATGAGAAAATTCCGGGCCCTTTGCAAGTTCAGGACAATCTGCCCGGCTCAGTACAGCCCCCGGATCTCTGCTTTCTCCTTCCTCCTCCACCATGCTGAAAGAAAGACACGCAATCACCAGTGGAAAGGAAAGGTTCTAGAATCCCAAAGGCTTATGAATGAGTCACTCTGCTGGCCAGGGCTACAAGAGAAACCACCTTGTCTCATCCAAACACCGCAGTTTGGGGCACCATTGTCATAGCACCTTGGTTTATACGTTAAATAACCATCAGACAAGTGAGAACTGAGTTCTACAATACCAGATGGAGTAGATGGGAAGGAAGAGGAACATGTGTGCACAAAAGAGCAGGAATAATGGCAATGACAGCCAACACAGTCTCAGCATTTTACTAAACTTATGCACTCAGGTCATCTTAGTTCACTCTTATGAGGACCCTAAGGGGAAATGTCATCACTCCACTCAGTGGAAGACCTTGAGGCTACGAGAGATTAAGTAACTCAGCCAAAGTCAGGGAGTAAGCTAGTCTTTCTTAACTGTGTATATTTTAAAATTACTTGGTAAGTTTTATTTTCATTTATTGGTACATTTTATAATACATTAAGATCACATTCAACATTGAGAATTTGTACCTGTACACGGTATATATCGATTCTCACTTTTCCCATTCTCCTGCCCTACCTTCTGCTCCCCAGCCCCCTATATACATAAGCTTTGTTTCCATTTTTTGTTTTTATTATCAAATTTTTTTCTTTCCCTTCTTTACTTTCCTCTTCCTCTCCCCTTTCCCTTACCTGCAAAGTTTTAAAAAATGTACCACCACCATCCTGCACATCCTGATGCCTAGGGGTGGTGTAGTCATTGCTTTTTTTGGACTCCTCCCACCTCTCAAGTGCTGCTAAAGGTCAGCCACATCTGAGATGGCACAGTGAATGGGAAAATGAAAAGAGCAACACTGAAGAGGAGGACAGGCTAGAGATGGAAACTGGTAGAGGAAACCGATGAACTGTGTAAATGTAAGAGACTGGGGAGAATTTCACTAATGCAAAGGGCATAAGGCAAACTGGAATAGATCCAGCTGGACAGGGAAACAGGCCTTACACATTACAGAGCCCTGAGTTCCAGGCTAAGATACCACTTGTCAGTGATCACGCCAGACAACAGGTCGCTGGATTCTACTTGTGGAATTTGGGCACAGCAGCCACAGGGCAGTAACCAATATAGTTTGAGTAGAAAAGCAACATGCTGGGAAAACAAGCACAATTAAAGAAAAAAAAAAAAAAAGCAAAAGTTACTTTTAAGGGATAAAAATGTGTCCAGATTCTTCTTCTTCTTTTTTTTTTTTTTTTTTTTTTTTGAGACAGGGTCTCATTTTGTAGTTCAGCCTGGCTCCAAACTCACTATGTAGCCCTGGCCAATCTTGAACTCACAGCAGTCCTCCTGCCTCTGCCTCCCGAGTGCTGACATTACAGACGTGAAGCCCCATGCCTGACACTGCGGTATGTGGTTACTGGGGATGGAACTCGGGACCTTGCAATTGCCAGGCAGACGCCAGAACCACTGAGCTAAATCCACAGCCCTGGCCACACTATTCTTTAGGAGGTATTATTGTATAAAATGTTTAGAGCTGAATAAAGTTGCATTTTATGTGAATTTCCCAGAAGTAAAAAACAGGAGCCATTTTTCTGATATATGACATACAGAGATTCCTTCTTTAACAGCAACTTCCATTTTTCTTAAATAATCTCTTACAATTTCCCTTCAATTTTCATTGGTGCCCACTTTTAACTTTCAAATGTTAAAATGGATTTCCAAAATGACACAGCATTCACCTTTAAAGCTATAAAATTATAAAAATCTCTATATAGAACAATTTCCTCAGAAAATGCACCTTCTCTCCCTGTTCACCATGTCAGATGCTTCCTCATTATTAAGCAACCCACTTCTGAAAGTGACAAGTCCTTGGTCACCCTCAATCTCTGCAGGGGAAAATGCAGGAAATGTGGGTAAAGACAACATCTGGCAAAAGCACAGCATTGCTATCTAAGGCATTTTCGCTATGATTAACTCTTACCAGCCAACAACCTGAGCATTTTACTGAACCTGCCAGAGCTTATGTTTTCTCCCTTAAAAATAGTCTGAGGGCTGGGACTGTATGCAGGTCAGTGTCAGAACAGAACTATCTCTAGAGCAGAATGTGAGGCTCAAAGACATGAAACCACAGGAACCAGGTATGGTGGCACACACCTGTAATCCTAACACTCAGGAAGCTGAGGCAGGAGCATTTCTGTGAGTTCAAAGCCACCCCGGACTATACAGCAAGATGCTATCTTAAAAACAAAAACAAAAAAATTCAGAAAGTGACCCCCTCCCCAGCACCCCAGAACAGCACACATAAACTTTCTTTGATCATTCAATCCTTGGCATGTTCTTTGAGACTGACTTGCTACCCTTGATTGGTTCTACAACATAATGTTTGGTGAGGTATAAAACATAATCAGAGATTAAACTGATCTGTGTTTATAAAAGGGAAAGATTTAATTCTTTTAAGATAAATATAATAGCACAATACCATATACTTGGGGATATATGAATAGCTCTAGGACTGGAGAATAAAACTGAGTTTGTAGTATGATTTGGATAGTAAGTTTTTTTAATGCATAAATCTGCATGTATTCATCTCTATCTGAAAAAAAATTTCTGTAAGCTTATACTTAATTTCTGCTATAGCTTGTCTGCAGCAAAAATGTTCTTACCAACAATGAAAGGAACATAAAATATTTCACAAGGTATCTACATGTATCTACTTACAATAAATGGGCTAACAACAGTCTCTAAACTGGGAGAATGTTAGTCTTATATTTCAAAAACACCAATAAGTATAATATTGGTACCCTATTTCTAGAAAAAATGTTTCTCTACATAATATTTTTAAAAACAAGATATAAACTGACATACTTTGCAACATCCTCAACTGTCAATTTTGATTTAAGAAAATGTAACTGGCAAATAGATGGCAAATATTAAAAATTCAAGATTATACTTACAAAACCACGACATTCTCATGTTGAGGGCCTAAGGCAATTTTTTATAACCATTCCCCTTTTCCAATAAGCAAGATAGGACAAAGCCTCTCATAACTTTCCCATTCTCACATGAAAGCTGCTCAAGGTGGTGGAGAGGCGCACACAGCTATCTCACCGGACAGTGACACACCGCGACACTAGGCACGTGCATCTTGCTCCTCCCCGAAATGAGCAGCTCATTTTCTTTCAAGAAAAGGCCTGCATCAAGCACAGATCATCCATTTTGATGGCTCTGATCAAGCTTTGGAAGGTGTTTTGGGTTTGAATTTTAAGGAAAATTAAAAAGAGAAGGAAAATGTTATGTACATAGTCTATGGGTGTATATATTTGCATTTCTTTTTTGTAACTGAAGAAGGAAATGGGGAGTCCAGTCCCTGGGCCACAATGACCAAAGAGGAACTGTCTCAGGCCACATGTAAATTACATAATATAGTAAACGTGGAACACTTACAGAGGATATAACCATAAAATCAGTGGGCTAATTTGATTTGTTTTTGTGCAACAATTCATCAATATCTAGATCAATGGATGTGGTTACTAGAGTCGAATAATTAAGAAAATTTTACATGTCTGTTTAGTATCAATAACTGGCTGGGTCTTCACAGGCCCACACATAGGGTAAAATACTAACGTCAATAATTGTGGTTTCCTCACCAAGTCACTGACGCACATGTAGTGTCTGAGACACAAGTTTCGATTTGACTGTGTGTGGTGGGCGTGGAGGGTGAAGCGAGCACATGGTGGTCACCTACGCACACCATCCTGGAGGAGCATGCAATTGAGTCATGAACAGTACCCCTAAAAATTAAATGGCAATCTCAAAACTTTATGATCTCGTATTTTTAAGTCATAATGCCCTCTGTAGTGAATGAATTGTTACCAGTCCTAGCACAGCTCTTGGAAAAGGGCAGGGATGTCTCCCAGATACCTCCGAGGAGGAAATGCTTTCACTAATCTCCTAATAGGAGCTTTCAGTTTCACTCTCACCTACACTGAGCTTATTATTTCTTGGCTGTAGTCTTTTGCCTTTAATAAATTTAAAGCAGTTTACAAGTGAGATAACACTTTAATAATAAGTTTTAGGTTTCAGAAAAGTAGAGAAGACCAGAAAACACTGTCAATATTCACAAAAACTGCACCCTTTGGTGCAAATTTTAAGAAAGATTGGGAGCTATGTAAGTTTTGAGTGATTTAGCACGATTTGCATGAAAATTATATGCCACTGGTATAAAATACCCACGCTGTGCCTGCTAGACAATGTCCTTAGCTAGGGATGTCTCATCATCTCTCCTGGCCTCTAGCAAGTGCTCCTTCATGTAGAAAAAAAGTATGCCTCTTACTGAGTCCATTTAAATTGGGATAGCACTGTGCAGTTCATAAAGATAAGAGAGCAAGGTCCCCATTCTTAGATATTATAAGCATTCTTACAACCTGGAATGCTATTCATTAACTCAAAAGAGAGACCTAGTATTCATGTCAATCAATTTCTTCCTAGTATGAAACCCAAAGATTTTCAGCTGCTAGGTAATTTTTTTAAAGAAGTAATCGCTTCCCGGGCTTCTCAGTTAGATCCTTGACAGTGAGATGCTTGGGTAGTAGGCTTACTATGGAAAAACCCATTCTACCATGCCAGAATCCAGAATAGATCCATCATTTGTTTACCCTCCAGCCATGGCTTTAGGGTGAGGTGGGGCGCACTTTTTGTTAACTGGGAAATGGTGTTTTTGATATCTAAAAACAAAGTTGAATCACTAGGCACTCATATTGGGAGAGAAGCTTGTATTGGAATACTTCCCACAGGTAACACAATACGATACTGAAGAAAAAGGGAAACCAGAAGGAAGGAAGAGGGATCTGAGCATTAGGAGAGGAGAACCATGCCAGACAGGACTGACATCCACACAGCTAGAGCCTGGTGGGGACTCCCCCATCTAAATGGAGGTGGAGCATTAAAAGTAACTGAAAGGCTGTAGTCTCAATGGCATGTAGCGCCACAGGATGAAGTTTGGGTAACTCCAGGAAATCAAGGTAGGCTATTTCCAAAAAGAAGTAGCTAAGGGACCGAGGATTTAGCTCAGTGGTTCCGGCGTTTTGTCTTGCAAGTGCAAGAGCCTGGGTTTGATCCCCAGAAACCACATATAAGACTGGGCATGGAGACTCATGCCCAGCAGCAATCACTACCACATGCCACAGTGCCGGCACTCAGGAGGCAGAGGCAGGAGGATTGCTGTGATGTGAATTTGAACTGAGCTCAGGGCCAGTCTGAACTACAAAGTGAGACCCTGTCTCAAAAAAAGAAAAGTAGCTAAGGAAGGTAAGCTGCTAAATCTGCACATCGATTATCTTACACTTCTGGAGTGACCCCACACCTAAGCACTTGTGGGGGAGACTCCAAGGAAAGCTCTGAAGTTGTGCAAGAAATTTCAGCTCCTAGCCACTCTGTAGAAGGAAGACTTGGAATCCCAAAAAGTCAGATGAGGTGCATCAATATTTCAGCCTGCAATGAAACTCAAGAAAGGTCTCACATTAGGCAGGCCTAGGACTTTAAGATTTCCATAAGGGGCTGGGGTGGCTCTGCTGAAACAGAAACAAATTAAGAAACCATAAAACTAGTATTCCTAAGTGCAGGATGAAAAGTAAGCAATTTCACTGCATACTATAACAGAAACAACATTCTTCAGAGGGAAATAATAGAACCTAGGTACTCTACAACTTAATATCCAATATACAACAAAGATCTCCAGATATGTAGAAAAACAGAAAAACAAATCAAAGTCAAGAAACACAGTCAACAAAAACATATCTCAAGATGTTGTAAATGCTGAAGAATCAAAAAGAATGCAAGGCAGTCATTAGTAATATTGAAGGCAAAAGAAAAGTAATCATTAGTAAATGAATCTTCAGCAAAGAAATGGACACTTAAGGAAAAACATCAAAAGAAAAACATTGTCTAGTGGAGAAATCACAGAATTGGGGAGGAGTTTGCTGATGATAAACTTGAAAAAGAAGGGAAATATTCAATCTGTTTGAATAATACAGCTTGAGGACAATAAAATAAGCAGAACCCCCAGAAACCTGTAGGAAAATATCACGTAGGCAATATTTGGGAGGGTTAACAATGGATGTCAAGAAGTGGGGAGGAGAAAATGGAGGAAAAATACTTGAAGAAATAACAGCTAACAACTTTCCAAACTTGTTTAAAAATTAACTTCAGGTCCAGTAACTTAGTAAACCACACATAAGATAAAGACAATCACATTTGGGCTGGAGATTTAGCTCAGTGGTTCTGGCACCTGCCTAGCAAGGGCACGGTCTTGAGTTTGATCTCTGGTAACCACACACCACAATGCTAGGCGTGGTGGGTCACCCCTGTAATTCCAGCACTTGGAAGGTAGAGGCAGGAGGATTGCTGAGTTCGAAGCTAGCCTGGGCTACAAAGTGAGTTCAGAGCCAGCCTGAACTACAAACAAAACCCTGTTTCAAAAAAACTTAAAAAAAAATAATAATTTGTAATAATTTGTAATAACTAATATTTGTAATAATTAAATTTGTAATAATTGTAATAATTAAATTGCTGAAAACCAAAGATAAAATGCTGAAAGCAGCCAGAGAAAAACAAGGCACATTACATAAAACAGAACAAAGGTAGAAATAAATGTCACCCAACTTCTCATAAGGAAAGGACAGAGACTGGAAAACACAGAAACAGTACTTTAAGTGCTGAGAGAATTCTTACAACACTTACAATACTAAGCTGACACTTAGTGTCAGCTCTGAATCCTTCATCTATGAAAAATGCCAGTTAAAAAAGCCATTTTCAGAGAAATAAATGAAGGTAGAATCTACCACCAGCAGACTTGTATGGTAAGAATTTAAAAAAACAAAAACAGAAACAAACTTTCTTGGTTGCAAAGGAATAGACATCAGATGCAAATATGGGACTCCAGGAAGGAAAAGACTGCCTCAGAAATGTTAATATGCAAGCATGTAAACACAGAAAACCAGTTTTTTCTTCTCTTCACTTCTTTACCAGATAATTTGATTGCTGAATGTGAAGGTATTAGGGTATAGTGAGGTTTAAGACAGGTGTAGATGTAACCTATATAACAAAGGTACAAAGGACTGGGGATGGACAGGCATGAACATGAAGTCTGCCAAAACAGTCACTCCCTCCTATCGGCAAAGATTCTCAGACCTCAGCAGGTACCTGAAACCACATAGAGCTGACTCTTACATATACTGTCTTTTCTTCTACAGATACACACACAATAAAATTTCATTTATAAACCAGGCACAATAAGAGTTTGACAAGAGAAACATTATTACTATATTGTAACGAAATTTAGAGTACTAGTAGTACAAGTTGCAGAAGATTTGTTGTTACTGTTGGTTGGAGTGATCTTATCACATGTTTTTTTGCCCTTTAAGTATTTTTAATTTTTCATTAAAAGGGAAGACTGTGCACAGGTGAATTGCCAGGATCTCCACTTCTGCTCTTGGGGACCATTACTAGGTAAAATAAGTTACTTCAAAACAGCACTGTGATAGCCTAACTGGCCGGTGGCATGTATAGAATGAATAAGTACACAGTACACAGCAATGACTCACATCCTGGGAATGATGGTGTGACATTTCATCATGCTGTGATAAAAAACAAATAACTGAAAATTAATTTCTGGACCTTTCTATTTAATAATTCTGGATCACAAATGACCTTGGATAAATGAAACTATGGAAAGTGAAAACTGTGGACAGAGTAGGTAAAAAGGTAAATTAAGAAAGTGTATTGCAATCTCTTTATCAAAGATGATAGTGAATTACAGTCCACAGTGAAATCTGAAGCTGTGCCTGTTTTTGTAAATAAAATTTTATTGGAACCCGGACATTCTACTCATTCACACACTGTGACTGGTTTTGCATTCCAATGGCAAAGTTAAGTAGCTGCAACCAAGATCAAGGATGCCATAGTTCACAAAACTAAAGCATTTTATATCTGGCCCTTTGGAGAAAATATGCCACCTGCTATCCAGTAGAGTCTCTTGGTCACTCTTAGTTCTTAAAGAACAATTTTAGTATCTGAGAGATGAAGTGTGGTGACTGGCTTCTTCCCAAACTGTTTTCATTTTGAGATAAAGAGTCTCAACGCCTGCACAATACTTAGGCCAGTAGGACGGAAGCAAAAATAAAGCAGGACAAAAATTATAAAGTACACTGTCGCTGTGGACCGCTGTCCACACTGTGAATTCCAGCATATTCTTAGTCTCCTCCACTCATCACATATCTTTCCTTCCTGGCTGTCTGCTCTGTGGATGTTAGTCCCCACCATCAGACACACAGAAAACAGCCTTTTAGAAACTGTCACGCCAGTTCCCACAACTATGTTAGGCCAAATCCTTCCTATACTTACACCCTTCCTGGTGGTTCTGCTTCTCTGACTTAAGCCCAATATAGGTAAGAAAAAAAATTAAAACCCAAGTTGGTTCTTTGAAAAATTAATAAAATGTATAAAGCCATACCAAGAGTGAGCAAGAGAAAATACAAATTAGTAATATTTAGAATGAAAGAGGGATATCACTACAAATTCTAGAGATTTAACAGAACAGTAAGATTTTATAGAATAATAAGAGAGTATAATGAATAACTTTTGGCAGTATAATCTATTACTTAGAATGATAGGATCATGTGTTTCTATTTGGACTGTTCATAGTAGTCGAAAGCTGGAAATGATTCATATGCTCATTATTGGAAAAAAGATAAATCAATTATGGTATATTTATATAACTGAGGATAATGCTGAGATTTTAAAAAATGGTCCATTAACATAAAGCAATACTGTGGATAAAATCTCAAAATATGCTGGGTTAAAGAACTTAAACCACTCAAAATGTTCATGTATGCTTTAATTTTTATCAAGTTCATGAACAGATACAATTCATCTATGGTGACAGAAATCAAAAGACAGACTGATTGCCTATGAGGGATGAACAATGAAAGGAAGGAGGCATGGGGAAACATTCTGGAGTGATAAACACATTTTTATTTTGCATGAATTGCTGCTTTTATGGATGTATACATTAATCAAAACTCTGTGCTGCCCACTGTATGCAATTTTGCTATCACACAAAAATGAAGCTACAGTGCTTCAAAATGTACGCCTTCTATTTGACTGAAGAATACATAGAGGGGAACATTATATTCCTTTGCTAGTTTCCATTTATTGACCCTCTGCCAATCAGCCCCTGTGGGAGGATTTATTTTAAAAGCTCACACATGTCTTTAAACACTTCAAATAAGAACATCCTCAGTGGCCTCCAGTAATACACATGGTACTGTGAGCTCAAAGTGCTAGGGCTCCATCAATTTCTGTTGGATACATAGACACACAAAGAAATAAAGTTTAATCTTTGTTCTGGAAATTACAACCTTGGAGTTAGGACAGCCTGTTGAAGCATTCTTCTTTGTCACTGGCTACACTGAGGTGTCTCGGACTAGTTAATTATGTATTTATAGTGCTCAGCCGGAAGTTAAAGAGAGGTTTTAGTATCAGCTCTCTCTGAAGGTATCAGTTGAAGCGCAGGAAGTCCTCAGCACTGGGATATATATAATTCACTCTCCAGCACTCAGTAGAAAGGCTGTGATTTCACTCCTACTCCTGTCTGCAGGCTTTGACACAGAGCACAGGGCTTCCACAGTCAATAGGCAATCTGACTTCTGAGCCTATTTGCCATACCTGGCTCTCTGTCTGATGTATTAAGCACCAAAACAGGTCTTGAAAAGGGATAAAGGCTGATGAGGAAAATATGGGAAGTAATGAGGAATTTTTATTTTCTAGTACCCTGTAGAGAATGGGCAGAGAACGGCTACTTCTTGCAAACACTATGCTCAACAACTAATAGTAGGGAAATTAATTCCAATTTTACTTCTAGTCTAGTCATAGGACCACAGAAGTAAATTTATATAACAAGCTCTGCAACAGAGCCACAGATCAGAAAGAGATCACTAGGAGGTAATAATTTCCACGCTGTATCACAAACTCTCACAATTTGAGTGTAGAGATATTTAGAGAATTACACACAAGGTCAGTGCAAGGCAAAGGTAAAAGCAGGGAGCAACTCGTTAGGAAGAAGCAAGGCTCAAGGGTTCCAGGGGAGCTATGGGGAGAGTGATTGCTAAAGGAAGGGTCACCACCTCAGGAGGCCCTTAGGATATTACTAGATTTTATTTTTTTAATAATCTTTATTGGTACATTAAATATATGCATCATGATTGCACTCCATAATGGGGATTTGTACCAGTATAAGACAAAACTTAATTCTCATTTTTTCCCATAGCCCTACCCACCCTACCACCCCCCCATATACATAAAATTTGTTTCCTTACTTTTTTGTTATAATCTCATTATTTTTCTCCTTCACCCTATTTTACTTTAAGCATTTTCTATTTCACAATATATAACATACAATTCTAGGGATCATTTACATCTTTATTTGATTACTAGATTTTAAAATGCTAGCTCTGAAACAGGAATGTGAGAGGAGGCGATGGAACCATACAGAGTGAACTGATGCAGTTTCATGGAGTCCGAGAATACAAAGGATAATTATCAGGTATTGACCTGAATAGTAACTACATAGTGGGAGGGAGCAGGTGATAGATGGGTAAGACTAGGTAATTCTTTTAGTTAGATGCTCCTCTTGTTTGGCTTGGTTCTATCAGCAGAGCATCAGAAGAGAGGCTGCCAACACGGTGGCAACATATATAGCTCACCTTGCTGAAATAAGAACATCTTGATGTACACACATCCCATGAAACAATAAAACAGCTAGACAGAGCAGTATATACTGTAATACCAGCACTCTGGAAGGCTGGGAAGGAGGATAGTAAGTTCAAGCTTAGTCCAGGCAACTTATTGGCTTATCTAGACCCTCTCTGAAAAAAAAACAAAAAACAAAAAACACCAGGGGCTGGGGGTATAGCTTAGTGCAAAGGCCCTAGGGTTCAATCCCAATACAAAAACAAAAGTTTAAAAAGAAAAGCTATGAAAACAGCTTTTTCCATTTAATGAAAATTAATTACAGTCATGCAAATGTTCCAAATCCTACCTGGCTCACACGTCTAGTTCAACCATTCCCCTTAACAATGAAACTTTCCACAAATAAAATTTAGTCCCTAGTACCACCAAAAGACAAAATCAAAAATTAAAAAAAAAAAACCCAACAACTCTAGCCCAAACACACTGTCAGCCTGCCTTATGGACTTTTATAAAATTTTTCACCTATACCAAACATGCTAGAACTTTGATATTCTATATTCTACTTGAAATGTGTTTGTGCATGGACTTTGACAATAATCCTCAAAGACTAGAGTCAGGAAGATTAACTTTTGCAAGATCACTGGTCACTTACCAGTCTTTTTTTTTATAATCTTTATCCACAGCAACACCAGAATAACATGGAGTATCGTAATTATCATGTTGTTGGGACAAAATACAGTAGTTGTTCTACACAACTTAAAGAATACAAGGTTTCTTTTGCTTCACAGTTTCAGAGGTTTTAGTTCCTGGATAGCAAGCTCCATGGCAGAAACATTTTGGTGGAGGGACATGGTAGAGCAAAGCTGCTCACATCGGGAAGTAGAAAGAGAAAAGGAAAGAGGTGAAAGGGGAAGGGACAGAGAGGATGAGAGGAAGAGAGCGAGAGAGGGTGAGACCCTGCAAAGACATATGCTTTACTTGTCCAGTTGGGCCATTCTCCCCCATTTTGTTCCCTCTCCTCCAATTGGGCCTCATTTCCTCAAAGTCCATTTAGTTATGAACTCATCAATGGATTGATTGTGAGACTGGGGGGGGGGCCGCTCATGATCCAAATGCCTCTCAAAACTCCACCTTTAAACCTGAGAGACTTTCAAGGGATATTTAGATCCAAACCACAATACTGGCTCACATGATTCATTTACAGTTTATGAATCACAGATGACGGTGGAGTCGATACTTGGACAGGTCAAGTTTGAACTCCAAAGAAGAAGCAATGATGTACTCAGGCATCTCTGGGAAAGATGAAGAACTGCTACTGGAAAGACTTGGCTAAGAACATTACCCCCTTTGTGGTTGATTAGTACTCCAGAGCGTACAGATACTACATAAACCTGAGTCATCTGAGGAAAAATGGATGCATGTTGCAACCATAATGTTAAGTGAAATAAATCAGACCCTCAAACTTAAATATCACACGGTTTCTCTTCTATGAGAAACACAAACTACAAACAAACAGCAAAATAAAACAATGACAGGAAGTAGGGAGATAGATCTTTCTCAGATAGGGGATCAAGAGAATGACTGGCAGGAAAGGGGAAGAAAAACAGAATGAAGAATGTGTTAAGTACATGTACCAACTCCACACAAAAAGTAAACATTATGAAGTGAAAATATGTACTAACAGAATAAGTTTTAAAGTTTGGGGATATTTCTTTCCCTAATGAAAAGGAAGAATTATCTTTTAAAGGTTACTCCCTTCTTCTGTTCTTTTGCTTTCATATTCAGAAAGAAAGCTGCAAACTGCTCTTTGCTTTGAAACCATATCAGTTTTTACACATTAATATTCAACCAGTCTCTATTCTAACCCATGGCCTCTACCCACATATGCACACTCAACATCAAGAATGAGTTTTATGGAAAGAGTTGTGAAAGATTATTTCCTAACTACTTGATGGAATTCACTAGGTCTGGACATAGCTTTGTGTAAAAAAAAATAATTCTTTAAAAATTTTTATTTGCTATTCATCTGTTTAAATGGGTTGGAATTAGATTTACCTGTTTTTCTAAAATTTCTCCATTTCTACAAAATTGTCTAATTTGATGGCATAAACCTATAGTACTCTCTTAGAATCTTAATTTCTATACTGTGGTTTCCTTTTTTCATTCATAATTATGATCATCAGTGCCTATTTTTTTCCTTCTATCTAGCTGATGGTTATCTTTCTTCTTGATCTTTTCAAAGAGGGGGCTTAATAGATTTTTGTATTGTTTTGTTTTCTATTTCATTAATTTCCACTCTCTTATTTCTTAATTTCTGTTGTCTTTGCCTTTTATTTTTTCTAGTTTATTTTAGTGTAGAGGTTTAAATTATCACCTAGAATCTTTCTTCAAATGTAAGTGATTATGTCTATAAATTACATTGATATGTTACACAGACAATAGTAAGTACTTTAACAGAATCTTAAGAAAACAAAAATTAACATTTTTTACATTTACCTCCTCTAGTATTCATTATGTTTTGTATAGAGTCATTTTACTATCTGCTATCACTTACTTTTGGCTTAAAGAACTACCTTTAGATATTCTTTAAGGTAAATCTACTTAGCAACAAATTCCCTGAGTCTGCCTTTGTCTTTGTTTTGAAGAATAGCTTTGCCAGAAGAAAAATAGTATACATTTTTTCTTACTGTTTTCTCTTTTTATGCTTGTATAATACTGTGTTTTGTTGTTCTCGGTTCTGATATGATGAGTTAAGTTGTTTTTCTCTTGTTCCTTTTAAGATTTTCTACCTTTTAAGAGTTCTAATAAAATGCACCCAGGTATCAATATCTTTGTTTGTTTACTAAATTCAAATTAATTAAGCTTTTTGATCAGTAACCACTTCCAAATTTTCAGTTTTTAGCAATTATTTCGGCACATGTTATTTCAATTCTTTGTCTTTCTTGCTCTCTATCATTAGTGTTTAGACACTGTTGTGCATTTTGATATTTTGTATTTCACTCAATTCACTGTTTCTGTTGACATCTTAATACTATCATGAGTGGTTTCAGTAAATTTTTTATGTCAGTTATTTTCTTTTGACCTTTTAGAATTTTTATTTGATTCTTTTTTAGTAGTTGGTCTTTGCTATGATTCTACATTTTTTTGAGTCACTGATATCATAGTTTCCTTTAACTTTTTAAAACACTGTTTCCTTTCTTTTTTAAATTCAAATCTTTACTGGTACACTATGAATACACATCATCATCACATTCAATACTGAGAGACTATACCAGAATATGACATGACTTGATTCTCATTTTTCCCTTTCCCCCACCCACCCTGTAACCCTCCACCCCCTATATACATAAGCTTTGTTTCCTTTTTATTACTATCACATTCTTTTCCTCCTCCTCAATATTTACCTCTACACCCTTTTTCCTTTTAAATATTTTTATTTCACAATATCAACTATATATACTACATCTCATTTACATTTTCATTTTCCTATACCAGAGAAAAGATATTTACACATCTGTGACCTACTTATTTCACTTATGAGGATGTCCTGAAGATACATCCATTAGAGTATGAATGACTCAATCTTATCATTTTTAATGGCAGCATAATACTCCAATCTATAAAAGAACTACAACTTCTTTATGGTTGATGGACACCTGGATTTTTCCAAGATTTAGCAATCACAAACTGAGCTGCTATAAACATGGGTGCACATATGTTGTTATGATATGAATCTTTTCTTTTGGGTATATACCTAGGACAGCAATGGCCAGGTCAAATGGGACTTGAAATCCTAGCTTTTTCAGCAATCTCCACACTGATTCCACAGAGGTTGTTCAAGTCTACACTCCCACCAAAAACGGAGAAGGGTTCCTTCTTCTCTGCAACCTTGCCAATATCTGTAGCTGGCTTATTCTGAGACAGCAGCCATTTTTTTGTGAAGTGAGATGAAATCTCAGTGTTGTTTTCATCTGCATCTCTCAAATGACCAGTGATGTGGAACATTTCTTCATATGCTTCTTAGCTGCTCTTACTTCTTCCTCTGAAAAGTGTCTGTTCATTTCAGATGTCCATTTTTTAATTGGGTCTTTAAATTTAGGTAGGCTGATTTTTTAAAGCTCCTTACATATTCTAGATAGTAGCCCTTTGAGAAAGAGCTGGTAAAGATTCTTTCCTATACAGTTGGTTGCCTTTTTGCTCTGTTGGTTTCCTTTGCTGTGCAGGAAGCTTTTTAATAGAATGAGATACCATTTGTTGATTTCCTCTGCCAGTTCTTGTGCTCTAGAGGTTTTGTCCAGAAGTCTTTCCCTAGCCAATGTAGTTGTTTTAAAGCCAAATCTAGACTAAATTCAAAATCAAGAGAAATTTCTAGTTATATTTTTTCTATTGATTATGTTTCCTGCTTTTTGGTGTATCTCAAATTTTGTCTTAAACTGGAAATTCTGAGATATATTTAACAGCTCTAGATTTTTCTGTAGGTTATTGTTGCCATTATTTCATTCAGCAATTGCCTAGATCAGTGATGGCTTACATTTCAGAGACTGAGTGGCCAAACCACAACCCAAAACCCACTTACTGCAAAAGATCAACACTGCAATGAAACCTGAACACTGACATTTTAGTTTAGAAGAAACTGCTCAACATTAATACCTTTTGTCTTAAAAGAAAAACACAACACCACATGTGCCAAGGGGTTCACCACCAAAGGCCTAGACTAAATTGTGGAATATGCTCCTCTAGGGTGGTTGGCTATTTATCTCTAATCAGGCTTTTCAGTTTTTGCTTATTAATTCTTTTTTTTTTTCCCCTACATTTGGACTGTTTCTGTATTTACCCAGCTTAGTATTAAGCCACTGGCTAGTCAGAGTGTACACACAAACATCTCAAGTCAGTAAGGTCAAAGGGTTTGCCACTTACTATACTGAAGTCTCTATCTTGTCCTTGTCTTTTTCTTCTCCCTCCTAGTGCTCATTTTTCCTCTGTGTTTGCAGACAGGTTCGTATGGTTAGCTAAGGATGAGGAGATAGCTTGGGGCCCCTCGGGCCTCTCCTGAACAGATTTGTGGGGAATGTTTTCACACCCCTTATGACTGTTTTACTTCCATGATCACTGTACTAAATATTTGATTAGTCCTCTGGTTCACTGCTTGCTCCAAACCAGACAAAATCCTCAGTCTAGACATGTCAACAGTTTTCTCATTTATTTGCCCAGATCACTACTGCTGCTAATAAGCTGCTGAGTTGGAAATCCAGCTGACCCTATCAGTTAAGCTGATTTTCCCAGCTTGCTCTGCTTTACCAGAGCTGCCCTGCTGACAGGGATAGGGCAAGAATGGCAGCAACTCCAAGCAAAAAGACTGTCTATTCTGTCTATTCATACACAAGTTCATGATCAATCACATTTCAACTTGGGTAAGTAATTCTGGTCAACTTCTAAAGCCATACAACAGTTATGTTTGACACTTCTGTCTAGTTTTATCACTCCTTCTTTTGCAGAACATTTAGTAAGCTGCTCCATCTCCCACACTGAAAGTCTTGTTTCCAAACTACATTGAGTTTGGTGAAAGAACTACAAATGTAAATATGAATGAAAACATGAATCAGAAAAGTGTGATTTATTTGTGTTGACCAGTTTTGGAAAAGTAATAATTTTCATCCATCTTCCTTTTTCTGGATTTTATAGCTTTTACCATTTAAATACTGAGTTTTTTTTCCACACCCTATTCAAACATCAAGTTTATTTTAGCAAAGTAAAATAAATAACAAGTCTATTTTAGCAGACATATTAAGTGAAATAGATTACAGTGTTTACAGAATAAGGTCTGCTGTATAAAAAGATTCTCTATTTTTCACTCATGTACTCTATGAGAATAAGAACAAGTGATTTTTCTTTCCAATACTAAAATTAATTCCACAAGGTGAAAAAAGAGAAGCCAGAGAGAGGCAAATGAGGGAAGAAGCAAACAAACAAACAAAAAAAAAAAAAAAAAAAAAAAAAAAAAAAAAAAAAAAAAAAAAAAAAAAAAAAAAAAAAAAAAAAAAAAAAAAAACCCATAAGGATTATTCATATGCTACAAAGAAAAAAAAATGTTTAATCTTCCATCAATAAAAGGTTGAAGTCAAATATATTAAGAATAGGAAACTCAGAAAAACTGAATGTACCAGGCGGCCACTCCCCTAATACCAAATCAAGTGATTCAGTATTTACTATGTATTTAGTGCCCCCAAAATTCCAGAATCTGACTCAGTTTTAGCTAATTGTGTATGTTCATTGTGAATTTCAATATTATGCACTGTTCTTTAAATATCAGGTGATCATCTCCAATTCCTTAAACATACCCAAACAGAAAACACAGGAACTCAAATACAGTGGACTTGGTCTACACAGCTACATGAAATTTAGTGAATTTCTACTGTTCTCCCCTCCCCACATCTTGGCCTAAATGGCCAAGATCACCATATTCTCTTACTAGAAGAGAAGTCCAAATATAAACAAATATGTAAGGCAGTCAAATATTACTAGACAAAACCCTTTGCCTTTCCAAAGAATTTCACCTCTACCTTCTACTCCCCAAATAAAAGCTGCAGTCATTTTGGGGGGTCTTATTACAATTAGAAATATTTCTATGGTTTAGAAGGAATGTTGTAAAACCAACAAACCCATCCTCCTACCTTAAGTCAGAATTTAGAGGAAGACAAGAATATTTGTTGTGTTAAAAGTTAAAAGGCTGAACTGAAATAGAGATTACAACTTGGCATAATTCAAACTTCCTCTTGTTGGATATCAAAGCTGCCCAAACATGTTTCTGATGGTTCCCACAGAAATTGAACACCCTTTTCCTGCTTGGTTGAAGCCAATGACAGCAGTGACAAGCCAGCAGTCAGCCACTTACCGTTGCTCTTTTAAATCTTTGGTAAGAATCTGGATGACAAATCAAAAGAGAGTGAATCTGTCTAGTAAGCAATGAAACTGCCTACTAAAATTACAACAGAAATGAGAAAAAAACAGAAAGCCAATGGGGGTGGTGGGTACTGTCAGTACTATGAAAATTTCTTTCCAATTATAACTTACTTCATAGTTTCAGTGTTTGGCAATTACTGCATCAGGACATCAAAATAGCTCATGTTCCCTAAGTGAAGAAAGCTGTGTAGTTGATTGGGCGTACCAAACTCCCAACTCCACTGCCAATGTTAGCAGATGCTTCGAGCACCGTCCAGCTCTACTGCAGCTACGTTCAACTCATACAAAGTTTCACCATGGTTTCTGCATTTTTCTGGCCATCTCTCATTTTTCTGTTTCTTTCTGGCAATTTAACACCCTAAAGTGCCTCCAAAAGCTAATCAATATAGGGAACACCCAACAGTGTTTTCTCTGGACCTACTCTGTATAAAATCACAGCCATCAGCACATAAGTCCCTTCATGGAGAACTTGACTTAGGCACAGAGATACACTTGTAACAAAAAATCCTGTGTTAAGTATGCATTTCTAAATTAGTCTCAGAAACATGTATAGCAGACCAAGTGCGGTGACCCATGCCTATAATCTCTGTACTCAGGCGGCTGAGGCAGGAGGATTGTAATGAGTTCAAGGTTAGCAGGGGATATACAGAGTTTAAAGCCAACCTCAACTACACGATGACATACTATTGCAAAAAAACACACAAAACTTGAAACCTGTATATTCATATTCAAATATAGAAACCTGCTGATTTTCTGTAGGAAATAAAAATCCCTATATTTAGACCCTATGTTAAAACTTGTAAACATAAAAACACTGGAAATGAAGATAAGTACTTTCCTGCCAGCACAGAGATCTTCCCACAGTGTGTAAAGTCTCCAAGGCTGGGCTGCCACTGAGTCCTTCAGCTATCATAAAGGATGACTGACCATCCTGAAAGAAGGAAGATCGCTTTTTCCTAACTTACAGGTTGTGTTATTTTCCTCTTATACTTATAGTACAATCACAGCACGAATAACCAGCCTACTGCTTGGAACCAAATGCCCACTGATAATGTATTCATTTGCAATTTAATGAATCTTCCATCTATTTTCAATTTTCATATTTTACACTCACTGAATAGTAATACTTCCTATCATATACATGTTAGGAGAATAGGCAAGAGGGGCCAGGGTGCACAGTGGTACTCAAAATGAACTGCAATGAAAGGTGAACAGGCTACCTGTCATGTGTGAAGGTCTGTTAAGGACGTGCACTCACCTGGAGGTAGGCATGCCTGCCTGCCTGCCATTTTTACAAGGGACAACAACAGATGTTTCCTGAGTCAGGCACACAACTGAGAAAGCCCAGGATCTCCTTTATCTGAAAGTTGTCTGGAAACCCTGCCTTGAAGGACAGTCTGCCTGTTACTATGAAAACACAGGCATCTGGTTCAACCTAAGCAGAATGAAGAGCTTCAAGAGCACGTCACACATATACTTTGACAGTGAACTCGGCATGTCACGAAGGTCTACAATACCATCTCTGGTTATAACAGACTTCAGCCACCAGCTGTGGCCCAAGACAATACAAATGATATAGATCTTAATGAGGGAGGAAGGGTACACAATGATGTCTAAGACCCTGAACTAGCAGGGCAGAGGTTAAGTGGTCCATTAAAGTCATAAAAATTGGAGGTCTCTGAGAGAACACAGAAGCCCAAATTTCAAATATTCACAAATCAGAGACTGGCTTTATCACAAGTTAAAACTGCTGGCAATGGCAACAAACTCTGATGAACCGGTACATGGTAGAGAGATGACATCATTACTCTACATGAGAGCTAGGCAACATCAGAGAGAAATCGCAAAGAGCAGACACTTCTCTCTGAGCTCCACTGGGTTTCTCCGGAAGAGGAGAGAACTTTTGTGAGGATTAAATGAGATGTTAATGCAAAAAATAAATAAATAAAACACCTTTGGGGGTGAATAAAAGGCAGCAAGTTTCTGGCTAGGTTTCTGTGTTTCTTAACTCTAGTTCCTCTCTGTATAATCAATAAATGAGGGGGGTGAAGCGATGTGCTACAATGTTTCCTACTCCCCTTAGAGCTCTGAAGACTTGGATGCAATCTGAAAGAGTATGATATTTCTGTGATAGTCACCAAGGTTATATTCACTAACCTGGGCAACATCCACTTGCCAAGGTAAAGACAAACTAATTCATTCTGTATAGGCCTTCCATTTATTAGAAACCTCAAACTGCATGCCAAAGAAACAAAAGATATAATCATACATGTTAAGCCTGACACAGCAACTAGAGTAAATGACTTAAGAAAACAATCTAGAGAAATGGTCATGCAAAATTCTAGAACAGATTGGACTCAATGTCTACAGATATGAAAGGAGAAACGACATACCATCCTAAGTGCTGCTTGAGAAACCACCAAATGTAAAACATCGAAAGATCCCAAGAGGACGGAAAGATAAATTATAAGTTTCTAGGAAAAAATGACTATGAACAAGTAATCATAGCCACTGCTGTCTTATTGGGCATAAAAATATCCTCACAGTATGGAATGTGTGACCTTGCCCTGACACACAGACTTCTCAGCCTCAGCTCTTGGCACTCTTGCCCTCAACTCCCTCTTTTGAGACCCAGTGGGCTCACTTTGGCTTACAGATGTGATGAGGAATCTCCAGGGTCCTGGACTCACTTCCTGCTGCTCTCTCTGCCTTGAGTCATTTCCACAGGTACCACGGTGGCTCACTTCATTCCGATTTTAGTGCACACACTTCTCCCTCAGAGGCTTCCCCCACCATCTAAAATGTACCCTCATCAGTCTGGGCTGCTACAACAAATTATCAAGGACCCAGGGTCCTGACCAACAAAAACTCATTTTTCACAGGCCTAGAGGCTGGAAGTCAAGGTACTAACTAGCAATAACAGGGTGCACGGTGAGGGCCCTCTCAGGGTTTGCTTCTGGTTAACTTCCCCTTGTACTTTCATGCAGCCAAGAATGGAGCACAAGTAAGATCTCACATCTCTGCCCACATGGGCACTAACTCCCTTCACAGGGCTCACGGTGAAGATCTGATCACCTCTGGAAGGCCCCACCTCCTGACACCATCACCTTGAGAATGAGGATTCAACAAAGAATCCTGGAAGGAAATAAGCATTCAAGCCACAATGTCCTTTCAACTCTCCCAGGAAATTTTCTCTTTCTCCTCTTGCCCCTCTTTTGGGACAAGGTCTCATTTATGTAGTTCAGGCTGGCCTTGAACTCACTATGCAAGCAAGTTTTTCTCTTAACCTTCTTTTCTTTTTTTAAATCACATTTATCTCTACCTGACATTATCTTCATCATCATCATATTATTGGTAATCTTGCTTAGTGCCAGTCTTCCTTACTAGAATGTAAGCTCCCTGAACAGGGGCTCAGATAGTTTTATTTTGCATTTCAGCTGTAGAAGCAGCCCAGTAAGAACTTAAGCATTAGTTAGTGCTCAGTAGTGCTCGAGTGGGCTAACTTAAGAAACTCCATCAAGGAACAATTTTCTACTATGCTTTCTTGCCAACGTGTTGAAGTGCTGAAGAAACTAGTTTGGTTCTACGGGCTTAGTTTCACCAGTATGTGTTTTCTCTTCTGATAGCAAAAACTGGATAGAGCAGCAGTCCCAGAATGAGCAAACCTCTTTTTAATGCAAAACCAACCATGAACTGAAAAATGACTTCAGAGACTTCAGTAGAGTGATTTATACCAGCAAAGATCAGTGTGAACCAAATGAGAGACAGGAAATAATACCTCATGTTTGCATGTGGAAAGGATGCAGGAAGGAAGTTAAGGGAGCAAGAGGATGAACAAACCACCAGCCCCCAAGTGGACTACAGTTGACTGTAAATGCAACTGGCTTCTGCCTGTGACCTACTTCAGTTCCCCCAAAGCCTCCAAGGACTACTGAGCGGCTGTTACTGGGCCATATCAGAAAAACAAAAAGCAGACAGTTGTGGCCAGAAAGGGTAAAACCCCAAGCTAAGAATACATACGAAGTAGGAAACTACTCTCTGCACAGTCATCTTACTGATTTCAAGGGCACATTTTTTAAAAGAGCACACAAGAAACAGTATGAGTGCAGGGCCATCGCATGCCTCACAGTTTGCCTTGAATCCGCACATCTTGCAGACTTCAGTACATTCTGACAGCAAGTCCTAGGTCAGAGTGGGTCCCCAAGACTACCCTCCAGTTAGATGCTACATTGGGAGGACATGGGGGTCACCACATACACTCTGGTGTATAGCAGCAAATACATAATCACAGCCGAGACTTACTTGGGCAAAGAGACACATGCAGCAAACAAACACACAGCAAAGTCCAGAGGAGACCAGGTCCAAGCTTTCAAGTCTTCTCCGAGTGGGATTGTTCAGGTCATGTTTATTTCCTCCAGAGATGAGTTGTGACACCTGTGTTAGTCGGTTTCTGTTGCTAATAACATAGTGCCACAGACTGGATAAGTTATTAAAGAAAGGAGGTCAATTTTGGCTCATAGTTCTAGTTCAAGGTCCAACATATGCATTTGATGGTATCCTTCTTGCTGGGAAAGTCCCAAATAGTACAGGGCAATACACGGTCAGAAGCAGGGAAAAGGACAGGGAGAGAAAGGGATAGGGAGGGAGGGCAAGAGACTCCTTTCTGTTTCTCCTTTTAAAGTCAACAGTATGCGGGCTCTACTCTAAAGACCTTATTCTGATTTTAATCTCCCAAAGGTCTCATCTCTAAACATTATGGTTGATAGTTTCCATCTCTAATAACTCCAAAATATATTAAACTCTGCCATGACTTTTCAAAAGGAACAAATCATATTCAAAGCATAGCATGATACAGGTGAAATACTACCTACTAGGCAAGCTAATTAGGGTCTTGATGCCCAGGGATTTTAATGGGAGCATCTCTGGTAGGCACCATACATGTGCCACAATTCTAGAGTCTCAAAAGGAAAGCAGGTGTTGAGCATAAACTGCAGTATCTGGGACAATGATTTAGTCACAATCCAAAACCTTACTAGGGAATGATAGGACAAGAATGCTTCCAAAACCCAAATTCCTAGACACGAGCCCACAACCAATCACACAACAGGCAAGCCTTTCTAAGAGCAGAAGTTTCAGGCCATCTGTGGTAACTTCTTTGGGACACCATCCTGCACACCATCCCGTAGGCTCTTATACTGCCACCACCATGCCTCACCTCAGGTAGCACACAGAAGACTGGCTGGTGACTCTGCTTGGGCCACTACCAAAAGGCACTGCTGTTGGCAAGGACTTGAATCAATCATAGACTGAAGCTGGGCACAGTGGAGTCAGGCAGCACACAGGCTGAGCTGCCCGACACAGGCAGAGAGGGTGAGGTAGGCACACGATACAGGAGAAGCCCCCTTAAGCGAGGCCATGGAAGGGGAGGAAGAGAGATAGTCATACTGCAGTGTTCCGTTTCATGGTAAGCTTGGCTGGAGGGGTCAGTCAGGACCCAGAAGGGAACAGAGCTGAGAGCCACAAGTGTGTGTTGTGTGTTGTGTGTCATCGCCGACTCCGTCCATTCCTGACTTCAGTGCTCCCTAAATCCCCACGCCGCGAGCGGTCCGTGTCACACAAGGATGCACAAAGATGAGCTACAGGAGGAAGACTGAGTCACAAGGGACATGGACATCCTTGAACATGTGCAAACTCATTCAGCTTCCACATGCTCACCCCCTGCCTTCTATCTGCTTTTTTTTTTTAACATTACTTGCTTTTATAAAGCTGTGAAAACAAGTGACAAAAGGTTTGACAGGTAGGGCCCGTTTTGCATATCTGATATTTCCAGGAGGCGTGAGAGTTGGAGCCAGAGGGAAGAGAAGCAGAGTGAGCTGGCTTTCAGAAAGGGGAGAAAGTGGTTATATAGCAGTATTGCTGGAAACCAGTTATCTGGGGAACTCTCGGCAGGGCAGAATGACACAGGTTATCACCCTCACACAGGCTCAAAGGAGGGTGACTGCCACCTCACTGTGTTTATTGGTTTTTGCAGAAGGCTTAATCATCACGCTTATTAGTTTATATTCATCAGTTCAAGAAGCTATTCACTGTACATGGCGTTAAGTTCAGGGCTTGGTGAACTTTTTAAAAAGAGCCAGATGGTAAACACTCTAGAGCTGGAGGCCACATGATCTCTGTCCTCTATTTAGCTTCTGTCCTTGTGGTGTAAAAAGTCAAAGAGATGTGAGAACACGTAAGCGTGGCTATATTCCACTACAACTTCATTTACACAAACAGGCTGTGAGCTAGCCACCTGCACCCTCTCTGTACTGAACTTGCTGAAGTCTTAGGCAAGTTTTTAGGCTGTTAGTGGATCTCATAAGAACCTCCTGACAGGCGGTGTCTATCATGTGCATACAAAGCATGTAGGGTGCCTCCTTCCTTACAAGAGTTAGTCTGAGCCATGTCAGGGAGGCAGAATCACATGAATTTCACAGTAAGAAGGAGGCTTTAATTTCCTAACTTCAGTGATACAAGCAAAAAACAAACAAAAAAACCAAAAAAGAATATGAATAGGAAATTTGCAAAATGTACAAATCCCATAAAACATGGAAAACATCCATCCTCTTTAGTAATCACAGAAACACATACGTAAGATATCTTCTACTTATCACACTGGCATAGCTTTTTTATTTTGTGTTAAAGAAAAATACCAAGTTAAATAAAGAGAATATAAAACAGAAACACTATCATTCATCAGAGTATACCTCATAATGTCTTTCAAGTCTTAAGATGCTTATACCAGAGCCTTATAGTTATAACAACAAAAATTTACACTATGGGAAAATTGAGCCAAAAAAGGTTTTAGAAGAGTAAAGAGGATAAAGAAGGTAAAGCAAAGTCCCCTCCCCCAGTATGTAATGGAAGACAAGTGGCAGGTCCAGAAAGCAGCCAGGAGATATTGTGGCAGGAGAGCTCAGACTATAGGAAGAAAATTACTACACAAAAATTTCTCTGTATCATCTAATCTATCCCACCTTATTAAGAATAAGAATCAAGACATGTCACAAACAGGTACAAATTCTCAATGATGAATGTGATCATAATATATTCGTAAAATGTACCGGTAAATTCAAAGAACAAACAATTCTGATGGAAAATTAAAGCTCAATTTTGTAGTGTCAGGAATTTTTGTTTCAATTCCTGGTGAGTTCCCAGCATCCAGAACAATGTCTAACTCACAGAAAATAGTACTGTAGTCCCCTCATGTCTGTGCAGGCTGTATCCAAGACCCCTGCCCCTCAGGGGATGTATGAAACGATGGTTCATTCCTGGCACTACAGATACTGTTTTTCCAACACTCTATGCCCATGATGACCTTATCAGCTGGGCATACTAAAAGATTAACAATTATAATAAAAATAGATTCATTATACTAATATGATACAAGCTTGTTAAAAACAAATTAAATGCTGGTTTTTAAAACTTTCCATTCAAAATTTTCATACCTCAGTTGACTATGGGTAATTGAAACCATGAAACACAAAACTGCAAATAGGGGAGGACTAATATATTTAATGTAGTAATTGAAACTAAGCAAATATGAAAAGTACATTATTAACTCTGGAAAACGTAAATTTAACAGATAGATTAGAAAGGCACTACAATAGAATCTCATTTCATTATCTGATTGCAGAAAAGAAAATTCAGGATATTATGATTTTGATGAGTAGAGACAGGATGTGGGGGAAGGGGCACTGGAAGTGTGACAAAAAATCGGAAGGTCAGTTTCCAAAAATACAAGATACAGTCAACAAATATAAAATGTTTTTTGTGAGAAATATGAAGACATATTGAAAGAAACGACTAAAACTTAAAGAGTTCTTAGGTTTAAAGAACAGAAGTGAGAGTTAGGAAGGACTAGCAGGAGACTGATGTTATAAGCATGGTATATAGATTTTTAAAACTATGTGCCTGTATTAATTTGATGCAAATAAATATTCAACTTCACAAATGTATATTTTCTTTGAACCTGCCATATTGTACCTTAAAAAAATGTTTTCAAAAGAATTACAAACAAAACATTTATGTTCATCACAATGACCTTTAAAATAGAAAAAAGGGGGGAAAAATAACCTTGAACAGAGACCTAGTTAATATTACATGATTATTTCAAAAATAAAGTTCCTAAAGAATATACAACAGAAAATGAGCTTAAAATCATGACTTTAAAATCATATTGAGTGCAACTCTAATTTTTATGTAAGGTTGTGTATGCAAAGAAAATTGTAGAATCATGTTAAGAGTCATGTCCTCTAAGTAACAGGATTATGAGTCATTTTTCTTATTCTCTTTTATGTTTTCCAAATTTACTACAAAGTAATTCAGTCAGCTCTGTGCTTATGGGGAAATGACAGACACTCTACAATGTATTGTGGCCTAATGTACAGTGGTTGGCAGGTTGTATTCCTGTCACTTTTGACTTCTTTTCAATTAATGATAATCTCATTTTAAGTTCAGGAGCACCTGGAATTGTAAGAAAAATCAAAGTGCAACCAATGCATGTTAACACAAAGAAAACTGAAATAAATTAAGATGTTTGGCACCTGAAATATTTAAATCAAAGCACAAAAAAAAAATCCTGATATATGGATCTCTTATCCTTATGCTTAACCTATTGTATACTCATTTAAAAACGTCCTATACATGATCTTCTGGTGTGCTGGTCAAGAAAGTAAGATTCTCTTAGCATCTGTGAATGTGGGCTTGAGAATGTACCAACCAAGATCTGTACCCAAGCTCCATTATCTATCATTTTGGCCAGATTATGCAGCATCTCCTATACCGATACTCCTCTATTGCCATTTTGCGGGCTTATTCTGAAGAAAGAGCTAGTAAAGCACTACAGAGTGATGATTTATACCGAGCATGATATTCTTGAAACAGGAAGAGCTATTTTGTTGAAAGTCCATTTTATGAACAGCCCATAAATCCACTACATCCAGCACATGAGCTACAAGCTGTACACTGCACTAGACAGCATCCTTCACTCAGACAGAGGGCCAGCAAACTTTCTGGGAAGAGCTGGAGTGTAAGTGTTTTGGCAAGGTCAACCGCACTGCCTCCTCCATAACTGCTCAGTTCTGCAGTTGTAGCATCATAGCCAGAAACAAGAAAATGAATAATGCTGCATTCCAGTAAGGCTATTTGTAAACTCAGGCAGTGGTCGCACTTGGCCCAGGAGCCGTGATTTGCTGACCCTTGACGGAGGCTATGTGAATGTAGCTCACTGGAGGGGTGGGAGATGGAGTTAAGTTCCACTACTACAGCTCAGCAGAGAAGGCTGCTGGCCATCCACTGAGGATTTTGGGAAGTCACAGTTCTCTCGTGAATAGGAGAAATATTAGAATTTCTAAATATCTTCAACTTTTCAAAGTCCATAATTTTTTGGCTATGAAAGAAGCAAAGAAATAAGATGATTTGCCAAAGATCTCACTGTAGGCTCTGACAGGAACAGGCTTCCAGCCCAGTATCCTGGGACCCACACTCCTCACTGGGAGTGGATCCTCTCAGGTCCTAGCCTGGCAGTCCTCAACTTGTGGCCAATTTGCACTCTGAACACCAGCCCCCCTGCTAGCTGGCCATGTAGCTGTCAGAGAACCTCTGTAGTGACAGTCGGATCTTCACAATGTCACACTGGGAACCTGGGGACACAGATGGGAAGTGAACCACAGACAGGATTCCTGTGGACTCTATGAAGTCCGGCCAGACCTCCAGCCCCTAATTCCATGCATCTAAGATTTCATCCCGGGTTAGGGGAAGCAGAGCAGATGGCAGAGACGATGTGGATCCTGGGCTGAGGTGCACCATGAAGACTCTCAGCCAGGCACCAGCTTCTGTGAAGTACTAAGCTTTCTAAGCACAGACTCCAAGTCAAGCTTCACAAAGACTTTGTGGACCTATGGTTTCTTCAGAGAGGGCTTTTTGGACCTCAGAGGCACAACAAACATCCCTAAAACTGCATAGGAGCAGTTTCTATAAATGGAAACACTTCATTCCTCAACAAAGATTGTAACCCTTAACCCGGACAGGCAGCTATCAACAAGCTTACCTCCACATGCCCGGCATCCACGTCAAGACCAACGTGTGTGATCTTTCTTTCAAACTCTTGCTCATGTTTTGGTAAATTAATAGAATCTGCTCCTACTGTAATGCTTCAAATACAATTTCTGAAGCTCCTTAGCTAAAGAGGAAGTGGAGCTGTAGGTCTGGGGTAGAGCACATCTGTAAAAGCATACAGAGGCCTTCCTTAGGTTCAACTCCAGCACGCCCCTCCCCCAGCTACTAAACAAAGGGATACACAGCATCTTTAAAACCATCTGCTGAAGCCACATTTTGATATGTAAGTGATGGCTAATTAGTATTTAGTAGCTAATTTCGTTCCTACATTGGGCCAGCCCATCAATGGCATTCTTCATTTGGCCCTTGTTATGTCCCTCGAGTGACTTCCTGCTTTACCGGTGAGAAAACTGAGACTTGACCTGACTCTCCCTGCTGGCGGAACTCAGGTTCAAATACCAGCAGTCTGAAGGTGGAGTCTGTCCTCGACCACTGTACACACCACATATGTGAACACACCTACATTGTCCAGGGCTCCAATACTGGTTTTGAGTGTCCTATTTGATCCCTGCAGAAGCATAAGTGGTACACAATATAGTCTGACAGCAAAGGGTATGTGTGTGTGTGTTTGTAGGGGTGTTGATAAACCATCTTTCAAAGAAGGATTAAAAGGTTTTGGTAGTGTTCTTTAAATATTCTTCAGAATGTTGCTGGCTAATTCTGAAATGGCAGCCATTCTTTGTGGAGTTAGGTGAAATCTCAGCATTGTTTTCATCTGCATCTCTTGAGTGACTAATGATGTTGCCATTTCAGAATTAGCCAGCAACAAATGTTGGTGAGGCTGCAGAGAAAAGGGAACACTTCTCCACTGCTGTTGAGAATGTAGATTCACACAACCTCTGTGGCAATCAGTGTGGAGATTCCTCAAAAAACTAAGACTGGAGGTCCCGTTTGACCCGGCCATCGCTCTGCTAGGCATATACAAAAAGGAATTAAAACAGTCATTACATAGCAGCATATGTGTACCCATGTTTATAGCAGCTCAGTTTGTGACTGTTAAATCTTGGTAACAATCCAAATGTCCATCAACTGGAGACTGGATAAGTAAGTTGTGGTTCTTTTATAGAATGGAGTATTACTCTGCCATTAAAAATGATAAGATTGACTCATTCATACTCAAATGGATGTACCTTGAGGACGTCCTCATAAGCAAAATAAACAAATCACAGATGTGTAAATATCATATCTTCTTTGGTATGAGAATATGAAATTGTAAATGAGTTGTAGCATGTATAGTTGATATTGCAAAGTAGAAAATATTTAAAGGAAAGAGCGTAAGGGTAAATAACAAGGGGGAAATGAATGTGGTAATAATAAAGAAAAAAGAAAACAAAGATTGTGTATATAGGGGGTGGGGTATGCAGGGTAGGGGGAAGGGATTAAATGAGAATCAAGTCATGTCACATTCTGGTACAAACTCTTAATGCTGAACACAATTATCATATATATTCATAATGTACCAATAAAGATAATTTAAGTAAATAAATATACTTCAGAATGTGCTGTAAGGCTGTTGTATAGGCCGATTCCTCTGGCTGGAACAATGTTCCACTGACAGTCCCAAGGTTCCCTCTTTCTCTGATTCAGGTCCCTGCTCAGTGTCCCTTATGGAAAGAATCATTCCTCGGAAGCCCACAATGCCTTTAACAGTACCCTACAGCCCCTGCGGGCATCACCACAGGACTAGTGCACGTTTATACATTTGCTTACCATCTAACCTTATGGCTACATTACTCCCACATGAAAAGAAACTGGCTTTGCTCATCACTTTGTCTCTAGTGTCTAGAAAGGAGCTGGCACGCACAGGTGTTGAGAATGTCTCCACGAATGAACCAGGGCAGTCTCTGGGTAGTATGACAATGGCTGCCTATCATCTTTTGCTTTAGCTGTAATTTTCAAATCTTCAGCATTAGAACTGTATCCCTCTTTGTAATAGGGAAGAAAAGTTGTTTTCCAAGTCTTTCCTTTTGAAAGTGCAGGCCTTTTACTCACTTATACACATAAGTAGAGATAGCGCTTCTTTGGTCAGTGGTAGCCTGGAAGCATGAAAATCACCACCAAATTAATCCCTGAGTGTCCTCAAAGACAGCTCAGAGTGCCTGAGGACTGGCCATGGCGCCCATATTCTGGGCATTTCTCCCTAACTCAGCTGCTGCTAATGGCCTTCTGCCCTCAGCAGCAACTGTCCCTTGGACATGGCACATTCATGGGCCCACAATTACATTCTTCAATCTCACAGCATTCCTGAGTAGTACAGGGAAGGCAGTTTATCATCATCACTATGTCATTCATGTCTTACAGGAGAAGATTAACCTTTAAAGTGAATCTTGGGGACACCTATCTGCCTCCCAAGAGCTAAGATTCAGAGAATCACTGAAATGACTGGAACTTTTGCCAGGTGCTTTACTGAGCTTCAGTATCAGATACCATCAGAAATGGCTTTGAGTAATCACTGTGTCCCTACCTAACTGCACCCTAAAATAAAGTCTTAAATATTTACTTTGTTCTTCTGCAAATCTTGCTATAACTTATGCTGCACACATTAACCAAACTTAATAAAAGCAATTATCAAGAAGGTTCTAGTAGGGTAGAGTTTAGACAGGTTAATGACTGTCTTCCCTTGAGAGCTTAATACTGCTGGCACAGTAATTTCCCTCTCTATTTCACAGTAAAAATGAACAGTAAGGGGTCAGGCAGATTGCTGATCTGCTTGAGTATGCCATGATACATGGTATGTGTCAGAACAATCTCCAGAAAATACAGGATCAGCCTTGGGTGGTTCACAAACCTATAAACCAGTGACCATCTGCTATATGTTTGGCCTGGGCAGGTGGTGGGTATCAGACAATGAAATAGTTTTTCAGTACATGAAGAACAAAGTATAGAAAGACCAAAACTTAAATAGCTCTTACTCTGTGACTGGGACCTTGAATGTTTTAGGGAAATGTGCTGACCTGTCCCAACACTACCTTGATGATACCAGTGTTGCATTCCTCATTTTACAGATGAAGAATTTGGGTTTACCAAGGGTGTGGGCCTCTGAGGTAGACAAGATAAGATTTGAACCCTGGCATTTAGGGTCCAGAATCAGTGTCTCAATATTACAATTCTGCAGCCATTGTTCAGTGAAGTCTCCCAGGGGAGGAAGCATTAGCACAAGCCCTTCCCTGAGTGTCTGTGTATGGCCCTGACACAAGGCATCTGACTCAAGAGCCTGTCTCTACTTGTTCTGAAGTGAAGAGAAAGTTTCCAGTATAAAAGCTCACTCGGAAAGCTCACTATCATAAAACACAAGCTGGTCAAAGGCCAGGTCATGGGTCTACTATCCAGCTCTAATCAGACAAATCAACATGCAAATTAAAAATCTTCATCAACTCCAGATACAAAGTCCCTATGTGGGCTCGGCCTTGGCTCCAGCCCAGTGACCATGCATGCGACCTGCTGAACGCTCATGGGTAAAAAACAGACAGACAACAAAGACTACAAGACAGCTCCGTGGTCCCAAACAATGGCCCAGTTCAGCCAGTCTCATTCACATACTGGACAACTCTTTCTCTAATTTCTAAATTGAGAAGAGAATTTCAGACACCCTTAACCTACATGTTTTCTCTCTTAAATCATAGGATTCCTATGATTTAAGTGGGAAAGGAGAAACAAAACAAGGGTTGTGGGCACAGCTTAGTGGTATAGCCCTTGACTATCTTACATGAGGTCCTTAGCTCAATTCTTAGCCTGTTAAACAATTAAACAAGCCAAAAATCTAAACAAGCAGCTGATTTTTAGGTAGGCAATCTTATTTTAGAAACTATAGATGTCCAAAGTCAAGACTACAGCTTAATGGAACAGATCTCAAAATTGCACAAACCTCCAAATCTAAAATGACCATTTTAGAAAATGGAGAAAACATGGAGATGCAAATGCCCAGATGAAAACAACTTTATTCCAAATTATTTTTCTGCATTTTAAAATTTCAAACTCTATAAAGAGTTTATTTCTGTTTCAATGAAAACAGGTAAAGAAAAAAGAGTAAAAGACAAGGGAATATTTGAGAAAAAACATATACTGTAGAATATTTATGAAATAGCTGTAGAATCTCTATTGAATAAATAGCATGTGTAAATTGATATCATCATTCTATCCACATACTGAATTTAGTGAAATTGCACCAAGTGGGATCTGTTGCCTTTGGATTAATAAAAACAAGTCTGATTTCAGCATGTCCTCTCTCTGATACAAACAAAAGCCCTGAGCAGGGCCATCTCCACTAATAGCAGTGAAGCCTGTGTGATTCCCCCAGCCCATCCCAGCGGCACACATTACTAAGGGCTGCTGCCTTTTCAGCTGTCTCCCCTTCAGGAGGCCAGGGAGCATGCAGCCAGACATCCTCCATTTTGCAAAGTGAAAAGAAACATGCAGTCAGTCATTGGAAGGTCAGTGATGAAGCCTGGGGGGTATAGGACTATCGGGTCCCTGCCTCTTTTCTATAAGAACTATTCACTGCTGATGTGTAAGTGGCAGTTCGCATTTTTTGTGAGTTACCAGGAACTAACAAAATAGATTACCTTACTGTGGACTCTGTTTTCAGAAAGTGGCAAAGCATTTTTCCTTCTAACGATTTAAGTTAACTTTCCAGGGCATTTAGGGACCTGCCAAGGCAGATGAGGGTCCCGAGAGGTGATCCAGAAGTGATGGCACAGCACATCTCCTTGTGATTAAAGCTCCAACACTCAGCAGGTGGACAGCACCATGTATATTTAGGAGGAAAAGGAAGATACAGGTTCAGCTGAGCAAACACTGAGAACTTATTTGTGTGCTCACAGGTAGGCACTAGACTTAAAAGAAAAATGCAGGATTCTGTACTTACTCTTGAGGGAACTTGGAGAAAGGGTGTGGAGATAAGCAAAGAGTGGAAAGGTCCTAAGATGCAGAGTGGTGGAAGGAACACAGAGTGGGAACGGAGAAAACCTCTGGGGTCTGAAGGAGCCACACATGTTTCTTATGAGACAGTGCATTAGGTGAGTCTTGTAGAAGTTAAGAAATAAGAATTAGCCTGTTAACAAGCAAGCCAGGCTACCTTCAAAAATATGAATGCATAGGGCACAGCATGGAAAAGCTGTGTGCCCCAGGCTAGGTTAGTTCTCATCAGTGTTGGGCGTATTCAGCCACAGCAGCATTTGAGATGGTGGCAGATGGGACGAGGGTGTAAGGGAGTATAATTCAGTGATATCACACTTGTCTAACATGTTCAATGCCCTGGGCTCTATTCTATAACACTTCAAAAAGAAAAAGAGAGGTGGAAGACAAGTTGGAAATCTAGAAACTTCGCCTCCTTGAACCCCACCTCCCAAACAAGGAGAGAAAAGGTTGAGGCAGGTTTATGATAGTTCTGGAAATGTAAATCATAACATAACTAGGGGCCCTCACAGGTATATGTGTTTTATCAGCTAGCTTGGAATCTCTGCACACCTGCTCCAATACTATGGAATCCCCAGGGGTAACGCATGTGACTCAGGTTGGCCAATCAGGTAACAGGCCAAGCAGGTCACTGAGTACTCTGCTAGGATTATGGATAGGCATACAGCCTGAGATGAGCCAATCAGTTCTCCATCCATGTTATCCTGCTGCAGCAAGAAAAGCAGAAGTCCCCTGGTGGGATTGAAAACGAAAACCTAGAGCATCCTTGGAACTATTTCTGCTTTACCCTGCAAATACAGCCTCCCAGATGAATCAGCTCAGAAAACAGCATAGCTGCAGTTCCTGGGACAGTTCTCATGTATGAATCCAGTAACAGCATCTTCTGAACTTACTTATTACTTGAGACCCAGGTTCCCTTTTTGTATGAGGTGGATGTTTTGCCTCTTGGAAACAAATGTTACAAATACACAGATTACCTGAGAAACCTCCAAGTATTAGATAAAGAAACAAAAAGGTCAATGTAGGAACTTCACGTTTAAAGCGCTCCAATCAGTGCCGGGGGTAGAGCTCAATGGTGGTGGACTTAACTGGTGCACACAAGGCCCAAGGTTCAATCCCCAGCACTAAAAAGTCTCAGATACACAAAAATATGTGGTACTGTTCCACTCTGTAAAGCACTTCACACATGAGTTATTAAGTGTATTCTGTGGTGGTATCAAAACAACACATCGTGGCAACTCACCACTTTCTTAATGTCAATATTCCAAATATGTAACTTTTATAGTGAATTAAGAAATGTTCATACAGTTCTAACTTGTGCCAAGAATGTTTCCAAGTGCAGTAGTGCTTTGGTCTCAAACAATCAGGTTTGTGAACAGGAATTTTTTTTTTTTTTTTTTTT
>PVIR01000050.1:39123-63716 GCA_004026965.1 Petromus typicus | reverse complement strand
GTGAACAGGAATTTTTGACAAAATTTTATTTTTGTTTGCAAATACGTCACTGGGTGACAGCCATGACCAAGGTCATCTTTCCCCAAATCACAGAGCAAATTAAGTTGGCAAACTAAGAAACCACTGTACTGTAGTTCCCTCACTCAGTCCTCACAACTTCATCATGCAGACACTACTATTTTCCTGAGGAAACTCAGCCACAGGAAAACTAAGAAACGTCCCATAGTCACACAGTAATGAAATGGTGAGCCAGGAGTGGAACCAGGGCAGCCTGGCTCTACTGACGCTGCCTATCCTGATCCTTAGGGGACTAGAACCAGTTTCAACTGCTATTAAACAGATATTCATATCGAATGGCTCAGGGAAAGGTACATTATACTCTCCAAATCCTCATGTATCTGTCTTCGAACACTCTGGGGACCAAAGCAAGAGAATTCCAAGTTAGTGCATGGCTTCAGCAACTTAATGAAACCTTATCTAAAAATTAAAGTTAAACAGCTGAGGATGTAGATCATTGGGAAGGCCCTGGGTTTAAAAAGAGAGAAAAAAAGGGGTGCAAGGTTGGGCAAGGAGGTGAGAAGGCAGGAAGAGAAAGAAAGTCACTTAGTCATGTGAAGCAGCATTCCTGGGAAACATCATGATGGCTTCATGGTTCCTACTGGCTAGCTTCACTCTGACCTGAGCCTCATACACTTGTCTCACTTGGGTCAGCTGAACTCTGGCCTGGCTTCTAATTAATCTCCTTTATAAAAATAAAACAAGTCAAAATAAGAGCACCCATTGTAAGGCTATAATGGAGGTGAAAGCTGCCAGGCTACCTCCAACAACGGTGACAGAGGATGATGGAAAGTGCAGTGGAGTTTTTAGGGGAACCTGAGGTTAGGACAGCATTGTGGTAGATCGGGACTGACTGGCCCTGGGTGGCAGTTGAGAGAACTTAGTGATACGCTGCCCTTTGGCATGAGCAAGAAAGGAAGCCATTCTGGATCTGGCACAGTGCAGGGGTACCTGGGAAAGGGAGCCATTTCTATATTTTAGATAGAATCAGCGCTCTACAAAGGGCTCCTAACACTCTACACAGTCATCAATTATTTCTTGAAAATATCACCTCATTTGTTCATCATCTGCTTCCAACCTTCCCTCAGCTTCTACTGCACAAAGAATAAGAAACTCCTTTTTTAGAAAGTTCTGTTTTCAAATACCCAAATACCTTCTTGGTCTTAGCTTTTCCTATACTGCTCCAAATACGCTGTCAAGAGTATTTTATGCTACAGAACAGATCTTTGGATACCTGTCTTATTTTCCTCAACTTAATTTATTTTTTTCGTATCTTGATAATTATATATACTGCTTCAAATTAATATAATGGAATTTCTTCTAACTTTCTGCAATTTAAATCCTCTTTCTCAGAATACTTTGTGCTATCATTATTCTGAATTAGTGCTTCTTTCACAAAATTAATTACTTTCCATATAAGCAGAAGTAAAATATGCACTGCCAAAAATGTACTTGTTATAGGCCAGCAAAGGAGCTTCACACCAACAGGATTCCAAAATAGTTTTCTGAGAATTGTATAAAATCTCTTTCTTTCTGGGCATGGTGGCTCACGCCTGTAATCCCAACACTCAGAGGCCAGAGGCAGGAGGACTGCTGTGAGTTCGAGGATTGCCTGGGCTATGTAGTGAGCCAGGGCCAGCCTGAATTACAAAAGCGAGACCCTGTCTTTAAAAAAAAAATCTCTTTCTTTGGAAGTCTCAAAGAACAAAGCTATTGCAAAGCTGTTGCAATTTGCAAAGCTAAATACAGTGGAGATTGGGAGAGTTTGTAAACAAGCTGTCAAGATGGAAAGAGACTTTAGGCCTCCATTGTCCAAGACACAAACCTCAACAGCAACTCAGGCATCTTTTTGCACTGACCCTGACTGAGGCTCCCAGATTTCAACAACATCTTCCAGATTAAGGTTTCTTAATCACAGTATGACTGACACTTAGGGCTGCATAACTCTCTGCTGTGGATGCTACATTGTGTATTAGAGGATGCTCAGCAGCATCTCTGGCTTGTACATATGGTAACTTCTAGTTGAGACAACCTAATGTATCTCCAGACATTACCAAGTCCTGGGCAAGACTGTTCACTATAACAATCACTTCCACAGATAGCTTCCACGTCAGCATCACTGTTCCTGAACTGTTGTCTTCATGATAAAAATCAAAATATCCTTGACCATACAAGACGAAGACCACAGAAACAATGACATGCACGCTACCAAGAGACACTGAAAAAATATTTTCTGACAAATATGCAAATACTATTGCTGCCTTTGCAAAGAAAACAAAGTGACATTTAGACCAACAGAACACCTCTGTTTCTTCCTCAAAATCAATAAGAAAGCAGTTTGAAATTTCATGTCTTTCTCCTGTCCTATACAGCACATGGGGTCCCACTGATTGGTCCATACCTGACCCTGGGAAAGCCACCTACTGAGCCACTCACTGCCTGGGCTGGTGGGGGGTGCACTTCAGGTGCCGCTTTGACCCAGTACTAACACAGGTACACAAAGAAGCAACACAGGTGCAACTTAATTTCAAGGTCCATTAGCAGCACAAAGGGGGGAAATTATACTTTTAAAGCAAGCCCTGAAACTCAGCAGGGACATTTTTCATTTTCAATTTCTAAATGGTAAGAATAATAATTTTGGTTGTTTTCAAGAACAGCATCCAAGTTCAACTGCACTTCAATCCCAAATACTGGAAATGTTATATTTGGCAAATGACATTAGCAAAATGTGGAGCTGCACTTTGGACTAAAGACAAGGAAACAGTTGCTGGAGTTTTTGCCTGCACATTCGATTTTCTGGTCGTGTTTCCCAAATGACCTTGCAATTGTGATCATAACATAAAGTGGATGCTGTCATTATGCTTTGGCTTTTAGGGAACAGTCAGCACTGGCCAGCTGTTATATTACCAATACACAACTGTTATAATTTAAGTAAATAAATGCAGATGCTCACACACCACTGTAGAGGACTGCATAATGTTCCTGCCCTTCAAAGAATTTGACCTAGATATGCAATCTAGAGCTGTAACCGTCACATTCTATGAAGACTCCATAGAACAGGATCATCTATGAGGAGCTTAGTCATAATCAGTGCAAAAGGAAATCCCTCTTCTCAGGTACTGTTTGCTGAGAAGGGAAAATGAGATACCACATCTCACTCCCAAGCACATCTCCATAAATATAGTGAAAAGAAATACAGGAAAAACTACTCCAGCATAACCCAGTCCATGAAAAATGGTATCTCCTGAGAAACCTCAACAGACAATGCTTTGCACATGACATTATGAGCAGAATTAAGACACTATCTTGATCATCAGAAAGCAAATGTCTTTGTTGTCAGGTATTGACACCGTTTACAGCATCCCATAGTTGAGAGACAGAAAAGAACTACAGAAGTAGTCCTACTTTTGTCATATAGGATCACAATCTGGAGAGAAACAGACAAGTCTTTCCAGAAAACAAAAAAAAAAATTTAGGCTGAAGAATCCAGGATCTCATATTTCCTAGCCATACTGGCATATGCTCCACTACTGAGCCACATACCTTGCCCATTAAAGTAGGTACTTTTGACAAAAGGGTATTCATTCTTTTCAGAAAATAAATCTAGGTAAACTGATTTCTTGTGAAACTGACGGCAAGGTAAGAAATTTTTTTAAAACCTGCTTTTTCATTTAATTCCCCTTTGTCTTCAACGACATAAACAGAATTCACAAACCCAGCTCTATCTGATGTCTGACTTTAATGAAGTTCATTTCCACCTAAATTTCTCTAGGGGCACATTCACTTTCACATAATAAAAAAGCCCAAGGGGGATAAATTTGGAAACAAAAGCCATTTTGGATAAAAGCCACATTGAACATAGTTAAACAGAGGATGAGGAAAGGACATGCCGTGGGAGTGTGTGTGCACCCCACCCCCCCCACCCCACCCCCCTATACCCCTCAGAGAAAGACAGTGAGTGAGAGGAGAGAGAGAGAGAGAGAGAGAGAGAGAGAGAGATAAAGAGGGGTATACTTTGAAAAGAAATTTAGGGAACCCTTCTATGGTACCCAATTTAGAAACAGTTTATAGCAACCAGAAGATAGATCAGCAAGCAATAAGACACAACAGTAAGCAATCAGAAACATCAGCAAGCAGCAGACACCAGAGTGAGCAGTAAAGACACACCAGGGAGAACATTTCTGAGCAATTACCACATGTCTTAATGCAGCAAGAGAGAAAGAACAACTTCACTCAACTAGGATTGCAGCCTCATAAAAATGAACTCTCTCACAGCTCAAGAGCCATTTCTGAGATGACAAGAGGGCTCTGAGGACCCACAGTACAACCACGGGCTGGAAAGAAGGCAGAAAAGCAATAGCAATGCACTACACTCATGAATGAGGTCTATCGACTGAAGTTCTCATCTTTCTTTTTTTTCCAAGACAAACAACAAAAATAGGGTCTGGTTAACTGATGATACAAAAGAACCTCCACCCTTTGGGTAAACACAAGAGGGTGCGCAATACAAAGATACCCACTCCGGTCAAGGTATCCTGAGAAGAGCATGTACCAGCACAGAGAGGGATGACCTTTCAAAGATCAGCCCCAGGGGTGGATGTGAAGGAGGAGAAGGGAGCTTCCTTATCAGTTATGTCATTGAATACCCCAGGAAACTGCCAGGTCTCTTTCTCTAGGACCTTTTAGCAAATGATGGAGCCTTGTTATAGACCGTCCCCTACATTTACACATGGAAGCTGGAACAATGGAGCAAATATTCCATTGTTTCTTTCCTTAATGTCAGAAGGTCTTAAACCAGGAGCCAAGGATCGCCCCCGCCCAACTACCACCGTGAAGTACTAAACTTGGTGGTATCTGTGAAGCCACTTTTTTTGTAGAGATACTAAGAAAATTAAGAGTATCTTGGAGAGTCAAGAAAAACAACTGGTATACACTAAATTCTTTCTGCTAGCTTCCTCTCCTTCTTTCTTGTCTTTTTCAGATCACAGTCTATTTCTAGTTTGTCTCTTCCACGTGTTGCTCCAGAGTTTATTTTCCTGCAGGATGGTTTTCTCATGGTTTACCTCTATCTCATGGAGACCATAGTTTGTGTTTCTGTTTGTACCCGTGTTATTATAATAGACCAATAAAAAGTCCTGAAGATATGGACTGTATTCAACATACACACAAAGGCTATGAAAGTATGAATATAAAGTTTAATAATTAACACCGAACTCGTTTTTTCTATTGCCCAGAAAGGGGCAAAATAGAAGAGTCTGGTCCTTTAAATATTAAAACATCGCACCAGCAGCACATTTAAAAGAGCTCCAACATGAGCCAATGACTTAGAGAATAAGTTCAAGAAGTATTTGTTAGCTGAGTTAATCTACCTCAGTACACAAGACTACACTCTCATTTAAAAGAAATAGCTACCAAATCCTTCTTATGTCATTCCTGGAGGTCACTCATTATTCTGCACCCTGAGACTGGAAGTCTCTTTGTGAGCAGGCAGTCGGAGGATAGCCAGGGGCACTAGCTCCTACAGTAGAGAAGGAGGGCAGCAAATACACAGGCCCTGAAGTGATGGACAGAGGCAGGGAGGATCAGCAAAATTCATGGCAGAACACCCTCATGTACAGTGCATACTGTGATGAAATCAGCCAGGTCCTTTTCAATAGCATCTTCCACGGGGAATAGGCGTTAGGGAGTGGAGACTAAAGAGCCTGGATCCCATTTATTAATAAGAAGCTCAAAGCAATGGGGGGTTTTCTTGTCTAATTACAGAAATCATTGAAAACTGCAGGGAAGATGGAATTTATGACCTAGATGACATTGCTTCTGTATTGTAATTAAAAGTTATTTTTAACACTTTTGTTTGGTTGGGTATTTTGGATTATTAGAAATATATTTTATAATTTACAATTTGCTAAAGGGCAAAGAACATAACAAAAAGGTAATACAAACCAGCTTGTATAATGTGAAACAATTAAATGTTCTGACACTGGGAGATCAGAAAGGAAAAGAAGCACTCCTATTTAGCTCTGTGAATTTTTAAAAGAAAGGAGAGAAACAAGCAAATGAAGTGTATTAAACTAGTTTTAAGTTTCAAAAGTAATATAGTTAACTTTATCTCCTAACTGAGTTGAGTCTACCAACCACCAGAAGTATATATACAGCCTGAGTCTGGGGATTTAGCTCAGTGGCACGATACCTGCCACATGAGTACAAAGTTCTGAGTTTAAACCCTACTACTGCAAAAAGAAAAAAAAAAAAAGAAATATATAAACAGCTTTTTCATGATCCATTTGTCCAGAGGACCTTATCCTCAGGCTGTCTGCTTTGTCCCAAGTTCCTAGGACATAGTGCTTCCCTAAAAAGAATAGTCCTAATTCATGTTCAAAAATCCAAGGGCTAACCGCAAGGCATGTATGAATGAGCCCAATTATGAGTTACAGACAGTGATATATTCCAGACAATGACATGCTGTATATGACTTAGGTTCTGTTTTTAATTAATTTCCCTTCTCTTGTTCAAGATTCCAATTTTAAGAAGAAGGGCTCACACAAAAATAACCCAGTGGAAATAGCAGGGTGGTATCCCTGAGTGGATTCGGGTCTGGTTGGGATCAGGTAGGGCCCATTTATCTCCATTTCCAGAATTCTATTGCTCCCAGCAGACAAAAAGTAGCTGTATGTTAACAGGAAGAGAGAAACTACTAACTATAACAGAATTCTGAAATTGTCTAAGAGTGGTGAGAAAGAGGAAGGAACTCTAACCAGCAGATGCTTCTCAGATAACCTCTTTATTTCATTTAAGCTACGCTATGAATCTTCTCATTAGAAGTCAATTCCAGGAGCTCATTATATACAAATGTGTCAGAGAAACCACCGGATATTACACATCATGATAAAGCCATAAAAGCATTCTAGCATCTGTTATTCAAAAATGAACTCAAAGTTATCTTCACAGTGGCCATACTAAGTTTATGGAGTCTGTATTATACCAAATAAGAACTACTGCACTGTATTTTTTTCCCTAGTCCAAAGTAGTATTCCACTCCACATCAGCACAAGTGCCACTCTTACCTGCCACACTAATTTTCTCAAGCGCTACCAAACTGGGAACAGCTGTGGTGGAGTTAGTTAAGTTTGTTCCCGTGCCATTGATAACAAGATTGTCCACCTTCGACTCCAGCTTGCCAATGCGCTGCAAAATGTTATCCAGTAACACAGCAAGAGTTTTCTTCAGATCTGTAAAAGAAAATTTACAAAGATTTCATGATTTGTGTGTATCTGACTCTCCCCTATTTCTAATATGAAGAATAAAATGTCTTAAACACAGGCTGGGGATATAGCCCAATGGGCACAAATAAACCTCTCCCAATAAACCACATCTTAGACATGACAGGGTCTAACTTCAAATGGGACAGGCTCTACAAAACAAACTGGTCTGCTTTTGAACGCAAGTCTGGTAAATAATGAAATTATAGCATTACTTTCAGCTACTAGAGTAAAATCCCTGGTACACAGCATCCTACCACACATTGTATTCCAGGCCTTCTCCTGAGAATCCTGTGGTTGTAATACACACAACAACAACCCAAAAATGCAGCAAGGTCTCAAGGCAGCTTCTGAATCAAGTTTATTATGTTTTTATCATTGGGTACTCTCACATGCCTGGATTATGTGGAATGAAAGAAATATAAAGGAGTTACAAATATTGGAATAGGAGGTGAGGAAGAGCTAAGACACCCATGTTAACAGAACCCAGTCCCACTCAGGAACCAGAAGTTGGCTAAAGCAGAAGTTCCGGTGTGGGTGGGAAGATGCTGAGCAGCCCTAAATGAAGATAAATGCAAAGTGTCACCTTCCATTCTGTGAACAACAGAGCAAGCTCACCGCAGAGCAGGTGTCTGATCTGTCTGGGAAAAAAACAGACTCCTGATCAATTCCCAACTCACACCACAGTCAAAGTTCCTTGGCCAAGTTGCAAAAAAGTAGAGAGAAAAGCTAATTAGAAGAAAAATACACATACTGAATTAATACAGAAGTTTGTGTCCACTATAATTCACAGACAGCATTGTGTAAGCAGACTAAAAGCTCTACACAAAATATCCATCTTTATTCTGACAGTCTTGTTTGTGGCAAAACTTCATCCTCACACTGAATAGTAGACTTTTTTACACAAGGTCCACAGTGCCTTGTTCATTTAATCACTCAATGAAAAATCCAAGGCACTTTTTGAATGTTTAGTGGGAGTCTTACAGGTACTATAATTTTTTTTTTAATTTTATGTTGCTTTTAATATTTTCACAAATTTTTCTAATGTCCTGCTAGATCCAGGAGAGATAACGAAGAGCCCAGCCTGAGCACGTCTCTGCCAATGCCAAATAACCCAGCCAGACCCACATCTTCATGTCTGCCCACACATTCTGGGAGACAGATGTTCCTCTACTTACCATACCTGGGCTGAGCGCTGGGCAGGGTGGGAGCATCAGATACCCAGAACCCTCCAATGCTATCAAAACAAGTCAGGCTAACCTGCCTTCCCGAGAAACCCCAACAAGAGGAGCAACTCAAGCCTTCGCTCTGCTCCTGCGTCTGCATCCCGATGACCCTGGCCTCTTCCACATGACCTCATGTGCCATGCTGTGCCTATCTTCAGGTCCCATAAACATGATACATTCACTTTCCCAAGCTTCTCCTGTGTCCCTCCCTGTGGTAACTTATTGGACTATCCCATGAAGGAATACAAAGCATGCACAAGCCAGTCACAAAGCCATGAGGTGGGAACTCAAGTTTCCTAAATGCCTGTCATCTGTCACCCATGTATATAAATAAGCAATCTTGTTTTATCCATACTCCTCCTGTCAAGTGTGTACGATTCATACTACAGATGAGAACTACTGAAGTACAAAGTTCAAGTGTGAAATTCAGTCTCTCATCTATCACACAGTAATTAAGCCCCTAACTCTGGAGCCAGACTTCCTGGGTTCGAGTCCTGGATCTCTATCGCTGTTTCCTTATACACCTGACAACATGAATAGATTCTCCTGGGGTTGTACAAAGACTTACAGAAGGATGGGGTATGTCTCCGTGGTGGAACACATGCCTCGCATGCACAAGTGCCTCTATTTGATGGCTTGCATTTAAAAAATAAATAAATAAAACTAAAATTTAAAAGACATTTCTGACACTGATTAGCATATAATAAGCACTGCATGATTGCCAAAAAAATACATAAATATTTGTATGTACCGTTGATATTATAAAATAGAAACTATTTAAAAGGGAAGAGAGTGTAGGGATAAATAATGAGGGGAAAATGAATGTGGTAATAATAAAGAAAAAAAAACAAATTATGTATTTAGGGGGTGGGTGGATGCACGTGTGTGAGGGGAATGAGAATCAAGTCATGTCATATTCTGCTACAAACCCTCAATGTTAAATGTGAAGATGATGTGTATTCATAATGTACCAATAAAGATTTTTTAAAAATACATAAATAAAACTTTCCAATGGAAAATGCTCTCATCCTTCTAAAGACTTTCCTTGGGTAATGCAAAGCTTTATTATTTTACCTAAAGGGGCCTAAGATCACTCTACCCCCAGGCTACGGTCCCAATCCCAATATGACTCAGTCGTCTCTAGTACAACTTCAACTGTCACGGACAGTGGGAGCTGGTCACCACTCTGCAATGTGACTGTGCCTAATGCGTAACCAAGTTTCCGGAGTCCTCATGACTAATGGAGGGTGGCCATGTGGATGGGAGAAACTGGGTCCATGAGAGGAAACATTATTCAGATACAGGACATAACAATGTCCACCCTCTCTGCCTAAATCCTGTATCACTTGTCGGCTAGAATCTGCTAACATAGCAAGTCAGGACGTGTCATCATGGCCTCTAGCATGGGCCAATTCAGAGTTTCCTCACCTCAGCCCTACTGAGCTCGTGAACCAGGTCAGACTTTGTTGTGGCGACTTTCCTGTGCTTCCGCACAAGTTGGGCAGCCTCGATGGCTTCTTCATCCTAGGTGAGAGCAGCAATTCCTAAACATTACAATCAAAAATGGTTCCAAACACTGCCAAATATGTCTTGGGAGCAAACGGCCTCCATTTCAGAACAGCTAAATTACATGCACTCTGCCCATCCTTGTACAGTCTACTGCTATTTCTCCTCTGCAATGCAGTGGAGGGGCTATGCTCTGGAAAACGCAAAAGGGACTTCCGTGTATCAGGGCACTTCTGGAAACACAAGAAGTGGCACAGTAAGAAGTCAGCTCTCTTGTTCCAGGACTGAAGACAAATGCAAGGGGCTTTTGGGGGCTGGCAATTTTGTGGACCCATGTTCAGAGGCCATGGAATGGCAGAGTCCTGACCCATAATTATCAGTGGTATTTACAGTGGAACACACCTTAGGTAGGACACAAAGTATTAACATTACCAATCAAGATTTTCGGACTCAATTTTCAAATTACAGTCCACAGGCAAGTGTGATCTACTACCTGTTACTGTTCCCTTCCTGCTTCAGTGGGCCTTCTGTGACTCTGGGCCACAGTGTGGATAAGGACCCTTACGAGAGGGGAAGATGCTGATGATCACCATTACAAGTATTGACTACTCAGTGAGTTCTGTCTGTGTGGCAGTCTGTCCTAAGCACTCACGTGGATCAACTCATTTAATACTACCGAGACACAAGAGGTGCACGTGATTGCTCCCACTTCCACATGATCAATCAGCCACGGCACAGAAAGACCAAATAGTGTGTGAGGTTTCTGCAGACACAGGATCAAACAGTGTGGTTCCAAAGCCAATGGCTCCTGTCTCTATGCTACCTCTGAACAACCAGAGACCTGTCCACCAGCAATCATCTCTAACCCAATTTTCTGAACTCACATATCCAGAACCAACCTCTGGAAACATGTCATGTGTTTTTGTTAAGTCATATCCCAGGACCTTCAGACTCAGTGATGCCACTGTCCTGTGGTGACTCCATCCATCACTGAAGAGTGCCAACTAACACTGAACTGGAAACTACCAGATAAATCAATTTCACTGAGGACTTAAAAACAAAAAGTGAGATATCACCTTTCTACATCTCTGTCTTGAAATAACGATGGAGTCCAAAAACTTGTAAACACTTTACCTGAGTAGGCACATTTTCTCCTCTGATGTAAAGAGGTCATTTCCAACTCAAGGAGCAATGTCTGACACCATTACAAAGGAGACCAACACAAGATTTAAAATATTGTTAATGAGAAATACAAGATCAAAAACAACACAAGATACAGTTTTGCATCTTTTATAGTTTGTGTGTAGGTATCTCCCTAAAGCCGCATCTAGTTTAGGTGAGGTTTTTTCACAGGTGGCTGGATCTAGAGTGTGTGAATGATCAGTGATGCAATCCTAGGATTAAGGTGTGCAATTACTGCTCAGTCCACTGATGACTGGTTTGGCATTTTCCTAATCTACATAGCCTACATAAGAGTATAAAAGCGGCAAGAAAAGTCCCTTACTTTCTTGCTTTGCATCTTCTGCCTACCATGAACTGTTTCTCCTCTACCATGCCTGTCTGCCATGCCATCCTACCTTGGAGCCAGTTGAGCTAAATAAACCTTTCCACCATAACGTGTGGGTGCTGGGCATTTTGACTCAGGAATGAGAAAAGTAATTAAGACAGCATCTTTATCAACTAAGCACAGTACCTGGCACATTATGGTACTCAATAAATATGTTTTACAATAAGTGAATGAAAAAAACAAACTTTCACAAATCATAAACAATATTTCTCCTATAAATTAGACCTTTCTGGATTATTAAATTATTTATCACATTTATATTTTACAGTTAAAACTGCAGAAATTGTTATCAGCTTTACTACAATTTTAAACAAACAAGGCAGTATTTCTGTGTTTGGTCTTAGTAGGAACTTGCTTATCCAGTAAGACTGCATACCAAAAGATAATTTCTATAGAATTTAATAAGAAAATGAGAGTAAAAAAATATTCCTCCAAATTCCAGTGTAATATTTCTATTTTTATCATTGTATTTTATAGTTATTATAGCAGTAAAATGTGTCCTCAGCAGGATTATAATTTTCAATTACTAATGAGCTTTTAAAATTTTGTTTGTGTTTCAAAGCCTTAGCAATAAAAATTGAATCTCAACATTACTACAGCAGCTCTATTCTTCCAAAACTCAACATACAACATAAAGACAAGATCAAAGAAGTTGAAAACATTTAACATGCCCCTCTGGGGAAAGGAGGCTTTGATTTCTTTCGTGCCTTGATAAATGGGGAGACAGATTAAACCACATTAGAACAGGTGCTCTGCCAGTGTGAGCACTCATCCTCATCAAGCACACACAAGGCTCTGGCATGACCTTGAGTAGGGCAGAAAATGAGGTATCACATCTGGCCAGAATCTTCTCTTTAGGTGGAATCCAAGAGACAGAATCTCCATGGAAACAGGGCTAGGGTAGTAGAATAAAGTTTATAGTTCTATCAGGCTCAGCTAGGATACCGGGTCATAAACCTTTATTTTTATAACACCAATCAATCAGTATTTGAGACATTACCAAGAAATTGCACGTTCAGGGGAATCTGCTGTTCCTCACTGCATTTTCCCTGGGACCTGCCTCCAAACGAGCCATCCTCAACCTTGCTGTTCATCACAAGACTCACTGGGTGAAGTCAGCCACCAAATTCCACCTCCAACAAACTGTACCAGAATCTATTGAAACCACAGGTGAAGCCTTCTGGGGAAAGCCAAGGGTGAGATCTGCTTTTAGAGCCTGGCTGCCATGATTAAATGACAAAGAACCAAGTATTCAATGAGTGAGAACTTATATGTGAGCTGCCAAGAATTTACATCTGTTCGTGCTCCTAACTCAAATCCCTTTTCGCTACAGCTGCCCCAAGAGACAGAGCATCAACAACAGAGCATGAACAGAGCCACAGAGCAGCAGCACTGGCTGCTCTAGAGAGAGGCAAAGGCAGCGTGGCAATGAGAAAGGAAGGTGCTAATGAATTTAACCTCAACCTCTTATTCCCATCGACTGCCAGTAACATCAAGTTTCATCAATTATATATTTTTTAATTAATTTTAAAGTGACCTTTCCACAAAAATACTGTGATGCTAATGACCAAAATACAGTCCATTTATTATGCACAAGGGCATTCAAAGCAGGGCTATTTATAAAATAGAACAATTTTATTTATTACAGATAATAAATGGAAACTACTCAAATACTCAACAAAAAGATCAAATTACATTATGTCATCCATTCAAAAGACGCATAAATCACTAGACTTTAAACTCGGGGAAGGCAGATGCTAGGTCTGTCTTGTCATCTCTGCCTATAGCAAGAGCTATTAATATCAGGAGTTCAACAAATAACTTATTCTGCGTGAAAAAGGAAAAATGTACAGCTATCCAATTACCTGAGAGAAATTAGCAAAAATAAGATTTAAAAGGTATATATAACACATGACCCCCAACTTTTTAAAAAAGAGCACATATACATACCCATACCACACAAGTACGTACATACATAAACACGTGTCTACAGGAGAAAGTACTGGAGGGAAATCAAATTTTCTCAGTGGTAAAATCTGGGTTTGGGATAAAAAGGATATCTACTTTTCATTCTTTAATTCCTCATATGTCCTAACTATTCTATAAAAAAACCTATTACTTTCCAAGCTTCATAGATATGAAATGCTATTTCAAACATGCAGACAGTACATTGTAGTCTCAGAACACTAAGATGCTGGCCACAAGTGCGGTGATGCTACCTATGACAAGGTGCACCAGAAACATCTGAATGATGTTTAATGCCTTATCTCATTTGAAGTTTGAAGGCACGAGGTGGCTACTGCCTGTACATGAATACACAAATGTCACCTGCACCTAAAGCAGGCAGAGAGCTTGCAACACTGAAGGGTACTGCGTAATTACTGCACAAGTCAAAGAGCAGTTGGGATGATTGCTGTCTCTGACCACTGTTCTTCCCTGGGTTAATAGAAAGGATTTAAATTTTGACTAGAACTTGTACTTAGACATAAATGTAACCCTGAGGTGGCTGCAGGTGCTGCCATTAGTGTTTTGGGAACCTCCTAGACAACAGAATCTGAGAAAAAGATACTGTGTGAGCCTGCTGAGACATCAAGTGCCTCACAGAATTTATAAATATCTAGAACGAAGTTATTAGGCTGTTCACTGAAACCTTGCTAGCTGGGTAAGTTTTAGCCCTTGTCTTGGAAGAGACAAGAGCTCAAAGGTACTGTGAAGTAAAGGCCACTGTCACCCAAAGGCTCTAACCAGACTCCAGGGACCACACCTTCCCCTATGTACTAATATTTTTTTTTTTTTTTAGGTTTTTTGAGACAGGGTTTTGCTTTGTAGTTCAGGCTGGCCCCGAGCTCAGCCTCAAACTCACATCACAATCCTCCTGCCTCTACCTCCCGAGTGCTGGGATTACAGGCGTGAGCCACCACACCCGGCACTGTGGTATGTGGTAATGGTTGTGGCTGGGTGTGAGTCTCCTCTCCCAGTATTGTATGTGGTTACTGGGGATCGAACCTGGGTCCTTGCGCTTGCAAGACAAGCACCGGAACCACTAAGCTAAATCCCCAGCCCTGTGCTAATATTCTTCACAACACTCCATACCAGAAACATCACCACTGATGACAACTTCTTAGATCCATAAGTCCGTTCAGTCACAACCAGCTTGTCTATGCGTTGCTGAAAAAGCACAAAAAGACCCACTTCTGAATATGGCACCCCACCTTCTTGTTTAGGTCGGGGGTGGCAAGCCTGCTTTTCTTTGGAGCAGAACCTGTTTCTCCTCTTTCTGGTGGGCCCCGTTCCTGTAAATGCCCAGGACAGCTACACAGACAAGCTTCTAAAACAGTGTGCAAACAAAATGGCTCTAGCTGTCAACAGTTGGGGTATAACAGACACAGGTACATCCAGGGCATGGCTAGTGTCAAATATGAGGGACAGATGCACTGTGCCATTAGGTACCTCAGTAAGTGTCACATGCAAATCCTTACACTAGTCCTCCGAGGCGAGTGATACTATGTCCTCCACTTTACACAAGAGCAAGTGACTTGCTCAAGGTCACAAACCTAGTGTGGCACATACTCCTCCTGTCCCAGCCCCAAGTGTGAATAGTTTCTGTTTTCCAGAATAAACAGTGGTTCCCATGTCGGGACCATGCATAATAACTACTTGGAGCCTCCTAGATACAGCCCATGGGGAATTTCTTCCATTTCCTGCTTCACTAGAGACATTACTACTATTCTCAAATTAGTCCCAGCTGTAACTGTACCACACAGATGGAGTCCCAGGGTCTGGGGTGGGGAAACTATTCTTTATGGCTATGGTTTGCCAAGTAGGATGTGTGAGGCCAGGGGGACAGTGAAGGACGATCACACTGGAACCCTTGCTCTCTGAGGGTTTGGATTCTAAGGAAGGAGGGGAATGGTGGGCATACCAATAAATAGAGGCTGCTAGAGGCCCTCGTGTGAGGAACATTGAGAGTGGGAGGAAGACTAGACCTTCCTTCTGTGGCAAAGTCAGGCAGACTTGTATGAATGCAGAATCTGAGATGCAGGAAAAGGACTCTATACCAGCCAGAAGACAGCTGTGCAGCCAAGGCAGAGCACCAGCAGGACTCCTTAGCCAGCTGTTGGGGGAGGAAGGGGATGGAAAGGGGGAGGGGGAGGGGGATCACTCACACGCATCCCTGCCACAACACGACTGGAATCAAGGTATGAAAGAAAAGGCCTTGGTGACAGGGAGCAGGAGGGTGATCCTCACATTCTGACTTGACTGTTCTTGTCTAAAATGCTCCCACAGTCACCAACTGTGCTGGATGTACTTGTGCTGGTCAGGCTTGGGGGGAAGTAGGGAGGCTACACCTAATGGCAGCACAGCTGCAAAAGCACCAGACCTGAGAGGCCCACGTTTAGATTTCCACCTCTCTGGAGCAGAGAAAGCCCTTCCTCTAGTCACACCTCCTCTACATTACTGCAGAGTGACTAAAGTCTCCTCAGACTGCCTTGCTATTTTCCCCCTACCAGTCTCACTCCAAGAACAATTCATTTTCCCTCAAGAGTAGGAAATCTGTGCTTTGGAGATGGCAGTTTTCCCCATTCTTCCACAAAAGTCCCAGACCTCTCAAAAACAGTCCCTTGGTCCTATTTGTAGGAGCAGAGTCAAAAAGAATAAAAACTTAGAAAATCTTTCTAGGCCTGTATCTCTAACGAGATCAACGTAAGAATTCTCCCCTTAGGAGAGAAGAAAGGAAGGTGTATACAGACTCTCATCTGACTCTCAGAATGTTACTGGGCCTGCAACACATGACAGAGGCTGCCTTTTCAGATGAGCTTCTGGCCTCTCTAAATGGAAAGGACAACTCAGACACAAGCATCCAGGCCAGGAAAGCCACCAGAGCCCAGAGCACTGATCTCTCCACCACTCCCCACCTGTTCCCAGAGACCCAGTGCTGGTTCTATACCCACACCTCACACTTTAAGGAGACCATAAGAAATGCTTCCTTCCCTTCCTCCCAAGGACAGCAGGGCTCACAGGTGGGGAGTTGTCTATTCCACTGCCTCCCCCTCCCTCCTGACTTGACTGCAGGGCCCTCGCAAGCTGCCACTTCTCAGCCCTCACCACTGTTCACACTGCTCCTGGTCCAGCTCAGCCAGCTGCTGAAGCCTCTGTTCTGTCCCAGGAGCGTATGCTCCTCACAGCCTGACACACCAGCATGTGCTGGCGGGGATGTTCTGCCTTAGCCTCCCTTGACCCACCCTGCCCAGCTGTCGGTTTTGCCATTTGAGTTAAAGGACACATGAGGAGAGCAGTGTTCTCGGACCTTCCAATGCAAAGTATCCCATCAGTTACTTCATCACATTCCCCTCTGTCATTTTCATCCCATGAAATTACTTCTACCTGACAGTCTCTTGTCTATTATCCTCCCCTCCAAAGAGAACATGGCCTCCAAGAGAGCAGGGAGGCTGCCCTCCTCCAGCCCCTGCTGTGAGTACCACACCTAGACAGGACTTGGCACACACTAGCAGAGATACCTCCTCAAGGGCCAGGTCTGAAGAATAAGAGCCAGTGAAGGAGACTACCTAGTGCGGCGCTACAAATTTATGGCACATGTGCCACAGCAGGCACGCAGTGCTCTCTGTGTTGGCATTCCAGCCAAACTGCCCCACCAAGTGAACACTGGATAATCAGGTGTGATTGCAGTGTTGATACCTTGTAGTAAATAATGAGTTTTGAGTTGCAGTTTGAGTATTTGTCTCTAAAAGGTCTGCCACACTGATCTAGGGTATGAAACATTGGGAACTAGACCCTGGCAGAAGATAAGAGAAAATAGGCCCCAGCACCTGGAGAGGAAGGAGAAGTTGGGCACTTGGCCAGCAGAATCCAGGGAGGGCGTGATTGGGCACCCATAGCTGGGGTAGCCTAGGCTTGTGACCTTCCCAAAAGAAAGGGTCCCGGGGCTCAAAGAGCCTGAGCATGTGAGACACCTTAGGGTGAGCTAGTTGTGGACAGACCACCAGGGAAATCTCACCTGGCTTCATGTTTCTATCACTATGCCTCAGAAAACAGAAGTGGGCCAGGCCTGCCCTGTTAAGTAAGAGGTGACCACTAGGGATCAGAATTTGGGTCAGAACATTGGAGACAGAGATCAGTTCACCTGAGAAACAAGAAAGCATTGACTGTGATGGGCGGCACCATTCTTGACACAATTCCTGCGATGTCACTGATGCACCATGCAGGCTAGGGAGAGCCTGGGGAGGCTACACTGATGAGAGCTCCGGCCTTGCATGTGGTCAGAGGCAAAGCCCACACAGGCTTCTCCAGATCCATGGAGAAACACGCAGAAACACCTCTGCACCCCAAGAATGAATGCTCTCACTGTTGCTCCAACAGGCTGCCTAACTGGAAACCTCCTAGGCAGCACTTCTGCATTCCTAAGTACCAGAAGATCTCAGAAGTCTCTTTGAAAGCACTAAAACAAGGAAGGGTGGTGGCGGTGGAAAGAAATCTTTGCGAGTTTCTCTTCAGATGCCTGTTGGCTTCCTGTGGGGTTACATCCAGATTTTACATCCGCCAAAGCTGAAAACATCCTGACTAGGAGATGCATTTAATCCACCTAAACTACTGAACATCATGGCTCAGCCTCACCTTCCTTAAATTGCTCAGAACATGTTTATTAATTTAGAGTCAGACAAAATCATCTGATGAAGGCTACTTTACAATCAAACGTGGAATATCTCATTAGTTTGCTGAATACTGCAATGAAAGTGAAAAACATGTACTTCTGCATCATTATAAAGTAGTAGACAATTTTGAACTGGGGGCTGTGCTACTATTTGAGTACCTGTTCAACTAACAACCCACAGCAAGTACATCCAGGCAACTAAGAGGCAGCACCTCGTTCATGCTTCACAGTCTTGAGTGAGAGGGTAACTAATGGTCTATTAAGTAGTCAGGAATGAGGACGGTGACATAATCCTATAATCCCCGCACTCGGGGAGCCTGAGGTAGGAAGAGTGCAAGTTCAAGTTCAGCGTGGGGAACTGAGTAAGACCTTGGCTCAAAATTTAAAAATTAAGAAGTCCTGGGATATATATCAGTATGAAGGCCCCAAGACCAAACCACAATACCAGCACCAGCAAAAACTGTGTGCTGCTAGGGCCTAGACTGTGCAGATAAGATGTGGCAAAGCTACACTCTCTGGCTCTATAACTTATGTACACACGTACTGCCTCAACCCTCACCCAGGCACTCAGGAGCAGAGTTTCCGCAGGGATGCTATCTTTGGATGTGCAATCCACAAAGATTTCTTGAATTAATTCAAATACAAAGATAAGAGACTTGGAGCACTAAGAAAAAACTGACAGGTAGAAAGACACACTGAGAAATGAGGTCAAGAACTGACATATTTTTGATAAAGGATAGAATAGTAAGTACATTAGGTTTTGCAGTCTCCATGACAAGTTGGTTTTTGTTAAATTTTACATTTTAAAAAAAAGCTATCATGGAAGCTTCGGCCCAAAGGCCATTGTTGACTTTGGCTTACACCAACAGAGGCCCAAGAAATTGCTGGGTGAGTGAGGAACATGAGCAGATAGTATGAAAAATGCCCTAGAGTGAGAGCTGAATGATAGATTCAATATGTTTTAGATGTCTTGTGAAACAAACACTAGCATTATTGTTTTTATGTTATTGCATGTGCTATAAACAAATGAGAGTAGCCGTGTTCCAGTGAAACTTTATTTACAAAAATAAGCAGCAGTCTCAATTTAGCCCATACAGTATACTCTGCTGAACTCTACTGTTCTACAATATCAAACCAGGAATTTTAATCAATCAGTAATCATCTGAAAATCAGCCAACTATCATTCTTCAAACACCTGTCGCAGACACTGAAGATTCATTTATAGAATGCTGAGTGCCTCTGATTACACAAATATGGGGATGGGACTGATCTTTTTTTTAGTGTACTGGGTCTATCTGGTAAGCAGATCCACTTGAACCAGACACAGATCCCAGCGATGTAAGATATACTGGTCACTCTTTCTTTTGAACAGGAATTTGGACAATACACTGCACATGGGCTGTCTGTGGCAGAAAGGGGACTGCGAGTCAGTGTCCCAGGCAGGCTGTTCACTGTTCTGCAGCCCATAAGCCACTGAGCATCCTGAATCTTACTTGACATTAACTGTTACAGCTGCCTGTCTGTTGATGTTACACTGATGGACACCGGGAAGCACTCGACATCAGACCAGCTTTCCTGTTTCCCAAGTCTGGCTGTGGACCATGGCAATCCCTGGAGTAAGCCCTCTTCTCAATCCAAGTCACTGGTGCTCAGAACTAGGAACCAGGGAGAAAGCCAGGCTATCATATTTGAAATAAACCCAGTTTTATCTGCTTTTGAAGAGCCTTACGAAGATGGTGTTAGACAGTGTTTCTTGTTGCTTTTCTTAATGCAGTGTTTTTCCATGGTGTATGGATAGAGGGATTTATTTTCTCCTGTCTAGAGCCACTCTGAATTCTCAAAACTAGGTAAGTGCTCTGGCACCTAGAGCTGCAATCTTTTCATGCATGAACAACCTCCCAACACAAAAAAATTAGCTAGCACCAAAATGTCATATAGTACTAGGTGAGAAACTCTGTCTCTGTGGGATCTCACCGTATGATGATCTCAAATAACTCAGGCACATATAATACACAATCCGAGTACATTCCAGAATCCCAACTCCAAAGATCACTTTGATTGACATATTAAGTGAATGTGATGAAAGGCAACACCAGCAGTAGGAGTTAGATTCACTGAGGAAGCCTGTTTGTTGTTTTTAAGAAAAAAAAGAGGGAGAAAGAGCAATGAATTGATGTGCTACAGTTCATCTATAAAAGAAACACGGTGAAATAAATAATTCCTGTGGTTCCTTTGAGATGCAAAGTCCCTTGGCTACAAGCATGTACAGTGGTTGAAATTCTAATGGGCTACTCTGGGGTTTTGGGTTACTTTTTAAAAAAAATAATCTCTCTGTGACTCTGAAAGCTAAAAGTAGATCTTTGTCCCTTAGAATGTGAAGGAAGTTTTAGCAGCATTTGAGAAATAAAGAGCCAAAACAACCAGCAAAAGTGAGAGTCTATAAATGTGCCTGCCACTCATGTGGTTTCTTCCTGTCCATGGAAAATGTTGACTGCAATAAACACAAGAAGGAAATTACTACAGAGCTACCCTTCCTCCCCTCCCAAGGTACTACAAGGAATACCAAGAACGAGAAATTTTAAAACAGCATCTGTCACCTTGTACATTGTGAATGCTGGCAATACCACTGGTGGCAATCTGCTTTATTCTCCCCCACAACTCCCTCTTGGTGGTTATTTCTACTCTGGAAACATTACAGAAGAGGTAAGGCAATGACTAATTTTTAAAGGCAACCTATGAAAAACTATCTTCTTGTTTTTCAGCATGCATTCTCAAAATGGAGTTTCACTGTTTTATCGATCACATCAAAAAACCAAAGCATTTTATCTGACTATTAAAAGTCATTACAAAGGAATACATTAAAAAGAGACAATACAATCATTCAAATGGTAAACACTGCTGGGGATTTAGCTCAGTGGCACAGGGACTGCCTCTAAAGCGCAAGGTTCTGAGTTCGATCCCTGGTGGTAGAAAAAAATCAAATGGTAAACACTGCAAAGTAGGTCCTTCAGAAGAAGACATTTTCTGACAGCTGCCATGTAGGCAGGTGGTGACCCATCCTTATAAATCCCAACTACTTGAGGGCTGAGACGAGAAGATCACAAGTTCAAGCCCAGACTGTGTAACTTGGTGAAACCTAGTCTCAAAATAAAAATAAAAAAGAAGAGAGGGCAGACAGGTAGCTCAATGCTAAAGCCTGGATCCAATTTCCAGTACCGTCAAACAAACAAATTATATCACCATGTTTCCTAGATACTTGTATCTATGTGTCTACGGAATAGGATTTCCTGTGTCTGAACTCTCTGGTCCAAATAACCTACTTCTGTACATTTTCAGGAAGCATTACTTGGACTCTACATGCTGTTCCCTCACTGGGTCACAAAGCAGAGCACCAGCCTTTCTCTACCTTACCCAATCCTACTGCTGCTTCTCAGGAATATAATAAACCCAAAAATCTGTACCACCAAAGTCTTGATCCAAAGACTGGACAACAGGTCATCCCGTGCACATCAAATATCTACTCTGGATATTTAGTGACCACAAGGAGAGCCAGGACATGGATTCTCTAAAATACAGTACAATCCATATTTCATTTGTAATTTTTCTTTTGTTCCATCTCAGAGTATTTGTGAATATATACATATAAAGTATCAGAAAGACACGCTGAAATATTAATTGTGGATATTGCCTAGAATAGTAGTTATTTGTGATTTTTCTCTTTTTTATCTACAGTTTCCAACTTTTTCTATATTAAGCATAAATTTTGCTAAAAGAAAAATAAGATATATTTCATATGTGTATTTCTGTTTTACTTGACATAACTTCAAAACAGATTTGGGGAATCTAAAAATAAGCAACAAGTACAAAAAAGGTTTCTTTCAAAGTGATAGCAACTGGAGATGAGAACAAGAAACAAGAGCAGTCAAATCTGGAGCAGCCAAAGTTTAAAACGATCAGCTGACACATACGCTCCAAGGCCCTCTGCCCTGGCTGGAGGGGTCCAGCTTACTGATCACCATGGAAACGTTCCCTCCCACTTCCCACTCTCCCCTACCAACCCTAACTGAGTTTTGTTTAGGCTACGATAATGAGACTGTTTTTCTGCATTTCCTGAACACACTTACACAGAAGGCCATGTAGTCGCTGCCAATAGAGCCCACAAAGTGCTAACTGACCTGATCAGCATGCTCCGGGCAAAGTATGTGTGTGTAACAAACCTCAGAATCCCGCATCAGGCATTGCTTTCCCTTCTCAAAGTGTCCCTCTGTGTGCAATTCACTGCCCACGAAGGCAGGGGTAAGGGACACTTAACTCTCTTGGGTCTTCCTGAAGTCACGGCTAAGTCACCTTCACTTACCATAAGCTGTCATGACACCAGCATACGGCCCATCCACCACGTTCCTGTTCTCTTCTGCCAGTGCCTTGATGTACCTTTTGCTGAGATCCAGTATCTGTTCCCGCAGCATGGAGCTGCTTTCAGGCTGAGTTCGCTGTTGGATGGTGAAATGCAGAAGCATCATCCCCCAGATGAAGCCAAAAGTTACCAGGAAAAAGCCCAGCTTCTGAGAAGACAACTTCCAGGGAGTAAAGAGAGCCATTGCTCTGTGGCTACTTCGCCTGCCCTTGCCTCTCAACGCCGAGCAGGTAGACTCAGACTCATGGTGCAGGCTGCATCTGTGTGAGGCTCACTCCGGCTCCTGAGTCAGCTGATTTCCTTTCCTTGCTTCCATTCTGCTGCAAAGAAGGAGGTAGAGTTAAGAAAGCGGTCGGTTGTGGCAAAATTCAGCAAAACAAACTAGAAGCCATGATTTTACCCAAATAACTCCACAGCAAATATCAACTTTTTTTTTTTTTTTTTTTTTTAATTTCTGATTCAGGCTCTCAGATGATGATTCTGGGTCTGTACATGGAGAAAGGAAATCTGGCCAGGTGACAAAAAGCTGTACAAATACAGAAAAAGTCTGAGTGTATTAACAGGTGCTGTGCGCTGTTCCCATCTGGACCAAGTTCAAAACAGGAAGCTTGTTTTGCAAGGTGGGGAGGAGAGATGGAAGGATATTTCACTACCTGTCAGCAAAAACCCCAAGTGGAGGGTGGAGTCACATCACCACCATCAGGGCACTTCGGCTTCTGTAACTTGAGCTTGACTCATTATTATGTGCCTGGGGCAAGGAGTGGAGCCTGCAGCTGCAGAGGTGAGTGAGAAAGTGGATGCTCCCTAGAGGGCAGGTGACAAGGAAGAGGGAGAGGTCCCCCAGGTCTCAAGTAAGCACAGCCAGCTTTCTTTATCGGCCCTTCAGAGATGAGACCTCTCGGGGGCCACCAGGCAGCCTCTCCCAGGGCACCAGCACAGAGAAATGGTAAAACTACAACCAATGGCCTTTCTGTTTGGGAATTTTGTTTTTGTTTTTGGTGCTGGGGATTAAACTGAGCCCTTGAGCATGCTAGGCACACACACACTGCACCCCTGAGGCTCATTCCTAGCCTCTCGTTTCAGTTGTCTCATGCAAAAGCTGTCCTTTCTGCATACTTGCACACTGAAGCACAGGAAATATGAAGCACCCAGCTGTCTGCTTTTCTGTGGTTCTCACTTTCACTCCCACCACCAGGCAAAACAGAAAGTCAAAAGGCACCAGAGACCCCACAGGCTGGTGCAGTGTTACTAGTGTGTATTTACCTGCCCCTTTTGCCAGAATCCTGGGCTCAGGATCCCACCAGCTCACAATAGTGCCAGTTGAGAGATGCTGCGCAAGAATATCCCACAAGGGTCTAACTCTGGGTGTATTTCAGAGTGTACCTATTTTAGTTCAAAGTTGGTTTACAAGCAGCAGAGTGGAAAAGGATCAGAATCTTACAGCAGTTCACTTTCAAGGGAGCATGCAGCAGACCTCTGATGGTCAGCATTCCACTGCCTCCCCTCACCTATGTAACAAGGCAATCAGCAGTTGGCACCTCTGCTACTACTAAGAGTAAGTGATAAACTATTCAAGGCACTGTGATAAATGCTTTTTGTGCCTTCACTCACCAAATCCTCAAAAAGTTTGAAGTACTGGTATTACTATCCCTCTTTTAAGAGAAAATAAAGATACAGGGAGATCTACTTGGCAAAAGTCAGCACGTTATGTAGCAGCCTACTACTGACCACGTACGGATGGCTCAGAGATCGGTAAACTACACTTATCTTCCCTTCATCATTCTGCTTTCCTACAAGGCTGTCTATAAGGCCAAGGCGGCTTCACAAATGCTCAAAAGAAAGAAACTAATAAGAATATATAACACGGGCCGGGGAGTTAGCTCAGTGGTTCCGG
>PVIR01000050.1:0-39023 GCA_004026965.1 Petromus typicus | reverse complement strand
ATATATAACAGAAATACTATGTAATCCATAACAGCTACAATACTTACCATCTAGTTCCTGGCAGAGAAGGTTTACCTATCTCTCAATTGTGAACCAGGGGTTGTCCAAGCATGGTCCCTAACTCAGCAACATCAGCACCATCATTTCTAGAGACTACCAAGTGCAGCCTGGAAGTTGGACAGGCAGTCCCTGCAGTAAGAGGCCCTCCTGGTGATTTTGATGCAAACTGACTTCTGAGCTGGATCCAGGTGGCTGGGCCCAGGGCACACAGTCTATCCTCGTGCAATGCCACCACAACAGTGACCCGATTAGGCTCAGTCTCTGCCTTGCACTGCTATCTAACATGAGCTCCTCTGAACCACTGCATCCTACACACCTGCCAGTGTTGACACACTGCCATAAGCCTGTACATCTTGCAGGCGGCTCATCTTCACTGCAGCTGCTCCTCTCACCTGGCTGGCTCACTCCTCCACATTACAATCCAAAGCCAGCCTGTGCTCCGGCCCCAGCACCATCCAATCTGCTTCAGACCATATTTCCCACTGCTCTGTCTTACAGTGCTCGCTTCTTGGTCTGAATTCCTGAAACACATGTCTGTCTACCTTACATTATTTACTAGTCTCCCCAGGGACTTACAAATTATATTCTAATAAACCTGAAATTAAGCTAAAAACATTGTTAAGTGCAAAATGCATTTAATACATCTATGCGATATAACAGCTTAGTGTAGGCTACCTAAAATGTGCTCAGAGCACTTCCACCAGCCTACAGGTGGGACAAATTATCTACACAAAGTCTGATTATTTATTTATGTATTTATTTATTTATTTATTTATTTATTGAGACAGGGTCTCACTTTGTGGTTCAGGCTGGTCCTGAGCTCAGCCTCAAACTCACATCACAGCAATCCTCCTGCTCCTGCCTCCCAAGTGCTGGGATTACAGGCGTGAGCCACCACACCCGGCACTGTGGTATGTGGTACTGGTTGCTGCTGGGCTCAAGTCTCCACACCCAGTATTGTATGTGGTTAACCAGGGATTGAACCCGGGTCCTTGTGCTTGCAAGACAGGCACCAGAACCACTGAGCTAAATCCCCGGCCCCACAAAGCTTTATTTATAATAAAGTATTGACTGACTCATGTTAATTTCTTAACTACTGCACCAAGAGTGAAATGCAGGGTTGCTTTCACATCACCCTCAAGTTGGAGAATGTCAAGCTCAACTGTCCTAAGTCAGGAACTGTCTCTGTGTACCTTCTCAGAGGAAGACAATGACCTCAGGGGCACAAATACAGCATGGACCAAATAAGGGCACTGCGGTGCTTTATATTGGGCAATGTTATCAGAAAATCTGCATTTTCCTTGCTCCACATATTCTCCAAGTATAGACAGACTGTACACCTGCTGCCCCAGGCTGTGAGGACTAAAACAAGCAAGATGATGCCCCTGCTGTGGGGCGCTGGTACTGAAAGCCGTCCCTCTAACTAGGTATTTTCCCCACTTCCTCAGGAAGTGGCTGCACTTCCTTTCTCATAACCCACACTCATTTGTCATCCCAGGCTGAAGGAATTTTCCCAGAGTAAGTAAACGAGGTGCTACATACACCAAGAAAGACAATCTTCTGGTGATTTTCTATTTTAGGTCAGAACTCTAACTGTTGACAAGAATTACTTTCAGACAAGAAGTCCCAGTTCACCTCTTCAGTGAAACTTATTAGAGAAGTTGCTCAAGTTGGCACAATTTAAGCCCCAGAAAGACCTAAAGCTGGAACTAGACAAGGGCTTTTTAGAAAGTGGAAGGCAAGTCACAATGACATCGACAGTACATTCTGTGGGCAAGAGGATAGCTAAGAAACTTCACCTAGATGAAATTACTCTACCTCAGAGAGATACAAATTTGCAGTGAAAATCTCTAGCCATAAGAAGTTCAGCACACTTAAGGGACCCAATTTTAAGTGACTACAGAACTTCCAGGAATGTTCTTTCCTCTAGTGGAATAGAGAGTATGAAATAATAGAATTGGCATATGGGCAGCCCACAAAGAGAATCATATTAGAATTCCTTTCTACAATTTCTATTAAGACGACAGAATTTAAGCCTTTTGAAAAGCATTATTCAGGAGATGCCCCTATCTCCCACAGTAATAGTAGGATAATAAGAAAGATCGAAGATGGCCATCCTTGCAGAATCCTGGTCTCATAACAGAACTTGGTGGTAATCATTTGTAATGAACACACAATTAATGGAGAGGTCTCAGACCAACAATCATCAAAAAAAGTCATTCAAGCTAAGAAGCTGCTATCTAGACTTAGCAGTTGGGTCCTTGAGTTAAATGAGTCCAACAGAAACAAAAGAGACTTCTTCTACTAGGAAGACCCAGTTGCCAGCCATAGTAATGACAGACATGACTTCACCAACCCACCTCAAGGCCGAAGTTTGTACCATGTCTGTCTGCAGTATTAACCAACCAAAACACATGTCCTTGAGCCCCTCCATCCTGAAAGAGTAACATTCACTTCCTTCCCACTTGTTCTCTCACATCTTAAAACCTAACTTTTACTTTTCCAAATGTGGTCAAAGATCTTTGGCAAGGGAACAGGTCAGTTAACCTAATTTTTTAAAAGCCACAAAAAAAAAAAAAAAACTTCACATAAAGAGATCTTCAATATCACCAGTTACTAAAAGTAATAGAAATGAAAAACAGTAAGATGCTGTTTTATATCTTTTTGGCAATAGGCAAAAAACACAGAGATGTGGAAAAAACAGAACTGTCATGCAATGCTGTTGGGAATGTAAAGTGGGACAGCCAGTGCTAAAAACAATCTTTTAGTTGTTCAAGTATTTAAAGGAGCTACGATATGACCCACACAATTTTGCTCCCAAGAATTCAAGAAAAATGAACACACATGTACATGTCCATATAAAAACTTGTCTACAAAGTCACAGCAGTTATATCATAATAGAAAAAAAAAAGAATCCAATTGTTCATCAACAGATACATAGAGAAACAAAATTGGTGTATGTGTCTTAGTAACTTTTCTGGTTGTTAAGGCAAAATACTCCACACCAAAGGTTAAAAGAGGAGAGGTTTATTTCCACCAGCAGTTTGTAAAGATTTCCTTCCTAGGGCCCAAGGCAGGGCAGTATGGCAGAGGAGAAACAGTTCTTGGCAAGCAGAAGGCAGAAAGGAAGCAAGCAACAACGTAGCAAAGCCGCACATAGTAATAGCAGCCCTCTTTCTGCTCCTTACGTAAGGGACCCTCAAATACCAATGGCCTGACATACAAACAATTTAATTAGGTTAATGGAAGATTCATCTGCCTCTTGCTATCATCTATGCTCTGTACCCAGGTAAATCCAAATCTATAGTGTGCACCCAGATCTCAGGAGTCTTGATGTACAACCAACTTGAGTTACAATCAGTGAGTTCCTAAGTCAATGGTCCACTGTTCATCAAGGTTACTTGCCTGTTGGGTAGGCTTTCCCATCAGCCACACCCAGAACTATGCCAAACCAATCAGTGTGCTAATTCAGTAATCACACACTCTTGATCCCAGCCTCACACACTGGAGATCCAGCCATCTCCAAAAACCCCACCTGTGACCTCTTGAGGCTTTCTGAGGACATCTATATACAAGACATTAGCCTTAGTCAGCTATCAAAAGAATGAACTGATTATGCTACAACATGGATGACCGTTGAGAACACTAGGTTAATTTTTTAAAAAGAGAGTAACTAAAGGCTATGTATGGTATGATTCCATTTGTATGAAATATCAAGAACGGGTCAATGCATAGAGCTAGAAAGTATACTAGTAGTTTCTTAGGACTGGGGAAGGGAGAGTGAAGAATAGGGGAGTTGGGAGGTAATATCTAAAATAGGCAAGTTTCTTTTTGGATATATAAAAGTGTTCTAAAATTGTGAAGATGGATACCTAATTCTGCAGATATACTAAAAGCTACTGAGTTGTGCTCACTGAAAGAACTACATGTATGAATTATAGCTCAATAAGGCTGTTGGGGCAAAGGTAATCTGACATCTAAAGTTGAGGATAGGAGAGGACCAACATAAAGAACCTCCCAGGCTGAATGCAGCCTTTTCTCTCATTCCCTACAGCACAGCTAAGATGAGGCTATGCCATCACTAAAGACCAGTCATTGGCCTAGAAATGAATGGAAATCCACTAGATATGGTGTTTGTTTGTTTGTTTTTCCCCCCCAAAAAAAAGTGGTACTGGAATTTGAACCCAAGGAATGGCCGCTCTTGCAATGTCTAGGTCAACCTCAGAGGCCTCCCTCCAATTGCTTATGGCTCCTTAATCCCCTTTTCTGGCAGATACCAATTTCTCAAACCAAGTAAAGACATTCTGAAATATAACCCAGTTCCAGGGCAGTAAGAACCAACCTGATGAGCCAGGTCTTTTGAGTCTAATAGCTTATGAGGCCCCATGTCTTCCACCTTGTCCTATCTCCTCACAGAATGCCTGAAGTGATTCTCATTGAGAAGTAATGCCAATCCCAACTAGAGAGATCGGAAAGGATGGTGAGGAGGAGCTGAAAATACCCCATAACACCCTGGAAATCTCTGGCCAACAGCTTACTCTGTCCATTGGCATTCTGTGATCACAGACAAAACTGTTGACCTCAGTTTCTGTATAAATAAGGGCAAAGTTCTAGAATCACAGAAACTAGACCTGAATGACCAGCGCTCAGTGACCTGTTACTGTTTTTCAACTATGTCCAAAGACTTCCGGGGTTCCGAAAGGGAAATGTTCCAGAGATTTGACATGTAATCCTTTGGATTTTCTTCTTTTTTTGTTTAAAAGGTTTTCCTCAAAAACTTGTTAAAGTGAATTTTAGATGCCAAATCTTGGCACACGGGACATACGTGTGTCTCAGAACACATATCAATTTAATGTGGAGACCAAGAACAAAACTTCCTTGGCTACCTGTGTATGTGGGTTTTTATTTTTATTTTATTTATTTTTGGTTTTTTTAGATTTTTTTGAGACAGGGTCTCGCTTTGTGGTTCAGGCTGGCACTCAGCTCAGCCTCAAACTCACATCTCAGCAATCCTCCTGCCTCTGCCTCCCGAGTGCTGGGATTACAGGCGTGAGCCACCACGCCCTGTGGTATGTGGTACTGGCTGCTGCTGGGGTGAGTCTCCACGCCCAGTACGGTATGTGGTTACCGAGGATTGAACCCGGGTCCTTGCACTTGCAAGACAGGCACTGGAACCACTGGGCTAACTCCCCGGCCCTGTATGTGGATTTCTGAACCTGGAATTTCTATGTTATTGGCTGAGAAGATAATGCCCAGTGGTGGTCTTGTTTGCTATTTCTTTCCTTTCCTTCCTCTCCTCCTTCACTCCCTCCTTCTCTTTGTTTCTCATCTGCTTAGTCTATCTCTTTGTTGTTTTGGAGACCGAACCCAGAACTCTGTTCATGCTAGGTAAGTGCTCTAAGACTAAGATGTATGTTTTGCTTATTTTGTTTAAAGTTCATGTCCACATATCTATTAATATATAATTGTATAAAGATATTACTCTAATTTAATATTAGGTGAAAATGACAGTCATCTCTAGATGTAAATGATCCAACTTTGAAACAATTCTATTTCTTCTTTTTCAAGCTTCTGTATCAATTTAAGAGGTGCATAAAAGCCTTTGTAAACTATTTCTAAAATTAATAGGTATTTCCATTCATAATCAGGAGAATCTGGGCTTCTGAGCCAAAGGATAGGATGGAAATGAATTTGGTGCTAACCTGATCAACTTAAAAGGAAATATGATAAAAGAAAATGCACAAAATACCCATATACAGACTAGAGATCTACAATTGATTTTACTGAGGATAACAATGTAGAAACCTCAATATACAGAGGAAGACAATGAGGTCCAGAAAATGACACATTTTCCAGTGAGAGTCAAAATCAAACCATTATTTAAGTTTGCCACCTAAGACTAATGTTCTCAGCCAAACTTGGCTGGGTCTACCAACACTGCACAAACACAGGAGGCCACTGATATGAAACACAAGCCAGAAGGATATCAAGGAGCTAGGAATCTAATGCCACATTCCACCAACCTCACGGGGCGGGGAGAATCAACACATGATAGAAAAATACACAGAATCACTGGAATAGGGAAGACAGATGGACTAGGGAGTGAGGGGCGGGGAGAAGTTTTTGCTCTGAATATGATTGTCTTGTTATTTAAAGGAGAAGCGGAGGAGAGTGGGAGAAGCAAAGCAGCTTAATCCTTCGTATCTATCTAAATCTCTGGGAAGATGTTATGAGGTTGCCCACTCGCCTGATGGCCAGGGCATATGGGCCTAGTGCCGTCCATATGAATTCAACAAAGCTCCCCCACAGCTGCCCTGGCTGAGTGCCCCTGATGGCCTCAACAGCTACTTTTCACTAGCACTAGGGAGCAAACTAGCTCAGGAGCAGAGGCGCTGCCCAGGAGTGGGTACGAACAGAGATCCTTCCTTCCACTTTCACGACCCTGGACCTTTGCTTTAAAAACAGGAAAAACCCATTCCAAGTGAAAACAGCCATTAGAGCTGGCGATGCTGGTCTTGTGTTGAGTCATAAGCGGAAAGGCACAAGCTCACACAATCCACTTTGGGTTACTTAGGGAAGCTCTTTTCAGGACTGGGTTTTGAAAACACCTGTGCCCCCCCCCTTACACTTCAAATGATCAAAACAAAACAGTCCTGTGCCACAGTTTTCATTTGTTGTGCCACATTTATTCTCTTACTCTGGACAGAGGAAGAAAAACTGCCCTACCCACCTATCCCTGCCCCACAGTTAACACTGTGAGTGAGGCTCAGGGCTTCATTTCTGGCATCAGTAGCAAAATAAAATTTTAACGCTGTATCAGGGTTAATGAATCCAGATGGAGAACACGTCTGACTTGTCTCTTGTTCCTCTCTTCCCCTTTCCCACCTCTGCTGTTTTCTGCCATTCAAATATGGCTGTCTCCACTAGAGGGCATGGAGGAGAAGGGAAAATGTTGGAAATTAACCTCTGATGATTTTAAAGACTTCTTTAACCTCTGAGGTGTGCACAAAGCAGCAGATGTACAAAGAAAGAGGACAAGAGTGGGCAGGAAGCTGTCACTGGCGACTAGGTAAGATCACCCTGTGCTCTGAGTTTCACTCACCAAGCCCACAGGTGGTCAGAGCTGACAGAATTTCCCATCAACACAAAATGAAACCACAGCGACTCCAAGAGTTCCGAAAATGTCCATTTCACCAAAGGAAAACACCATGGGCTTGAGAAATGAAATAAATTTCTTTAATTCAGGGTCTTCCCAGGCACTGACACTTGGGGACAGATAATTGTTTTTCTGTGTATTGTTGGATGTTCCCCTGGCCTCCAGCCACTAGATGGCATTAGAATGTTCCCTTGGCCCTCCACAACTGGGAGCTTCCACAATGGAAAATGTTTCCCCATGGTGCCAAGTGTTCTCTGAGGGATAAAACTACCCCACTGGGAGACACCCTGGGAAGATGCTCAGGTCATCTAAACATTACACTCCAGGGTGAGAGAGCAGAAGGCTGAGGTGAACTCAGGAGACAATCCTGAGCTCCTAAGTAAAACAGGCTCCTGGGCCTGTGCTACTGCTGTGGAAGCCACAGTGAGAGGGCAGAAGCTGATCTCCCAAAGCTGTCCCCTAGGCGTCTGACACTGGGCCTTATTTTCCTCCACCTTCTTCAGTGCACCAGAGTGTGGAGGCACCTGCTGAGAGATTTGCTCCTAGCCCAGTGGCTCCTAGACTAATTGGTTTATGGTACTGGGGCTCTACTCCACAAAGATCTTAGCCCATAAATCAACAGGCACAGGAAAAGAGGCCCATGAGAAGATGCAGTGTGGAGATGTTTCATCAGGCAGTCTTTTTAAAAAGCAGGACTGTCATCTGGCTGCCAGCCCAGGAAATCAGGAACTGGCATTACATATGAGAGATCAGTAAATGACTCTCAGAGAAGAAAAACGGAAGTGTGGCAAGAGATCACAAACCATGTAAATTTGTTAGCTAGGTGTCCTCGATGGTGAATGAAAATGCTCAAAAGATTTGCTTCCACTCAGATCCAAAGGAGAGTAAAGCCACAGAACCCACCCTTTCCCTTGATGACTGGCTTTCTGGCAACTCCCTAACCCTAGAAAACACCCATGAATGACAAGAGGTCCAAATCAATCCAGGGTAAAGAAAACAGTCACAAATCCTCAAAATTATTTTTGAATATGGGTGATGCTCCAAAGAGAAAACTCATTATTCAAGGGCTCTCCGACCCTTTGTCCCGATCACCCTACCCCAGACATCTTCACACTGACCTGGGGAGGCTGGAAGCTGTCCCACACCCAGAGAGCCCCAGCCAACTTGTCTGCAAAAACAGGACAGTCAAGCTAGGGGTTTAGCTCAGTGGCACCGCCACCTGCCTTGTAAGTATGAGCTCAGGAGTTCAATCTCTGGTATCACAAAAAAAAAAAAAAAATGTTTAAGAGGGATAGTCCTTTCAAATGTGACTTGATGAAAAGACCACCAGACTTAAAATTTTAATTGCTAATGTGTAATGAGGTGACACATACATACACACAGGCATAATTTCAAGTGGCCACTAAGAGGCCTATCAGATTCAAAGCTTAGAATGAGCTCGGGATCTTGTCTCAAGTAAGGACACAGTCATTCTATCTGAAGCACACAGAGTTTTCTTAGGGAAGAACGGGATGGTCAGGTGCTGTTGGTAATCTGACTTACTCAACTTATAAGCTCAGGCCAACTCTGTCATACATGGCAACTCTGTCAGGCTGGCCTAGTCGCTATTTACTCACAAGTCCTCAGATCACACAAATGCTCAATTAGCTTTAGTTAAAGGGAAGCACTTCAGAGCAGAGTGCCCCTCAAGTGCAGGATCTACTGAGGTGGAGTCTTTAGATTCCAATTACCAAGATTCACCTGGTCTGCTGTATAACAAGCAGACATGTCCAGCTCTCATGCCCACACATGCTGATTTACTTAGTCTGAGGTGTGGTTGAGGCAGAGGAATTTTCATGTTTAAGCTGCTTAAGTGATTTTAATATGCAGTCAGGTATAAGAACTATTAAAAGAAGTTCCCTTTCAAAGCTCCATGTACAGTGGAACTCAAATTTGGCCTATTCTAGTGACAACCTTTCTCCTCACAAGTGTAGGTTCACTGGCTTTAAGGAGAAAGGAAGACTGGCTTTCTCTTTGAAGAATCACAAGCTTAACTCCTACAGTGCCAGGTACTCGAGAGGCTGAGGCAGAAGTACTGCTTGAGGCCAGCCTGAGAAACAGTCGACCTTGCTTTCAAAGGTGGGTGGGGGACTACAATCTTGTCTGCCCAAGAGATGGCCTGCCAAGGTGCCAGCTTTTCAGGAACAGGTAGTCCAGGCCGGAGCCTTAATAGATCTCTCCAGGGCTCTTCAAGGACCTGTGGACAATAAAACCAGACTGATAAAGCTTTCCTTAATTTTTTCTGGGCTGTGGGCTATAACATGAGAAATAATTTGCGGCTAATTTACTAGCCTCAGTAAAGACCAATGTTTCTTGTAATCAGCACCTTCACCACCACACTATTCAAACTCTGGGCTGTGATGTGTTACAAATGTATACAGGCTCTAACTCAGACATTTATGCCACAATCACATGGTTATTTGAGCATTAAAGTAGGAGGAGTATTTCTTCTTAATTCATACAGGAAAGTAAAAAGGAAGGCACGTACTAACTGCATGTGGGGAATAACAAAGCACACGGCACAGTTAACATGCACATCAGTTTATCGCTTGACTATGGTGGACACGTCTGACCAATATCCAGCAGGGATGAGACTCACATACACAGAGGTATGGTGTTTCCATGATGAACCAGGTTGGCACACAGGGCATATCACCTGCTTTGTGATTGCTGGCAGATACAAAAGGGTTTGATTCATTAGTGTACATCAAATACATGTTTTCCAAAGTTTAGCTCTGACAGCAAATAACTCCCCAAAGTAAAGAACATCATGCAGCTACTCAGCACACACCCTGCATATCTCAGAGCTAGACATCACAGGGGTTTAAAGACTTTTTGTAATTTTATAATTGCTGAAGAGCTCACTTTAAAACATCTGGTAATAACCACAAACACTTTTCTCAACTGATTTCAAGGTGGAACATCCTTCAGCGAAGCAAGCATCCTCACTGCATACCTTACTTTTGCATAAAAGGATGCTAAACAATAGTGAAAGTTTCTGGAAATGCTCTAATACCACTATATTCTAGAGCATCTCATCACGACTTCATGGCCACTGAAAACCTGTAAGGGTTTTGCTGAATGAAACTACTTGAGAAGATGACTTAAGGGATACAAAATACATTGTTCTAGACCAACTTTGGCCAAACTTTTGTGACCAATGAATGTATAGTCTGTTTGTCTATCTGTCTCCCGTCCTTTTCCTCCTCTCCTCCCTCCTTGCCTCCCTTCCTGTTTTCTCTTTCCTCCACAGGTTCAGATGGCCACACACCTACACCCCTTAGGAACTTTTTAATCACTGCATAATTTTTACACATATATGACAGAACACAAGTAAAATCTTAATTCATTTTTGAAATAAGATACGAAAGTTGATCAAGTTCACTCATTTTCATACTATCTCTGCTAATATTCTAAATGATTAATGATCAACTACCTTCTGTCTATTAGCTCAATCATACACAACATTTATTTTAATTGTGTAAGAGAAGTAGGATTTGTCCATTAAAAATCAGTTCCAAACTTACATTCCTATTAGGAAGCTTTTGGTGTAGGAACTAAATGCATACGCAAAACCAGATAGCAATTTTATTACTGGGCCTGACATCAAAACTAGATTAAGAAACTGCCCAGTGTTTGCATTTCTTGTATCTGGATTTCAAAACACATCAAATGGCTTATACAGGGAGGACCCTTTTTCCTTTGGATATATTTTCACACAGAACATTTGCTCTATCTCCAGGAAGAAATCAAAGAATGGGCCCAGGCCTGGATCTTCTTTGGTGTACTGATAGCCACTGAGGGCAAAGAGCAACCTCTCAGCTGAGGGGCACTGCTGGCCATACTCTGCTACAGCTTTCATGGGTCCAATTAGCAGGGTGTCCTGAGCTATGGACAGAGCCCTCCCACTGCCACTGGGTGGTTATATGAGTAAGACTGGGGTGAATCAGGAAGTCTTGCATCCATCTCACATCTTCCAACTCCTCTTTACACTAATAAAACTGGTACTGTATTTATTTCTAGGTGCTGGGATTAAACCTATGGCCTTAAACTTGGAAGTATTTTATTTTAATTTTCATCAAGTTGTTCTGATGTTCTCTAGAACCCAAGGAAGGAGGGAGATTGTGGTTAAATGGCACCTCCAAATCCCTAGATGTTTACTTTCTTCTGTTTTGTTTCTAAATACAGGATAAGACCTGAGATTTCCTACACCTATTTAAAGACACTACTCTACAAATAATACGCTGCAGGTGTATGGACTGCTAATAAACAAAAAGGTAAAATGACTTAACAGTCACAATATTTTCTCTTTGGAAATACTGACTTTTTTTTTTTTTTAATACTCTAAGGTATGCCAAAAGTATTTTATCAAAGGAATGTAAGTTTTGGCTGGATAGAAGATAATCTGGAAAGTAACATCATAATTCTCAGTGTTATCCTCAATAATTTCCATTTTGACCCACTTTGCTAATGCATCTTATCTTTAATCCAAAGTAACAAGAAGGATCTAAATATTTTTTTATTCTAACATAACAACACACGTGGTCAAAAGTCTCATGGGTTGCTAGTACAGAACACACTGCCGAAAAAGTCTCTGCTTATCGCAGCCTGTTTGATAAATGCTAGGAGGTTTTGGAATTCTCCCAGCTGAAAGGGAAATGGGGGAATCATTCAACAGCCTTTAAAAACAGAATTGATAAAGGGTGTATCACTGCCATTTAAAGTACTGGGCATTCTTGGAACTCCCTCTGGTGAGAAACTGGATGGGAATTGTGCTTTATTCCAACTCCTTGACTTGGGACCACCCTGCATTACCTTGAAAGAACTCTCTATAGCAATGCTTTCTCTTAAACCTAATATAGAACGCAATAATGGCTAAGTTTACGTGTGACCTTATCAATGGGTTCACTCATTTTACCTGATGTAACAGGAACAACAGGAGGAGAAAGTTCCCTCTACGTCAGTGTCAAGAATATTTCTCTGGACACTTGGACAAATGTCCGGATTTCACTGGATCCTCACAGCAAACACCTGACAGTCCTTCCCTCTTTGAGAAAACTTCTGGAAAAAGCTCAGAACCCAAAGTGCCATCCAGGAAGTGAAATGGAGTCTGGTAGCTAATATTTGGTGTATACTCTTCATTCCTGGCACTCACTTTTCTATCTTTATTTTCTACATGCCTTGTTTTTTTTATTTTCTTATTTTAAATATCTTCCTCCCTTGTATTTTTTTAAATTCTTTTGGAAAATATCACATAAGTAAGGAACCAAAATGGACCAAGACTTCTGTGACAGCCAGAAAAATGGCTCCTGAATCTATTCACAGCCTCCTTCCCAGAACTTGTCTCATACATGATATTATGGGGTTTGGATATCAAAATTCATGTTGAGATATGATTGTTAAATGGCGGTGTTGGGACTTGGGAGCACCACCTTTATGAGCAGCTTAAGATTTCTCTCAAGAGCCTGGGTTAGTTGTCACAGGAATAGATTAGTACTCACAGTGGGGTTGTCACACACCATCTGGTCCCTTCAATTTACCCTTCCTTTTTCATATGCACTTGCTGACTACTCTCACATATGTGTACAATGTGACAGAGACAGCTGCCTCATTTGCAACTTTCCAAACTTGAGCTCCATCAGCTCAATAGACCTCTTTTCTCTATTTATTAGCCAGTCTCAAGTATTCTGTTATAGTAATAGAAAACAAACCATATCACACGGCACAGAGGTATGTGGCATCTGCTGAAATTAAGATTACTGATCAGCTGACTTAAGATAATCCTAGGGTATCCTAGTGGCTCAATGTCATCACAAAGTTCTTAAAAACAGAAGAGGGAGGCAGAGGGTGGATCAGAGGCATAAAGCAGTATTTCCTTGATGAATTCTTAGACCACTATACTTAATAAATGGTTTTCACAGATTGAGGACACTGATCTGACAAGTTATCTGGTTGTGCTGGAAACCTTTGTCTATTCAAATTAAGAAATTTAAAAGAATGCAAGTCACTTTAATGAAAGTGACTGCACCAGAAACTAACTGAATACTGAGGGATAAAGCCCAAAATAAAGAGAAGACAAAGGACAACAGTGTACAACAATTTGGCAACAAGGCAAACACACTTAAGTATCTGAGGCATCACTTTATAGTGAAAGACCAAAACGGGCATCAATGGCCATGACATAATTCTTCACACCATTCACGAAATGGGGTGTGTGTAATACTTACTATTTATGAGCTGTATGCAGAAAATGCATGGAACGAAACCCCTAATCAACAATGATAAAGGATTATTTCAGGGCAGTCAAGGTGAGGAAGAAAACTGTATAGTAAAGCAAGGAAGCACAGACAGTATCAAACACCACACTGTCTTCCTAGCCATCTTTTCCTCCTCTGGACTCATTCTTCCACCAAACTAAATGTTGTAAAACTCCATAGTTGTCTCAATTATCACAATAAGAAGTTACTACCTAAACATACACCATCTCAGAAATCGTTCACTGAGCCTACAAAGTAGGTGCTATGGCTGTTTCCATTTAAAGTGGGGAAACTGAGTCACAAAGAACTACTGAGTCATCTGTTCATGGCCACAAAGCTACAAGTGACAGAATCCACAGAGACTCACCATCTGGCTTCTAAACTAGCACTATAAAGTCTTCAGACTTAAGGAGATAAATGCATACATGAAGCAAGCCTAAAAAAATTTAAGGATCCAACAATAGACGACATATAATAATAAGTGCTTAACAAACTTAAGTTGCTTTTCTGCAAATCAGCTACTTTCATATAGTAAACCAGATGGTACAGGAAAACTACCAAGGATTTTTCAGAAAGAAAGTCCTGAGCAGGATCTCCATCTTCCTCCCAATTTTGCCTTTATCATCCTAGGTTGAGCTTCTGCTGGAAAATTAGAGAAGAAAATCTTTCAGGTGATCATGCACATGCCACTCTGATTTCTTCTCCAGCCCAGTCAGTGCAGCATATTGGCTAAGAGGTGTCTTAGCACCCATGCAGAGAGTAGAGTCCAGCCAAAATGGTTCAGAATAGAATCTCACAGTGGGGACTCAATTTCAAAGGTCTTAGGAGCCCCAGGCAAAATCTATGCAACACACAAAACAATGCTGTTATTAGATCTCAGCTCAGCTCAGGGACAAAGCAAGATGGTAAACATACATACACACCCTTAATCACTAACCAGTGCAATTACCTAAATACAGGATGACCAAAAGTTTCCTATTTTTGTTAATTTTTATAAAATAATATTAACAGGACATACGAAGTTGACAATTCTATCAAATTTATTCAATACAAGAATTGACAGGTTGAAATGACACCTGCTCAAGAGATGCTCAAGACAGTAGTACAGAAACAAAAAGTGTTGCCTAAGTGATCCTCGGGATAAACTGTTAAGTGGTTAAACTCTGAGGAAAAGCATAGATTACTAACACATATCATGGTTGAGGAACAGACTAAACATACTGCTTTTCTCTTGAAATTCTAAAAGTGACACTGAACAATTTCCTATAGAATGAAAACTAAGTAAGAGGGCACAATGGGACCATCACATGCTTATTTAAGGATGAGGTTCGACAGGTATTCCTGATTGTGCTAGTACTGAGTAGAAAATAATGAGAATGCAAGAGATCGTACTGCCTTTAGAGACTCTCACCAACCCCACACTCCCTTGGGGCAGCCCTGACACAGCTAGATCAGGGCTCAGGATGGGAGATAAATCAAAGTAAGTTCTGGGAGCCACTGACTACCAGCCCCAAGCCTTCTATGTAGTCAGGCAGCGCCATTAACAGCTCACATGAGGCCCCTGTGCTCAGGGCTCCAGCACCAGAAGCTCAGAGCCCATCACTTTACATCTCAAAATCTTCATTTGGTCTGTCTGTCCTTAAAGGTACGCAATAGAATCAAGGGCTATCTCAGCCCCTTTCATTTCAACTTCCAAATGAGAAAAACATTTTCATTTGCTACACTCCTTGAATTTTTCAGCAACTGCAGGTGACATCACTCAGCCTAGAATCTCATCCTAAGCAGGAAGGATAGCGGGAGGCAGGCAATAAACGACAGAAACTGACTTATGGAAAAATTACCATGAATGAAGTTATTATACAAAAGAGAAAACCACCAAAGTTAATTTTACCTGTGCCCTTGTCCTTTTATCCCTTGCCTCAAATACACTAAATCCACATCATTTGCTTCTTATGACCACTACATTTATAAGCCCATTAAAAATATTTCATAATCACTCTGCAAAAAACCCATGGTTATTACTATAATGATTTAAATGTCTACAGCAGTGCAACAGAATCTGTGGAAATTTATTAATAGTCTAGCAAAACATGACATGAATGCACCATGTTGGATACCTGCTTTTGAAAAATGTCCTGATTTTATCAGTGATGTTAATATTTATGTTGTGATGGCCCCAATTAACGGGACTACGTAAACATTTTCCTCAGTCCTCTGCTCCATTAAAATTGGCCCCAGGATCAATCTGAGGTATAATATGTGTACATTATCCATGACTGTGTGTGAAAATCATATTGGGAGATTTGTTTTAATACAAATGCTGGTCCTCTCCCATCTTTAAGATTATGAATCAATGGATCCAAGTAAGGCCAGGAAAGTAAAGTGATTTTGAGCATACCTGAACTGTCAAGTTAAGGTGCCTACCTTACCCAGCACACTTAAAAGACACAGGTTCAAGGACACAAAGTGGCTGTGGAGAAGTCAATAAAGACAACTGCTGATGTTGTCCTTGCAAAATATAAGCACTGCTGCTCTGGAAACTGCTCTAAAATCTAAGACCTTTGACTACCTGCCTGGAATCTCCTCTTGGCAATAACTGTTTTTGCTTCTTCAATAACATGGATGGAGTATAAAAAACACAAAGAAATCAATCAGATGAGCAACATTCAGCTGGCAGCTTCCTTCTCCTTTCTGTTCTAATGAGGTCATTACCCGTCGTCAAGGGATACAGCAATGTGTGGTCTGAATTCTCCACTCAGAGACACACAGCAGAAGGCAGTGCCTCAGCTGTGGAGGGAGTTGACTGTTGTTCTCCTCTCTCAGGATCCTGCTCTGGAATTACTCCAGAGAGTCAGGGGAGAGGCTGGGATACTGTGTGTGGCTGAGCAGTCAGGGGAGTACACCAAAAAGGCTGGGGAATTACATCCAGATTTAAATCTCAACCCTGTGCCTGCTCTGGAAACTTCCAGAGATGGAGAGCTGGGCCTTATATGTAAAATATCTCTTTCGTGGGGCTCTAACTTCCAAAGGAACTAACCTCGCTCCCTAGAACTGATGAGAGGTGGTGTTCCTGAGGAAGATTCGGTACTCTGTAAGGAGTCCCGCAGGTCTACACGTTTGTGTGAGTCACCACGGAATCACGGTACCATCTGGTCTGAAACACCAAACCAGCCTTTAACCTAGTTTTACACTGAGCAGATCATGATTTGCTTGCTCTCTTCACTTATCTGTCTCAAAAGATGTAAATACATCTGTGTCAAACACAGAAGACACAACCAAGTGTCAGCAAAATGTCACTATCACTGACATATAGGGTTTTTTTTTACCTTGTCCATCAGTTTTGATGAGGAAGCCAAGCAGCCCTCAATGACCAAGCCTGATTTCCAGGACTGGTCACAACTGCTACTTCAATTTCCTAGGCAGGAATCTAACAATCTAAAATCTATCCACTGAATTGATTATGTGCCATAATAATATCCACATCTCAGGGCCAGGGATTTAGCTCAGTGGTTCCAGTGCCTGCCTTTGAAGTATAAGGGCCCAAGTTAGATCCCCACTAACCACATACAACAATACTGGGTGTGGAGACTCACTCCCACCAGCAATCAGTACCACATACCACAGTGCCAGGCATGGTGGCTCAAGCCTGTAATCCCAGTACTCAGGAGGCAGAGGCAGGAGGACTACTCTGAGTTCCATGTTCGCTTGGGCTACACAGTGAGCTCAGGGTCAGCCTGAACTACAAACGTGAGACTCTGTCTCAAAAAAACAAAAGAATAAAAACCCATATCAAAGCAAAACCACTATCTTACTTTTTATCATTGATGTGACAAAATACTCATCATAAACAACATAAGGGAAGAAAGGTTCATTTAACTCAGAGTCTGTAGAGGTTTCAGTACATAATCAACTGACTCCAAAGCAGGGTGGCATAGCAGACACACACTGCCAGGACAAACAGGTCACAGTGGGCAAAAGATAGCAAAGTAAGCGAGGATTAGGGTTACAATCAGTAGGCTACTTTAACACCCTAGTGCTGAACCATGAATCAGTCACACACTCTAGACCCAGCCACCTCTGAAAAATTCCCACCTAGGGCTGCCTGACACTTTGAGGAAACACTTAAACTCAAGCCCTAACAACCACACCTTATGATTCACCCTGGAGTCTTTCTCTTGGAACACGCTATATTTTTAAAATCTCAATCAACCAAAAAACAAGACACGCAATCTTGTATTTTGCAATCTATAGAAGATAAAATCAACCAAGATGTACATATGCTGGGAAACAATTCACACTGACATGATTCTAAAATGACTAAATCTTAGATTCAATAAGAATACACATCTGTACAATTGCTCTTGCATAAAACCAGTTGAAGTTTGACCTTAGGTCACTAGATAGAATTACACTGCTCAAATTTATTCTTGGCATGCCATCTGGGATATAATCCATTTTACAAGGATAAACAACTGCTCGCTATCAAAATCTTACACACTTAGAAACAACACATACCATGACTACCACCAGTCATGAAATCAAAACTATCTACACCATTCCCAAATTGTGTGCACAGGGGATTCTGAGATAAGGCAACAGCTCCTGTAACAGAAGTGCTTTGTTCCAAGCTGGCAAAAGAAATGGGCATTAGAAGGCAATTTCTAGGCCAGCTGTCTATTTAATAGTAATCTATGGGTGTTGATTTCCTTGCTTAGTATTATACTGGAGCATATAGTGCTCCTCCCCACACCCTATTCTTAGTTTGTTTGTTTTTTCCATAGTTACATTCAGTCAATTGCAGTCTGAAATATTACATGGAAATTTCCAGAAATACACTGTTTTAAATTGTGCATTACTCCGAATGGTGTAATGAAACTTCACACTTCCCTGCTACACATGAACCTTCACTTTGTCCAGTGTATCTCTGCTGTATATATTACCGTTAGCCACACAGTAGTCATGCTGGACATCAGATCAACTGCTGGGTACCTAACACTTGTATCTAAGTAACCTTTATTTCACTTACTGACAGCCACATAGTTCAATAGTAATGTCGTGGCAATTCAGATATGCCAAACACCAGTCATAAAGTTCTTCCTTTAAAGTGAAAGACAGTAATAACCATATTTTGAGAGATCACTTCCATATCATTGTTCATTTTAACCTGTCATTATACCTAATTTACAACTAAGCTTCATCACAGGATTGTATGTATAGAAGAACAAATGATATTTAGGGTTCTATACCACATATGGTTTCAAGCATGAATGGGAATCTTGAACCGTGTTTCTCAGGGACAAGGGAGACCATTGTGTGAAATGAGTCTTTTGCAGGAGCTGGCATCATGGGACACTGTTATTCCCAAAACTTCCTGTGAAGTAATTATCTAAATAAAGGGTTTTTAAAGCATTACTTAGTGGGTATTCTTCTGCTTAGAGATTTTTCTAGATATAAAATCCCATTTTACTAGATTTTCTCTTCTGCATATGGATCTAGGATGGGTGATATCTACATCTAAATATTTTGAAAAATGGCCCCAGGTGATTCTGAAATTCCTCTCTATTCACTGAGAACTTCCACCTCAAATAACAAATATTACATTTAAAGACATTTAAGAAGTGCAGAAACTAGGCCTGGGGGTATAGTTCAGTGGCAGAATACACGTGCTTGGCATACACAAAGTGCTGGATTCAGCCCCCCAACCCTCACCCCTTGCCAGCTACCATTTTTATCTTTCATAGTGGCTGCTGCACTAAGGATGTGTATGAAGGGGACAAAGCTGGGTAGAGGTTAGAAGTTCAGTGAGATAGAACAGGCAAATAAATAGTGAAAAGGAGGCCCAGGAAGGCCTGAAGGGGGCAGTATCAGTCACAGGAGGTACAGACCTAGGGCTAGAAACAGGTAGAGAAGTCAAATCAACACGCTAATGGACAACTACTACCAGAGGGAATGAAGGAGAAGTCAGATGACCTGGAGGCTCCCAGCAGAGGCAGGTGGGAAAATGGAGACGCGTCACTCACCATGCAGGAAGAGAAGCCAGTCAGTGTATGAGGGACTGAGAGTGCTACGTCATGAAGTGCTGAGGGGACAGTCACCATCGTGCAGGGGAGAAAAGCTCTCTGCATGGTCTGCATGGGTGTGAAGCAGCAGGAGGCACACCTTTCAGCACAGCAGGCAGTAAATTCAGCCCCTATCCCTACCCCCACCATTTGACTTCTACTAGGTAAAGAGATTGCTGCATTCCTCACAAGACCCGGAAGGCCTGGGGTCCTGCATCCTTCTACAAAGAACTCAGCTCCCAAGCAGAAAACCTACTCATATCCATGCAGCTATTCGTTTCACCTTGCAGCCAGCTCCTTGTAAAAAAAGATGTGCCCAAATGAAAAGTCCTACATGACAATGCATTGAGAAAGCCGTATAGTTATTGTAACAAAATCTGTACATGGACAAACGGCAGCAGTTCCCACCTGCCACCAGGGAACATGGTTTCTTGCTGACCACTTGGCCTGGTTGTGACCATTCTTTGAGTAATAATTCTGAGATATAATTCACATATTATGTAATTCACCATGAAGAGTATACAATGTCATGTGTTTTAGTATATTCAGAATTGCACAAGCACTACAGCAATCAAATCCAGAACCTACCACTCAAAAAAGCAGCCAAACTCTTCAGTTATCCCTATCCCCCTGCAATAAGCAACCACAAACCTACTTTTTGTCTTGACAGATAAGCCCATTCTGGATGTATCATATAATATATTCTCTTTTGACAGGCTTATTTCATTTTGTATATTTTAAGTTTCATCTATTTTGCAATGCATATTAGTACTTCATTTTGTACATGAGCAAATAATATTCCATGCTGTGAACGTGTCACAATTTGTGGATCAACTCATTAGTCGATGGCAACTATGACAAAAGCTCCTTTGAACATCCACAAATAACTTTTTATGTATACTCATGTGTATTTTAAAACATTTTTTGGGTATACATTTATGAGTGGAGTTACTAGACATGGCAACCCTACGTATAACACTTTGGGGAACTGCTGAAATGTTTTCCTCAGTGGATGTACCATTTTACATTCCTACCACAGCATACCAAAGTTTCTATTTCTTCTTATGCTTCTCAGTAATTGCTATTAACTGTCTTCTGGATTACAGCCACCCTAATAGTACAAAGCAATATCTCAATGTGGTTTTTATGTGAACTTTCTTGCTGATTAATGATAGCAAATATTTTTCTCATGTATTTGTTATTCACATTTCTTTTTGGGGAAATGTCTATTTAGATCCTTTTCCTTTTTAATAGGGTTGTCTTTTTGTTACTTAGTTGTAAGATTTATATAAACACTTCAAAGAGAAATCTTTTATCAGATAAATGATTTATAAATATTTTGCCCTTTCTGTGGATGTTATGAATTTTACCTATCTTCAATACATAATTGTGATGTGTTTTGGGGAGGGGGTCAAACAAATATTTCTGAATAGTCATAAAATATCAATGCATTTAAATAATTTTCATCACCATTTTCTGTGGTATTTTTAAAATGTAAGTAGGTCTATCTCATAAGCTTTTTGATACAATTTGTCATCATGGAACAATTACCTAAAAAGATACAATAACTTTATACATATGAAAGGAACACAGAGTAAAGATTATACATAATTAACAAAGAGATGTTACAACAGGCCCAAAACAGAATGAAAAAAAGCACATACGCATATAGAAAATCACAAACGTAAAATATGTGTGTTAACAAATACCACACCGGGGTTCCCCAAACATGGATATTCACTTGCATTTCTAGGAACAAGAATCATTTCTACTACCATCACTTCTACAATCTGCGTAACTGTGAAAGAGTTTGCAGAAAATGTAAACACATAAGCCCTAAGGGTGCAGTGGATACTAAATCACCTTTTTTTTGCCCACTTAAAGAGTTCTCCATAATTTTTCTTACTGTTACCGAGGAGACAGAAAACACACGAACTTGAACAAGGACAGCAGAATATAAATCAACTACACCTGAGAAATGAATGAGACACTGGCTAGCAGGAAAGAGTACATGATGCTCTGAAATGCTGGAGGAACAGCTATCAGGATGAGAGAAGCATAACGGGAAAAGGGACCCAGCCCAGGGTGCAAATCCTGATTTCCTCAAAGAGAGCACAACTACAACTCACTAGATGGCAGAGAAGCCACTGCGGCGTCCTCCTAATGGCCAGGAAATCTGCTCATAACTAGGTTTGTTGCTGGAGATATTCTGCTCAAGACTGTCCAGAAGAAGCTACTGCACACCATGAGGAAAAGTCACCAGGTAGGGACACATGTCAGAACATTGCCTTCTTCCCATCACACTAGAATCAGCGAGCGAAATTCCTTCCTGCAGCAGTATCTTGCTAGCGCCCTCTACTGACAAACCTTCACACTGTGCCAGCTGCAAATGGAAAAGTTTAAGAGGCCCCGCCCAACCTCAGACAACAGAAAGAGGGAGGGGCAACAGGCTGTAAATCAATAACCAGCTAAATATAGCTGGGAACCCCTTCTGGCTAGAGGACTTCAGGCACTTGGGTACTTAGATTTAGCAACCTGAGTACTTGGATTCTAATCTGGACTTTTTTCATCCTGTAATTTACCACTGTTCCTGAGTGTTTATTCATGTACCATGCTAAGAATTCTTTTCAAGGGGGCCGGGGATTTGGCTCAGTGGTTCTGGCACTTGTCTTGCAAGCCCAAGGACCCAGGTTCGATCCCCAGTTAACCACATAAAATACTGGGTGTGGAGACTCACGCCCGGCAGCAATCAGTACCACATACCACAGTGCCAGGCGTGGCGGCTCACACCTGTAATCCCAGCACTTGGGAGGCAGAGGCAAGAGGATTGCTGTGATCAGAGTTTGAGGCTGAGCTCAGGGCTAGCCTGAACTACAAAAGCGAGACCCTATCTCAAAAAACCTAAAAAAAAAAATCCTTTTCAACACCTCTCCTTTAAAAGCATACAATACTTACTTTCAATTTCATCCCCATTCCCTTCCCACCCTTTAACCACATGCACACACCCATCACTAACAATGTTGGAACAAGAGGTGACTGTCCTGAAATGCCGTCAACATCTGATGCCTTTATAGCACTGACAACCTTCCATCTTTCTTTTTATAATAAAAGTACTGCTTCCTTTGTATAAACTTCCCGTTTTGTATTAATGTGTTCCCATTTGGAAATCACCACCATGAGTTCTGGATTTTTTAAGTTCAATTCTTCCTGGTCTTAAGCCTTTAAGCCAGCCTATGTTTTGTCTAGTTTCCAGCAGGTGAGTGGAAAGCTCTTTAAATGGACCTTTCCTTTCATGGTAAGAAACGTGGCCCATCCTCACCCATTACACCCCCAGCAACTGCCAAATAACCCTGTTAGTATCAACAGTGGCTGCTCGAAATCCCACAGAACTGAGGAATACAAGGGTTCTTACCCTCCATGACCCAGAACCATCTGAAGCCATTCCAAATGCTAAGGAAAATCAGGCTATAGTTAACCAGGGGCCTTCTTTTCTTCAGGATGCCTTGCCTGCCAAGTTCATCCCCAAAAACCATATGATAAAATTCAGAAGTAGGCAGCTTTGTGTTATGTCAGGTTCAGCTTTCGCATAATATAGTCTATAAAAAGCCATACTAACAAAGAAGCTGGTGCCAAAAAGCTTTTTGAGAGGTACTATTTTTTATTTGTTTGTTTTAGGCAATAATTTGTAGCTCAGTATTTCAGTGCTTATAAATGCTAAACCCTGCAGAGAATGAATATAAATGCAGGTCTTGTTTGCCAAGAATAGCTAGTTTCTAAAACTTACTGTTTCAGGTTTTCATCTTTGGCTTCATGTGGCAGCAGCGACCTGGAGAAAGTAGTAAAAAGGCCTTACCTAGAGCCTTCAGAACTGTGGGCCTCTTACACTACTATTTTATAGACAGCAAGCCATGATGAGGTCAAGATCTTTGGTGCTGTAACCCACGATTCACAAGGGGCTAGGAAAAGCCCTGGATGACAGACTTCAGGGCCATATCCTGCTGCTAGGAGGGAGGGAGGGGTACAAGGTGATAGCCAGGGAGGACATCAAATTACATCTATTCTTTAGGATACAGCTTAATTATTTGATGCTGGACAAGAAAGCAGAGATCAAGAAAGGTTTTGCTTTTATAAATTGGTCATCAACCTTTGAAAAATAGGCATACTGCAAATGAAACTTGAGTTTCTTGGGCCAATAAATCAGGCTGTCCAGCAACATGGATCCACTTCTTAGTGCAGAGGCCTTGGCAGGAAGGGAGTATGGGGCCTGGCTCTCCACTTACCATGGAACCCACACAGGCTGCCTGAGAATCTGTGTGTCCCTCCCCAAGTCCTGTTGGCATGTCACTTTGGTTTGGTACAAAAGGAGCCAAAGCCCCTACGCAGGCAGGTCATGTTTGTTATTTTTATTTATACCATATTTCAACATCATGTCAACCACATAGTTACCAGCACTGTTCCTATTCGATGACAGGAGTTCACTATCCAATAAAAGAGCGTATACTACAGAACTCAAGTCTCTCTATACTGCATTACAGACTGGGTTTCCTTGCGGTGAGTATCAGAATTTGGAGCATTTCAGATTTTGATTTCAGGATACCTGAACTATATCTAACTTCATACTTAATGTCTTGAAAAGTCTGTTCCTCAGTCAGTCCACGAGGCTCAAAGAAGCTGCCCGCACTTCAATGCTCAGCCAGGTGAATGGTTACAGAATGATTTCACATTTATGATTCCAAAGCATAGGAGTGTGGGAAAGCTAGTTGGAATACAAAGCTTCTAGGTATTAAACAATGTGATAAGTGAGCTAAATGCAAACATTCTCCAGTGTTCTCAGCTTCTGTTCCATACTGACACAAAGTACATTTAGTATAGAGTTATTGCCTCTTCTGAAAAACTCTTAAGAACTTTGCATTAAGAAAGCCACAAATTTACCTCCTAAATCTTCAAATGGAGGTAATTCTGCTATAGGAGTTAGTGATTTTGTTTCCACCAGAAAATTTGGAAGGAACAGCAGCATTAAATTTAAAGATAGCATGCCTTCAATGAGCGTCCCCTGAGACATAAAGTCATAGCAGGAAGTATTCACTTAATAGGAAGTGGGGTCCTTAGCTAAGGGGCAGCAGGAGAATCACCATTCAGCTCTTAGTTAGGCACCAGCAGGTTGATAACTGGACAAATGACTACTTAAATTACTTACTTTACAACAACAATAAAAAAGCAGCTATCTGCAGTTTCAAGAGGAAATGGGACAATTCCCTGGGGCCAGAAGTCTGGTAAAACTCTAATAATGTCGCTGTTATACAAGGTTGTCCATCTGTCCATCTCCACTCATGTCAGGGATACTCCAGTAGTAAAACAGAGACCTGCCATGTTACCTTATGCTCTCATAAGGTAAAATTCTCTGAGATGAAATTCCCCTTTCACATATTTATTTCCCTACATAGCCCGTGTCTTCTTGCTGCTTTAATCTCTAGCGGCTTATAAAATGACAGTATTCTTTAGGCATTATGGTATCATCTCACTCCCAGAACTTGAGGCAATAGTCAATAAAGATTCTTTTTCTGATCTACGTATTTGTATGTGGACATATATAGATTGAGTCACATTTCAATGTACAGATATGCATCTGCATTATGCTATATTAGAATTTATAATAAAGTGATAGGAAATCAGAACTGAATCTAAAACACAGAGAAGCCATTCCCAGGCTGCAGTGTCTGTAATGAGAGTGCCTATCACTCTGCTCTGTGAACACTAACATGCCTGTCCACTGCCAGATCTGGTTATTCTCCAGATTTGGATGAGTGGGCCTCAAGAATCTACAGTCCAACAAGCTCACAGATGAGGGTCACAGCGCCAGTCTGTGGCCCACTCCCGGACAGCAAGCATCTAGAAGCCACCTGGGCTCCATAACTTAACTGGAGCCAACTCAGCCCCAAGGACTGAGCCTGATGAAGCGCCTTTGGATTGGAAACTCTTTGTTTCACTCATCATGTAACAATAGCAAACAGACACCCTAACAGGAGGGCATTAGCACAGGAGGGAAACACTCAAAAACAAGTCCCACACTGCACAGGTATATGTATGTATTGTTATCCACTGGATCACACACTGCAAATACAAATCTCTTTCAGTTTTCTAAATAACCTGAACAGAGGTATCCGATATTTGGGGATCAAAAACTCCTTCAGGACTCTAATAAAAGCTATGAAAATTCTAGAAACACGAAAATCCATAAATTGTACCTAAATTTCATCCATTTAAAAAAAACTCAAGTGGCTTCATATCATCCTTAAGTGTTACTTTTTTAAATACAAAGGTGACCACTCAGAACATTCCATTTTAAAAATAAGATCCCTTTCAAAAAATATGCTGAAGAAGATACCAAGTCCTTGCCTCTAAAAAATTCCTGAGGCCATGCAGCTCCTGCCAGCAGGATGTGCACCTTATGACTTAGTGAGAGGACAAATGAATCTGAGAATTCACAAGGCCACAACCCTGGGAGCAGTCAGTCATGCCAACTGGCATTGCTCTGACCTACATTTTCCTAAAATCATGCCAAAAGATGAGAGACTTGTACGGTGGTTATCCACAAAAGGACTGAAGGTCAGAATAGGGTAGAGAATCAGGAAAGGAAAACTAATTAAAAAGCATACAGGGGGAATACCAGCTTGGAAAGAGCTCACTGAGTTGCCGACAGTACAGAGGGCTGAGGCGAAAAACAAATGCAAAAGAGATTTGGCAGAATTCAAAAAGGACGCGATCAGAATGAGCAATGAGGCCACAGCCAACTCCCAGTGACAATTCAGAAACAGAAGCAATCAGAGTGACACTAGCTGAGATGAACAAAGGAGAAAGTTCCCAGAACAAAGGGAAGTATAGACTAGACTGAGGGAGAGACAGACAGGAGGGACTCTAGCAGGTGCCTTCTCTGGACAGCAAAATAGCAGCAAGGCACATGTGCACGGATGCATACGCTCTTTGGCCGGCAGAGAAAAGCCGGACCACCTGGAGATGGGCACAATGAAATACCCAGGCCGTCAGAAAAGAACTCACAACTACAAACCTTGCTTCAGGTGTCTGGAGGGGACCACTCCCTTCCCCCTACTCCTCCCTCCCAGAAGTGCAAAAAACAAGGTGTTCCTTTATCCGAGACATTTATGATACAGGTATGTCAAGGTGGCAGGGAAGACAGACAAAATACGAACCAATGTGCCTGAGTGCATTATCTTAAAACCAAAGGACACTTTAGATTGGACATTCTTTGCTTCACTCATTACCTGACAACTGGGAAGCAGTCCACTCTCACAGGTAAGCACTGCAGGGAAAACAAAGACGAATCCCAACTACAGAGCTACGGACACCACGGGTCTGCACAACACTCTCCACTTCGGTGTATAAATCCACAGAAAAATGCATCGAATATTTCATGGAACCTGAAGTCCTATTTACCCTCCGCCTAGTAGGTGCCTGTGCTGTGCTTGTTTGCAAAAAAGACAAGGATCTACAACAGCCCCGGAACTGTGGGATCATTAAACAAACAATACTGCTTGTAAAGGGACTATCACTGATTCGTACCTATACTGCATCAGGCTCTTGTAAAGGCTGTTCACTCAGATGGACTTGATTACTCCTTTCAGCAAGGTGTTAAGGTGGGAGTTAAGTACCATCACTACAGGGTGATGAGGAAGCTGGTCAAAAAAGTGACTCATTAGCCCAAGGTTACAATACTCACAGGGGCAGAGCAGGATTCGAGCCTAGCACTCTGAACATCTTAACAAGCTCCTAAACTTAAGCATTCCCACTTCACTGTGCGCTTAGTGATCTATTCGTTTTTTTCCAATGGTACCCTAAGGCTGAACAAAATAATAAGCAAAGGCTCCATCTACTAAGAAATGAGTCTGAACAACCTTCTAATAGTTTAAGTGATGTCTGACACATATATCCCTTTATTTTCGATAAAATTCAAAAATATCCTGTGGCAGTCTTAAAACTGTGCCATGCTGCCGTGGGTGCCTTGGGATGGACTCCACAGACGTATGCCTTCATGGCTGGTACAGACTGTCCCAATTAAGAGTCTTCCTGTCTCCTTGCCTCTCACCAAGATAAGAGCAACTCCCTCCAAACTGCAGCTGCGTCTTTTCTCTCTGAACCTGGACTGCTCTTGTCCTTCCTTTGGCTGATAAGATCCATTACAAGTCACAGGATCAAAAAGGGCATGTTTCACTTACTCTCTAGGAACCACAAAAATGACCATGTGAGTCCATCTCAGGTGGCTGTCTTTGCAGCAGGGGCTCCAGTGCACGCCTTCCCAGACCAGACTCTGCCAGCCAACCCCACTCACACACATGACAAAGCCTGGCAAATACCAGCACACCACCTGAGCAAGACCAAAGAACTGCCCAACTGACCTGCAGACTCACAACCCCCAATACACCTCACTATTTTAAGTCACAGAGTACGAGGGCAGGTCATCATGTTTCAACAGTGAACTGACAAAAGGAAAAAGTCTAATTTATGACAGTGCAGCCCCTAGAAGGTCTACGAGTCCTTGTTCTGTGCCACCTGAGAACTACAGTCCTTAAATGCGGCACTGTAACAAGTTGTAAGATACTTCGATTATGGTCTGTCATGAAATAACTGAACTCAGTATTGTGAAATCTGCAAGTGATTTAAGTTAGCGTGGCTTGTCATGCTCATCTGTAATACCACTGTGACTTGTGTGTTGCCATAAATTTCTTAGCAGGAAAAAAGGAGAGGGAGTGGGGCTACAAGCCTGTTTGCTTTCCTCAACACCTCCTGATAAGTGACAGAGCATACTGACAGACTGCCCATCGCACCAGTGCACATGTACGTCACCTGTCCTGCAAACCAGTTCTCACGTATCACGACAATTTTTCATGGTGACACCAAATCCTTAAGGGAAAGGGCAGGGAAAAACAAAACAAAATCTCCCAATGTTGCAATTCATTTTCCCTGTCAATTTAATAATTTACCAAGACCCTGTCTCCATAAAAGAAAAATTATTTCTAATGGGCTGACACAAAGGCCTCAAGTTCAACTCCAGGAACTCTCCACACACACAAAGGCCTAGTACGGCAGTCAACATACAGGATACAAAACAAATGTTCTTCTGCCCTCATGGAACTCAGTGTGGCTGTCATGAGACACCCCCTGCCCTCAGCAGAAGGACAGGAGACTCAGTCTGAGTCTACCTAAGTCACAGGTCCAGAGCAGGTGGTAGATCCCATCACTTGCCTTTTGAAATGAGAACACCCAGCTGATCAACCTTGGTTACAGCCTTAGCATGTTAGGCAGACCCCAATTCAAGCTGCTTTCTTAATGAAGGATTTTAATGAACCCGTATCCCCGGGGTAACTGCTTCATAGGGGTTGAGGCAGTGTCTGCCACTTTTCCTCTGAGGCAGCTTTCAGTTCAGTTCTCAGCATCCGCCCACGTACTTCCTCAACTGATTAGTAAACTAAGGTTCCTGAGTTTTACTTTCATATGTATACAATGGAGACTCCAGACTCACTAAAATCATACAGCGTGGAAGTGCACAGGGTTAGCCTACCTCAGATACTTCTGCTCAAAACAGGTTTCTCCCTTTCAGCTACGACAATATGCCTGCAGATATGCAGACACTCCTTCAGTCTACACTCAACCCTTTCTGCCCAACACGGATGTGACCCCCATAGTAACAATGGCACAAAGATCTGAAAGTCATAGCCAAAACACATACATTCCTTCAACAAAATTCAACCTAACATCATGCAAGGTATACTTAACAGGGACCCCCAACGGTGCTATTAACCTCCCAAAACTTTGCTCTTCCTAGAAAGAACTCCAGCAAACTTTACAGGACTGCAGAGGTAGCTAAGGAGAAACTAGCCCCAGGGGTTCTAGGAAACAGCATCACATTGTCCTCAAGCTGGTGGCTGCCCAAAGCATCACAGCATTACATTCTGCCCAAAGAGTTCCCACGGTAAGGCCGGGATATAGCTCAGTGGTTCCGGCACCTGTCTTGCAAGCCCAAGGACCTGGGTTCGATCCCCGGTAACCACATACAACACTGGGCGTGGAGACTCACACCCAGCAGCAATCAGTACCACATACCACAGTGCCAGGCGTGGTGGCTCACGCCTGTAATCCCAGCACTCGGGAGGCAGAGGCAGGAGGATTGCTGTGATGCGAGTTTAAGGCTGAGCTCAGGGCCAGCCTGAACCACAAAGTGAGACCCTGTCTCAAAAAAACAAGAAACAAAAAACAAAAAAAAAACCTAAAAAAAAAATAATGTCAAATACATCTTCCTTAATCACCTTCCCATGTCTAGTGTGAACTATCTCAACAAAACAGGAAGAGGACTCACACTCTGCAGTTATATAGAGACCCAGGTCTCTAGCATGCTTCTCCTGCCAGTCCTATTTATGTCCTGGTCAGATGGGAGTGTTCTTCAGAACTTTCACATAAAACCCTTTAGATCATGAAATGACCCTGACTAACAGAAACACCTAGATTCTTCGTTATGGAAGAAGCACTGAGGTTGTGCTTTTGCTTGTCAAGTGGTTACAGCAACTTCACCTTCCTTCTTTCCTTCCAGTCCCTGTATCTTGAGGTACACTAGATTGCAGTATGGGAATTTCCCATTCACAGCCTGACAATCAAGTTTGGAAGAACCACAAGTTCAAGTTTTACACAATCACAATGAGAAAAAGCCTCAGATTTAGTCATCTTTCACCAGCACGGTATCCTAGGCAGAACAAGTAATGTCCAGCTTTAATACATATACATTCAGTTAGCTCAAAGTAAACTGTCCTGATTTGGATCTTGACCTTAGCAGAAATAAAGGACATCACAGCAAACCAAAACTTATGCTAGGAACAGAGTATGACTCAACTCCAACTTCTCCCTTGGAAGAAATTGGGCAGTAGAGCAAAAAACACCTAGCAAGAGTCTGGAACATATTAACCTTGAAAGCTTGAAATAACAATGTCATTCTAACATCACCATCTAAAAACAGTAGAGTAAAATCCATTATCCTTCAGAAGCAAACATAATAGGTACAGTAGAAACAAAACATAATACCATTTACACACCCACCAGAATGGCTAAGGTAAAAAAAGACAAGAAGTACTTAGTGTAGTAAGGATGTACACACCACTGGTGAAAGTATAAACTAGCACAATCATTTAGGCAAGGTGGTAGTATGTCATAAAACTGAACATGTGTGCCCTTTATGCTTCCAAAATCCTATTTCTAGGTGTGCATAAGGATCTGTGCTCACCACTCCACTCCACTGTTGACCTGTGCTCACCATAACATGTATCAGAACCATGGTGGTAAACCTACAACATACCTGCCACTGTAGGCTGCACCATTCAAAGCTCTCAAAAGCTTGCCATCGCCAACCTAGAACACTGCCGGAAGCACCATTGAGAATAGATAGAAAGTACACAAATGTCCATATATAGGAGAATGATGAACTAAATTGTGGTAAATGTACAAATGGAAGTGAGTGATCTATAACTATACACAATAATAAGGATGAATTTCATAACAGTACTGAGCAAATGAAGTCAAACACACAACAGTACATACTATATGAGCACATGTATACAGTATCAGACTGTATCTGAATCTGTACTCCTGAAAGTCAGGGGAACAGGGAGGATGGGTGGGATGTTAAGGTTGATAGCTGGAGTCTGTGGGAGGCACTCTGCAGATGATGAGGTTCCACCCACTTACCTGAGTATGAGTGGTTAGGTGAGTTTGTGTACTCTGTGGATGTTCGCGGAATTATACATTCATGATATATATTTTTCGAAACTGTATTACTTTAATTAAAAGTTTAAAAACTGAGCCAGTGATACAGTGGTATATTACCTGCCTGGCAAGGACAAGGTGCTGAGTTCAATTCCTGATACCAAAATAAAAGTTACAAAAAAACACAAGGAGACTAGTTAACTCAAAATGTTGTTCGGGGGCTGGGGATATAGCTCAGCGGCACAGTGCCTGCATGGCAAACACAAGGTCCTGAGTTCAATACCTGGTACAAGAAAAGAAAGGAAGGAAGGAAATGAAAACACAAATGAGAAAAAGGAAACAGAAAGAGAATGTTGATGCGCTGTTAGGCTGTGACCTAAGTATGCATTTGTCCCACCCAGCTATCTCTCTTTCCATTGAACTTCCCAGTAATTTCCTAAGTGAGAGGACTTTAGTTAAAATACTCAGTCTTGATCCCCACTTCCTAAAACAAAGAGCCTCAGTCTGACAAACTCCAGGGTGACTAACACTGCCTTTTATTGTTGAATGACATGACTGAGGTTAGAAGCCCTAAGCAACATCAGGATGAGGGTGCTGTTGCCAGAAATAGCCATGTAGAATCGGAAGATTGGAACTGTCAGTCCCATCCCCCAACCTCAGGGCAGGAAAAGGCTGGAGATCCACTTAATCCTGCCTATGTAATGGAACTTTTATAAAACCTCTAACCATAGAGTACAGGGAACTTTCGAGGCAGTGAATACATCCACATGCTAGAAGGCGACATGCCCCCATTCCACTGGGATAGATGGCCCTGCACTTGGAATTCTTCCGGACCTCATCACATGCACCTCTTCCTCTGCCTACATACTTGTACTTTTGTAGTCTTTCACAGTGCACCAGTAAAGAGATGTAAATGCTTCCCTTTAGGAGCCACTATGGCAAAGTATCAAACCTGAGTGAATTCATGTTCAGTTCCTCACAATGTCAGAATGCAAAATTTAAAGAGGGAGAGGAGAACAGTTCGCATTCGAATGGATGTGTCTGGCACGTTTGCAAAGCCAACCCAATATCCGATTACACAAACTGCCACTCCACCACCTGGGACACCTATTTACCAAACTGCAGATTCAGCCCAATCACCTAATTTGTCATTACCTGTCATCTGACCAACTTCTTTGCTCTAGAAAAATGAGGTAAGGGAATATGCAAAGTGATGTGCTTATCCAAGTCAGAAGTACAGACTCTTTGAACATAAATGCAAAAGGCCTGTCCAGACAGTGCTCTTTTCAAGATGAAAATAGCACCTGAGAGTCAAGGAGAAGATCAGACAAACATTTTTCACAATGCACTAACTTCAGCAAATTGGCATTCTGTGTCCGGCGGCACTGAGCATCCAAACCAGTTCAGTTACTGTCATCATTCAAGATACCGCCAACTCTCAGTCTTATTGACATGCTCCTGCTCCCTGAAGATAATTATTTGATCCAATGGAATTGCACAATAAAAGGAGTATTTCTAGAAAAGCAGAAAGCAATGAGGAAAATTCAACTCTTCCTCAAGATTTTCCAGGTAAAAAAAGACCCTTGCTTGAAATTTCCAGAGCTTTAAGACAGGAAGTGCGTCCAAAATCAAGCTCATCATCTAAAGGGATGTTATGCTGCTATACACAAAGCCAATCACAATCACAACTCTTCTCACTCTACCCACCCCCATCACCATGCAAAAACAGAACAGGGAGACGATTGGCTGCTAGTGAGTTGGACAGCAGGTCAGGCTTATGGAACAGAGAACCTTAGGCAACCATGGAAAGATAGATGCAGTGCACACCAGTACAGACTTTCCCTACTTTATTTCATTTTAAAAATCCTTTTTGCCAGAGGCTGGGTGCAGTGACACACCTCTGTTAAGGGAGAGCTTCAAGTCTGGCTAGGGCAAGTGAACTGTGTGCCCGTCTCCTGAGCCTACAGGTTGAGACTCTGTCTCCCTGCAGATTTGGAGACCCTTAGGGGCTCGAGCACACTCGCTCCCACATGTTGAACCTTGTCAGTGGCCATCTTGATAGCCCCACCCCTCCTGTCTCTCACCCACTGCCTCACCTTCCCCCATAGCTAATGCCACATAGACTCACAAAGTTCTCTTATTGGGCAAAACCCTAGGTCAAACCTATAGACCCTCCCTTCCTCCTAGCCTTCACCCCACCCCGTGACCTTCTGCTATATATGTGACACTTAAGCCTGAATAAATCGGAAGTTCCAGAAACATTCCCCAGGGTCTGTGCTTGACTCTGCGCCTCACCCTCTCCTGCCGGGAAAACCTCACACAGACAACAACCAACACTCTGTAATCCTAGGGTTGCTGTGAGATCAAGGCCAGCCTGGGCTACAAGGTAAGGTCAAGATCAGCCTGAAGTACATAGTGAAAGCCTGTCTCAAAAAACACAAAACAATTTCCCTCAGAGGTTAACAGTAAGATATGGTTTTACTACAAGCAAAGAACTTGACTTTTTATTTTTTGCCATGATTGATGATTAAATCTAGAGCCTCATGAATGCCCCACCTCTGAACTACATCTCCAGCCCTTGCATTATTATTTTTCAAACTTCAGCCAAGAGGGCCGGGGAGTTAGCTCAGTGGTTCCAGCGACTGTCTTACAAGCGCAAGGACCTGGGTTTGATCACTGGTAACCATATACCATACTGGGCGTGGAGACTCACCCCAGCAGCAATCAGTACCACATATCACAGTGCTGGGCATGGTGGCTCATGCCTGTAATCGCAGCACTCAGGAGGCAGAGGCAGGAAGATTGCTGTGATGTGAGTTTGAGGCTGAGCTCAGGGCCAGCCTGAACCACAAAGCAAGACCCTGTCTCAAAAAACCTAAAAAAAAACCTTAAGCCAAGAAAGACCAAACAGATATACAGAAGAGGGTGTATATTCATTTAATTTTTGATTTCCTTAGATACTGAGTTTCAGGACTTGCCTTCATTACACACAGATGTTATGATATAATGCAAGTTCTTCTTAGCTTTTCTTTACTGAGAAAAGGACTAAGGTTTGGGGGCTGAGGAAGTAGCAGAGGCAGGACTTTCTGTCCAGCACATGTGAGGACCTGAACTCAGGTTGTAGGATGGCAAAAAAAGAATGAAAACACAAAACGAAAGTATTCACCTTACGTATCTGTTACTTATCTCACAAACACTAGGACTTATTTTCATATGATATTAAGTGCCCTACTGCTGAGCTACATCCCCAGCCCACAAATACTAAACTAAATAGTACTTAGTAGTATTTATTTTAATAGTAATACATGCATATCCCATCTCTGATTTTCAGATATACTACTTAAAATTTTTCCTACCTAGCTAACCTGCCACTGCTCTAAATGCTTGGCTGATGATCAAAGCCTTAATTTCCCTCAGGCACAAGCCCCCACGCAGCCAGTGTAGCCTGACTGAGTTTCTGTGGGTGGCCAACACAATACACAGACTTTTTTATTCTAATCATTAAAAGTGTCTTAATATGCTGAAGCATATCAAATGCTTAAGTCAGTATATGTTAATTACGAGGCCAAATTAAAATGAACTAATTTGGAATAAAGTTCAAACAAATACATTAAGTAACTAGCATAGGAAGTAACATGCATTTCTTTGCAACTGTGTCTGAAAGTTAAAAACCAGAGTTTAAAGAAAAATCATTCTGCCAAGACTCAGGTGCTCTGGTCCATAGTGCCGTCCTGGTGTGTCCGTAAGGGCCTTTCATCCATCTTGCCAAGGCAGGTATTACTACAGAGTTAGAGACAAAGCTGACAGCGTTAACACAATGTAATGAACGTGAAATCTTTCAGATAGAAAACTTAAGTCTTTTTGCCTTCAAATAATGTGTGAACAACCACCAGCCAACCAAGATCCATGGGCCTTCAGACCAATGAGGCAATGCAACAGAAGTTAATCCCTCTCTTTAAAGCCTTTCTAAGTTGTGGAAGGTCATTTTGCCAAGACTACAGACACCAACCTGCTGAGGTGGGCCCGCTGGTAGGCAGGAGACTACAAGATGGCACCAGGCTCAAATATTAAACACCATTAGCTTGGGGTCTGATCTCCGTAACTGCACAAGTCTCTCAGCAAGACAGGGCTTTGCAAGGTCAGGATTCATCGTGAGGCCCTTAAAATCACTTCTGATCCTAGCAGGAGCCAATGACCTATATCTCCAGTAAGCAACCACCTTTTTATAACCTTTTGATACCATCCTGTGGTGGTTGGCTGTGTATTTTGAGAAAGCCTAGCCTGCAGGCTTAAACATTAGTTAGTCTAGCTTGCACAGGTCACTGAAGGAGAAAAGTAAGATATACAGACAAGTTATGTTTCCTAAAGATGAACACCTATTTCTTCATGGTCTGTCTTAAGTAACTGTCCTTTGTGGCTGGCAAAATTAATGGGTTTTTGACATTATCCCTATTGTAATCCCGAAATATGAATGTCACCTGATGAGCCAAAGGGGCCTTGAAGTTGCAAGTGGAGTTAAGGTAGCTAATTAGCTGGCCTTTGCATAATATAATAACCCTGGGTTATCCAGCTGGGTCCAATATAATCCCAGGGCCCATATATGTCAAAGAGGCAGCGGAAGTCACACCTAGAAAGCAGCAGGTAAGACTAACATAGAGAGGGAAAAGGACACAAGTCTGGGGACGTGGGCAGCCTCCAGAAGCTGAAGAAGCCTGCACAGGTCCTTCCCCAGGGCCTGCACAAAGGAATACAGCCATGCTCACAGCTGACAGGGCTGGTCAGACTGGATTAGTTCCTTATGGCTGCTGTAAATATTCACTATTAATTTAGTTGCTTAAACAGAAAGTTACTTCCTGGTAGTTTCTGAGCCCACAGTCTGAAATCAGTACCACTGGGGAGAAATCAAGCTGTCAGCAAGGCTGTACTTTCTCTAGAGGCTAAACAGGATGATCTCTTCCTGGCCTTGAGCAGCTGCTGGTGGCTGCCTGCTTTGGTCTATAGAGACATCAATCGAATTCCTGCAGGCATTGTTACCTGGCTGGGGGTGGGGGTGGGGTCCCTGGGGATTGAACGCAGGGAACATAGAGCTATATCCCTAGTCCTTTTTAATCTTTTTTGGGGGGGTGGGGGTGCATACAGGGGATCAAACTCAACCTTTCACTTACAAGGCGGGTGGTGGTACCACTGAGCTAAATCCCCAGCCCAGTCCTTCAATCTTGAGATGAGATTTCACTAAATTGTCCAGGCTGGCCTTGAACTTGCAATCCTCCTAAGCCTCCCTCATAGCTGAAATTACAAGCATGCACCACCACAACAGGCTGCCATCTTCTTTTACTCTAATACATTTCTGTTCCTCTATTAGGAGAACATTTGTGATAGAATTTGGAGTCCTCCTCACTAATCCAAGATACGCTCCCCATTTCAAGGTATTTTACTTAATCATTCTATAAAGGCCCTTTTTCCATATAAGGTAATGTTCACAGTTTCTCTGGGTTTGGGAGTAGCATCTTTGCAGGACGTTATTCAACCTTCTGCTGGCCTCCAGAACTGTAAAATTTCTGTGACTGTTTTCTTAGCCCATCCTACAGCTAGCCCATTCCTAGTGTTACATGGAAGTAACTCCCAACCTGCTAGAAGTGCAGAGTTCTCATCCCCTGATGCCAAGGAATGGAGTCAAAGCCAAAGGAGGTGAAGAGTTGAAAAGTTTTATTAAGAGAAAGCTTATGAGAGGGAGGAAGGTTTCTCAAAATGTGTTGTAACTGAGGCTTTTTGATTAGGGGGTTTTAAAGTCATATAACAGATTAATTGAGCTCAAACTATAATCAACCTGTAGGATTACATATACAGTCACTCAGCTGATATTCATCTAATAGAAAACCAAAGTACATAGCAAGGGTACACATTAGGAGAACAAAGGTATTTCTGGAAGCATTAGGAATGAGGATCAGAGGGTTCTAATCATCTGTCTACTTGTTTGCTGCACTGTTCTGTGTGTTACACTGCTCAGGCTTGCTGACCCGAGGGCATTAGTTATCACATGGCTCTGAGCTGCTCTTTATCTCTGGGGAGGCTCCCAGGCTTAGTCACTGTGTCTCCATCTTGGGGCTCAGTTTCATCAACTCAGCCCTCAGGCACAGGCCTGATCTGCTACATCTGTTCTTACTCTGTCCTGGGCCTGGCCCCCTTGTAACTGCTTATCAATACCTAACTCAGCTAGCAGTGATGCTAGCATTTACATCAGTATCTCGGGGTCCCTCTATGGGGACTTCTCTTTCCATTAGTATACCTGACATGACAAAATGCTACGATTCAGCAGAAATTAACCATCAGAAGTTTCAGAAATCAACTTCTTCACTTTCCTCATCACTTCTCACAAATTCCAAACTGCTCAGTAATTCATAAAGCAAAGATAAGCTGAAAAAAAGAAACTTTCATTCATCTCAGAGAAATTCTCTTAATAATAAAAATACATGATATCCATAAAGGGCAAAGAGCTTTGCTCACAAAGTCAATAATACTAAGTATAAATATAAGGCAATGGAAGAACTAAAGGACCATGCTCAATTAGAGACAGCCTCTTTAGTAGCTCAGGGTGTTCAGATACCCATGCTCTAGTCTGACTTCAGTACACCTCTGCAGGTGTACTCTCCTCTTAAATGAGTGCATCCTGCCCTCTAACCTCCAATACCACCTACAATCAAGACTCTCAAATTCATGTAGCCTTGACCCCTCACTCAGTCCTAAATCCAATTATATCCAACAATCACCTACTCCTTCACAGTGTGTAGTGTGCAGCCTTAATTTAGCAGGCTCACAACAGACACACTGATGTCACACAGATGCATGCATGGGCTCAGCAAATGGCATTACCATTTAACCAGCTTTTCATCCAATGAGAGACGGAGGAAACAGGGAGGTAGAAATTTTAGAGATGGGCAAGAGGATTTGGAGAATGGAAGAAAGAGAAAGGAAAGGAAGAAAGAGAAGGGAAGGGAGGAAAGAGGGTCAAAAGTGAGTAAGATATCTGTATGTAACAATTTCCCAAAATAAATGTAATCATTATATACTGCAAATATACACTGTACTGAAAAAAAGAATCACACACACAAGGTACCAAAGCTGGAGTGTTGTGCTTCCTTTTCACTCCCTCTCCTGGCTTCTCTGATTTCTCTTCTCATGTGCCTACACCCTCAGCACAACTGGTTGCCTCCCTCACCTTCCTTCTACTCCATCATAACTGGCTTGCAGCACTTCCCATAATCCCAGGAATAATGCCAATTGCTAATTACCAAGTTTTTTCATGAGTGTGTCTTCATCCAGCTTCCTACAACAGCATCTCACTAGGCCTGGAAGCAAAGGTCTCAGTATGGAACAAGGGATTAGAGACAGAAAGTAGAATTTCCAGCAGAGGGCTGGGGATTTAGCTCAGTGGTTCCGAAACCTGTCTTGCAAGCGCAAGGACCCGGTTAGGTCCCGGTAACCACATACCTGTACTGGGTGTGGAGACTCATGCCCAGCAGCAACCAGTACCACATACCACAGTGCTGGGTGTGGTGGCTCATGCCTGTAATCCCAGCACTCGGGAGGCAGAGGCAGGAGGATTGCTGTGATGTGAGTTGGAGGCTGAGCTCAGGGCCAGCCTGAACCACAAAGCGAGACCTTGTCTCAAAAAACCTAAAAAAAAAAAAA
>PVIR01000049.1:278284-340014 GCA_004026965.1 Petromus typicus | reverse complement strand
GGCCGGGGAGTTAGCTCAGTGGTTCCGGCGCCTGTCTTGCAAGCGCAAGGGCCCGGGTTCGATTCCCCAGTAACCACATAACAATACTGGGCGTGGAGACCCACACCCAGCAGCAACCAGTACCACATACCACAGTGCCGGGCGTGGTGGCTCACGCCTGTAATCCCAGCACTCGGGAGGCAGAGGCAGGAGGATTGCTGTGATGTGAGTTGGAGGCTGAGCTCAGGGCCAGCCTGGACCACAAAGTGAAACCCTGTCTCAAAAAAACCTTAAAAAAAAAAAAAAAAAGAATAAATAGTATCAAGGATCATGTCTGCTCTATCTTGGTTTGCTGACACAAGACTTTTCTTCTCATAGTAAATAACTAAAAAACTGGACAGAGTACCTGAAATAACTGACTTTGGATGTAGTCATCAAGCTGTGATCCTTTGAGAGGTCTTCAGCGTCCCTAATTTCTGCCTAGCTGATTCCTTGATGAGCTGACTCCACTTTGAGATGTGGGGACAAAAAGTGGAGTGGAAGACAATTGAAGGACCCAAGGGGACACACTGGAGAAGTTGGCACGGAACCCCCTCGGGTTCGTGGCTGATACTCAGTACCCGCAGAGCAAGACTCCAGACAAAAATGAGCAGTAGCAAGAAGAAAATGTCTGGAACCTCCACCGCTGTCCCGGTGCTAGAACATCTAGCCTCCCATCGGGGTGAATGCAAGGTTGTGCTCCACTGGCTGGGATTTCAGCAAAGAAATCATAGCTGAGAAATGGAGCCATCACCCAAAGTTTTTAAATAGTTTTTAATTAAATAAAAGATCCACAAGTAAATTGACTTCCACTGGAATGAAAAAGGGAAATTAAGAACTTTTAAAACCTATGTATCCAAGAATTCAGTGTTCATAAAATTAAAATAAAATCAGAAAAATCGTGCTAGACATATGAAGAAAGAAAAAAATAAAATGCCTATTAAGAGATACATTAGTCAGTAGATGTGCTCAGAAAAGTCAGGAAAGATGAATTTAGGAGACAATAGATTTAGAGCAGTGCATAGAATAAGATACATACAGGAAATAAGAATAAAGCCATAAAAGAGGACCGTACTAGACACCTATTAGAATTTCTAAAATCAATCTGAGGTAAAGATAAGGATCAACAGAAACTCTTATTTAGGGTTAGTAGGAACATGAGATGGTATAGACACCTGGAACTGTTGGAGGATTTGTTACAGAATTTTCTATGGTTCGTAAAACTATATGACAGTACAAGAAAAGCAAAACCACCAAGAGAGTAAAACAAAAATCAGCATGGTAAGGGTGGACATACAGGATAAATATATGGTCAGATTTGAGGCTAATGGAGCTATTATATTTGATACAATTATGATACACCCTTTTTCCTTTTAAATGTTTTCTATTTGACAATATCAACTATACTTATGATAGCTATTATATTTGATACAATACATGATATTAGATGGAAACTCATCAAAATTCATAGAACTGTACAACACAGAGTAAATCTTAGTACAAACTGTAAATTTAGTTAATAATAATATGTCAATATGCTCAGTTGTAACAAATGTAACACCCTAAGGGAAGAAGTTCATAATATAATAAATTATATATAAAAAGAAATGAATGTATAGGAAATTTCTGTGATATCTTCACAATGTTTATATGCAATTGCTTGAAAAAATAAAATTATTAAAATATCTGAAACTGAAAAATCCACTCAATGACTCAATAGGTTAGGATTTGTAGAGGGGTGTAGTAAACGTGTAGATGGAACAGTAAAAAGCATCTTAACTGAAGCACAGAGGGAGAAAACACCTAAATAAAATCAAGAGGTTAAGAGCCATGAGACAATAGCAAACCATCTAACACACATAAAAGAAAGAGAGCAGGAAGATCGGGGTGGTGGAAATATTTGGATATATCATACATGAAAATTTTCCAAATTTAATAACAAATGTCAATGCATATATTGAAAAAATTTAATAAACCCCAAGAACAATAACAGGAATCACATTATAACTCCTTTTTTATTATTTAAATCTTTATTGGTACATTATGAATACACATCATGATCACATTCAACATTGAGAGTTTATACCAGCATATGACATGACTTGATTCTCATATTTTCACCTTTCCACTCACCTTGCAACCCCCATCCCCTATATATATGATTTTTGTTTCCTTTTTTTGTTATTACTATCACATTCTTTTTCCCCTTGTTATTTACCCCTACACCCTCTTTCCTTTTAAATATTTTCTATTTGACAATATCAACTACACATACTACAACTCATTGATAACTTCATTTTCTCATACCAGTGAAAAGATATGATATTAAGAGATCTGTGACCTATTTATTTCACTTATTAGGATGTCCTCAAGGTACATCCATTTGAGTATGAATAACTCAGTCTTATCATTTTTAATGGCAGAATAATATTCCATTCTATAAAAGAACCACATCTTCTTTATCCAGTCTCCAGTTGATGGACATTTCGCTTGTTTCCGAGATTTAGTAATCACAAGCTGAGCTGCTATAAACATGGGTGCACATATGTCTCTGTGATACAAATCTTTTAATTCTTTTGTCACACTATAACTCTTAATCAAATTGTAAGAAGCCAAATATAAAAATCTTAAAGCAATTAGAGGGAGAGACCTACAACATGCAGTATAAAGAAAATGATACTTCCCACGGACTTTTCATCAGAAATAGTAGAACCAAGAAAACTATAGAATGATATCATTAAGGTTTTAAAATAGAAGTATTATGCTACAGTTCTATATTCAGATAAAACGTCTTTCAAAAGTGAAGACAAAATAAAGAAATTGTATGACAGAAAAAAGCTGAAAATTTCATAGCTGGAACACATTACACTATCAGAAATATTAAAAGAGGAATAGGAAAGTGATAGTCCATGAAAACTACAATTTATACAGAGGAATAGAGAGTAGCAGAACCAGAAAATATCTGAGTAAATAAAAAATATTTCACTCACTTACTAATTTTTTAAATGTTTAGTAGGCCTAGGGTGCACCTCAGTGCTGGTGCTCTTACTGTGCACGCACAAAGCCATGAGTTCAATCCTCAGCCTGGCAAAGAAAAGAAATCAAAGATTCTTATTATTTAAAGCAAAATACTGATAGTGTATTTTGGGTATTTAATATGTACAGAAGTAAACTGTAAGAAGATAGTGGCACAAAGGGAATAAGAAAAATGCACTATACTGCTGAATAACAGGTTCTTATATGAAACATGAGATGATAAGAAATTATTTGTAGCGCATTAACTAATGGTCACCTTCCGACACCCAGCTGAACTGAGTGAGCATGGTCTGAATGCTAAAGACCTATCTGAGGATTGCCAATGGTGGCATGAAAACGTAACTGGAGGGAATGATCATTTGCTGTTAATTTTCTAAGAGAAGCCTGCTGTGGCTGGCTTTCCTACTATGAACTTGATTCTCCTCAGGGGAGGAGCTCAGGGCCTTGCTGTCTCTGGGAATGGCTGCTGTTCTTCACCCTAAGCATCACTTCCCAGCTTCCATGTAGATCCCTCAGTCTATTGACACAAATCCTTCACCCAAACAGCACAGACTTTCTAGCCTCCCCCGCTGGCTGTTGGTGCTTCCCAGTCCCAGTACTCCATATGGACTTGCATAAGATGTTGGTATAGGCATTAGATCTCTGGCTGGATTCATGGAGGACACTGCCTTGGACTCTAGGCCTTCAGCTGGACTGGTGTGGGACACTGCTGTGAGATCCAGGTCCTGGCTGGAACCTTCAGATACCAGTATGTGGCCAGACCTCTTGCATTCTTCTGCATTTAACTTTTTGGGTGAATATTATAAAATAATTCTATAAAGAATATGCTGTATTAAATCCAATCCCTTGCAAACCCTAACTACAACATTACTGGAAGAGATAACTAATAAGGACATACATTATAAAATACAGAATTATCCCTAAAATATAGGACAAAGAAGTATAACTACAAAGCCGATGAGGAATTAAAGTAGATTACGAGTAAACTTTCTATTCCAAAAGAAGACAAAAAAAAAAAAAAGAGGAAAATGGAACAAAATGGCACACATAAATCCAACTGCATCAATCACTAAACTAGGAACTCTTGAGAGCAATGAGATCTGAGCGTTTTTCTGTATTTGAATTAAATTTCAATTTACAAAGTCTTAGGTTTGAGTTGTAAAGTGAAGACTTGATTAATAAAATTTACTATATTAATAGAGTAAAAGGGCAACTATGATCATCTCAATAGGTCAAAAAAGTACTTAACAAAATTCAATATCCATTTATTGCTTATAAAAAAACACAAAAGAAACAGAAGAAATGTCTTTAAACCTAATAAACATTATCTATGAAAAACCTACAACTAACATTATATGTTAATGTTACTAAACATTCTTCTACCTAGAGTGAGGAAGACACAAGGGTGTTCGCTCTCACTACTTCCATTCAGAATCTTACCAAAGTTTCTAAGCACTAATATAACCAAGGGAAAAAGAAATGAAATTTATACAGAATGGACTCAAAGACGTAAAGCTGACTTTATTTATAGACAACATAATAGGATACATAGAAAATTCTAAGGGACCTAGAGTAAACAAACTTCAGCACTCAACTTTTCAAGGTCGCAGGAGACATAAGCCTAAACATAAAAGCTAAAACTATGAAACTTCTAGGAACAGTAACAGAATATTCCTGTGAACTTGACTAGATGAATTTTCTTATAGTACAGAAAGTCACAATCATAAAAACTGATAAATGAGAAATTATCATTTTTTTAAAAAAAGATTTCTGTTTTCCAAAAGACTGTGTTAAATGGCCAGGGATTTATCTCAGTGTTCCAGTGCCTGCCTTGCAAGGGCAAGGGCCCAGGTTCATAACTACATACAACAATGCAGGGCATGGTGACTCATGCCCACTAGCAATCAGTACCACATACAACAATGCCAGGTGTGGTCACTCACGCCTGTAACCCCAGCACTCAGGAGACAGAGGCAGGCGGACTGCTGAGTTCGGGGCTGAGTGCAGGACCAGTCTGAACTACAAAGCAAGACCCTGTCTCACAAAACTAAAAAAAAAGACAGTTAAACAACAGTGATCAAGTCACAGAATGTGGGAAACATTCACAACACACATCTGCCAGAGATAGTTTGAAAATAAGTAGGGGATAGAGAGATGGTAGACAGATTGCCTACATACATACCTATTTTCTACATAATGTATATGCAGAAAACTGGTACACACATTCATACATAGACAATCTTCTCCAATTCCATAATAAAAAAACAACACAATAAAGAATAAAAGATAGGCAAAAGATTTGAGCAGATATTTTACAGAAGATATATGCATATAAATATTTGCTTAGTATCTTTAGTCTCCAAGAAATAAAAAATTTTAAATTACAGTGAGAAAACACAATACATCCCTAGAATTGCTGAAATAAAGACTAAATGGTTTGAAGCTCTGGAAATCTTGTACAATTCTGGTGGTATTTACAAGGTATTACAATCACTCTGAAAAAATTCTGCCAGGTGTTTTAAACAGTTTAACACATATTTAGTTTATGGCTCACCAACTCCACTCCAAAGAACTGACCTACCAAAAAAAAGTAAAACACACAGCCACAAAAAGAATTACATATTAATAGGAGCTCCATTCATAACAGCCCAAAACTGGTAGCAGCTAGTTTTTGGTGAAAGTAGAAACGGATTGTGATATATTCAGACAAAGGAATAATATTTAGCAACATAAATGAACAAACTCTTGATAGATAAGGCCAAAATATCCTGAGTGAAAAAGCCATTTACACAGCTTGGTTCCATTTACAGAGATTTCTAGAATACACAACACTAAGCTTCAGTGATAGAAATAAGAACAGTCAGTATTGCTATAGAATTAGAGGGTAGCTTCAAAGAGACACAGTGAAGCTTTCTGGGGTTGTTGAAATGCCTTGATAGGAATGTAGTTTACATGAGTATAACAAAACTGACGGAAATATACCCTTAAGACCTGTGCATTTCACTGGCTTTAAGTTAAATCTCGATTTTACAAAACCTTAGCTTCTACTTGGAGAAACTAGTAAGATTATCTTACAGTGAAATAGAAGTGCAACGATCCTAAAAGAGTCAATCTCAAAAATGAGCAAAATGATAAGGATTTTCACTGCCTAATTTCAAAATTTACTATAGAGCTATGCGATGTGATAAATGGGAATAAAAGGTATCGGTGTCAGTGAAGTAGTAGTCTAGAAATACATAACCAATTGGTTCTGGGTTTTGGTAAGGAACCTCAATAATTCAGTGGGGGAAGAATAGGTTTTCCAATAAATGATATGGGAACAAATACCTACTTATAAAAGAAAAATGAATTTCAATTCATGTCTCACGTCTTTTTTTTAGACAGGATCTCACTTTTGTAGTTCCGGTTGCCCCTGAGCTCAGCCTCAAACTCACAGCAATCTTCCAGCCTCTGCCTCCGAGTGCTGGGATGACAGGCGTGGGCCACCACACTGGGCACTGTGATATGTGGTTCTGATTGCTGCTGGGCATGAGTCTCCACACCCGTATTGTTGCATGTGGTTACTGGGGTCGAACCCAGGTCCTTGCACTGACAAGGAAGGTACCGTAACCACTGAGCCAAATGCCTGGCCCCATATCTTACCTCTTACACAAAAATTAATTCAACATGGATCGTGTATCAACATATACCTTCAAAGCAGTAACACTAAGAAAATCACAAGAGAATATCTCTACTACTTAAATTAGATCCAGATGTCTTAGGTGGTAATGTGAAAATATTCACCATAAGGGAGAATTTCAATAGACTTTCAAAATTTAAAATGTGTTTATTAAAAGATATTGAGGAAATGGATAAGACAAAGAAAATATCTATAAACTATATATCTGACAATCCCAAAAGTATGTGAAGAACTTCTTAAATCTCAATCATAAAAATTTAATGTTTTGAAATGAGTAAAAAAAAAAGTGAATGAGCAGTTCACAAAAGATGAAATATGAGTGGTCAGTGAGTACATGGAAAAGGGGCTGAATGCATTATTAGTCAGCAGGGATATGTAAATAAAAACAAAAATGTTTCAAACACACACTGCATTTGGCATTTAGAGATGACAACATCAAATGTTATTAAGGGTGTGAATGAAAACTCTCATACAAAATGTTAGTAGTCTAGCTGCTTAGAAAACCTGTCCTAAGTTTCCTTTAAAGTTAAACATTCACCTACCCTATGACCCAGCAATTCCTCTGTTATGCATTTACCTAAGAAAAATGAAAACATATATGCACAGTAAGACTTATGCAAAGATATTCATAGCATCTTTATTCTTGATAGTCAAACATTAGAACTATCCAAATATTCTTCAACAAGTTGACAGATAAATAATTCAGCTCCGTTCACAACAGACTGTTGCTCATCATGAAAGAGGGATAAATTACTGATCCCTGCATCAAGAAGAATGAACCTCAAAGACATCGTGCTGAACGAAAACCAGACATAAATGAATACATCCTGTGCAATTCAATTTATACGGAGTTCCAGAACAGCCAAAGTTAATTCACAGTGAAAGAAATAAGAGCTGTGTTTTCTTGAGGGCCTGAGGGAACAGGGTCAGGATGCACAGAATTAACTAAGAGGACTATATTGAGAGCTGATGACAGTGTTCTGTGCCTTGAAAAGGGCTATAAGTAATATGGTTATGTACATATGTGAAAACTCTGTACACTGGACTCCTAAGACCTAGACACTTAATTGAATAATAGTTATACGTTAATTACAAAACTGGGATCTAATTATTCTAGATGAGAAATGGGGAGTAAAACATAAATACAAGCATGAGAAAACACCAGGATTCAGTCATCACTGAGTAACAGATGTAGGTATCAATGAAAGATTCCAAGTCACACTGAAACTCTGTGTTCTTTAAAAATTGGGGCCAAAATTGCTTTAAATATTTCTCCCTTTCTAAGCATGCTTACTCGGGCAATATGCTAATTTTATAGTCAGTTCATAACACCAGCTTTAAGTATGAACCATTGATGGTCAAACCATAAGGTTATAATCTGGTCTTCACCACCTATCAGATGGTCCTGTCACCTACCTGAGGACCAGGTAGCCAAGAATAAATAAGCAAACACCTAAATACTGAGTTGATAGATGGGAGAGCATGGAATGAACATGAGCATGCCTCAGATCATTGTCAGTTGACCCCAGTCTGTTTCTGTTTTTGATCTTAACAAATTGGGCCTTTATATGCTTTGGGCTCTAGTTTTTCTGAAATCATTTTCAAATGCTTTAAATACATATATGCAAGAGGCAATTAAGGAGCTTTGGTCATTCACCTGGTAAACAGCAAATTTAATCTAGTTGCATATTATTTACTCAAAGAAATAAATAAGCAAAATGTACAATAGTTCAAATGTAAGCTAAACCATTTTTCCTGGCATTAAGGAGGGTGATCTCATCTTTCCTCTGTCTTCCTTCCTTGGGCCTAGAAATTACCAAAGGAGGAGTTCTAAAAAGCATTTACTGAGAGGGCTCAAGCCAGAGATGAAACAAATTGTTCCTACATAGAACTTCCCTAGAAACCACTCATGAGAAGACCCATATCAGCAGAGAGAAGGGTGATGCTCCATTAGTAGACTCTGGGGCCCCACTCCTCTCCCTTCTCTTATTTGGAGTGATTGTGAGAGGCAAGGCCCTGGAGTAACCAGTGGGGGGGTGGGGGTTAATGTGCTCAAGGAGAAGATAAAGTGAGGGCTCAGGCTAGGATGTTCTCCTGATAGCTCTAAGAGGTTAGTTCCAAGCATTAACCTTCCAACACCGTCACTTGTTGGAAAAGGGGAGCAAGTTGGGCAGAGTAGACACCTCACTACCCAAAGTGTGGCCCTGAGTTAGCAGCATCTGCATTACTGGGAACTTATTAGCAATTCAGAATCTCAGCCCTACCTAGACCTACTGAAATAGATTCTGCATTTCTTCAAAATTCCCATATGCATGGTGCATATGCACACAGAAATTTGAAAAATATTCTGAAAGAAGTCTTTTGTTTATTTAAGAGACGCCTATGTAGTACTTACTATGTGCCAGGAATTGTTTCCTGTGTTTTAAACTACTAACATTTAATCCTCCCAGTCGTCTTCTGATGGAGGTACTGTTGTAACCACCACTTCCTTGGAAAGGATACAGGACCCCAAGAAGTGGCTCAGCCAATCCTACAGCTAGTAAATCGCAGAGCTATGGTTTAAATCCTAGATGCCCAGCTCTACTATCCATGCTCTCAACCACACCATAATGTTGCCTGACAGTATCTCCTGGAAAAGCCAGGAGGAAGATATGAGGGTGACAGTTACACTTTCCTGAGATTAGTTTGAATGTCTGGTCTATTAATTCTACTATGATTTAGTAATGAACTTTAATTCACTGAGCTTTCTACCCTAAAGGGTGTGAGATTAAGGTTATACTTATTTTAAATGCCTTTCCCCAGAGAACCCAAAGATGTTCTCCCTATATTCTATAAATGACTTATTTGCCTAGTGTCTCCACAGAGGGTTAAAGAACATTAAAACATATTTAGCTAGGCTTAGTATTCCTAAATATACATCTTTACAAACCTGAAGATATTCCTTGAACTAATAATAATGGCAGGAAGTGACTGAGTGCACAATATGGAAAGCATTAAGATAGTTTAGTATGTGATTCATATAAACAAACTATATCACCAAACTATAAGAAATAGCTAGTATCACTGTGATACATTTCTAGAAATAATCCAATTGTCTTCTGAAAAATTAGTAGAACCTTCAGCACAGATAGCTTAAGGATGTGATTCTGAAACAATATGAAGATGTCCACATCTCTGACTATTCCATGTCTCCTAGAAGCTCACAGTAGACTATTTAATTTCTGTGACGCTCTTTCCATTAATCTCTATGCATGAATTGATTAAACTCTTTTGTGTACAATTTATAATACAGGTACAATGTCTTCCCGTAATAAATTAGCTATGGGGGATCTCTGCAGTGCTGGATTTTACTGGCAGAGTTACAAAGCCATGCTGGCTTTTAGTACATTGAACACAACTCATAATATGTGCACTACATGCAAAACCCCCATTATGCAAATATCTGAATTATGCTAGATTTCTGTCCAATGTTACTTTATTAAAAGCCCACTAAGAATGAGAACTATTAGTATTTCATGCTTTCTAATGTTTGGGAAAAAGACTCAAATACTATTTTTGATTGACTAGATTATTCCCTAGGAATAATCATCTGAAAACCTATTTATCCTCATCTAAAAACAAAATTATGAACATACCCAATGGCCTCATTCCAAGTACATTTTCATCCTCAAAGTGGTATTTACATTGACAGTGTCTAAATTACCTGAAATACGCATTCTCAGAGTCAATCTGTTGTAAGGCAGTGATTTAAAACTATGCTTGCAATACTTTTTTAAAAAATATTGGTGTCCAGACTCCACTCTTGAGATTCTTCCTTAATAGGTGTGGGGGTGAAGCCTAAACTCTGAATTTCAAAAAGAAGCTGCGTACACTACATGTGATGCTCAGTAGGAGACAGTGGGCATAGGGACTGGCACAGTTATTTACTTAATAAATGCTACCTTCCTCTGTCACCCATGCCCTCCCAGTTTCTGCTGAGCCACAGGAATGCCTAAAATATGGTTCTTATTTTGGGGCAGCAAGGCCAGCAAAGCTCAGTGGAACACCTCATTAGAGGAGAAAAAGATAGCAGAGAGAGCAGTAGCCAGCCACTGACAGGGGCTGTGACACAGAAAGATGTTGTTTTAATGCAGAGCAAGAGGTCAAAGACAATGAAGGAAAAAGAAGCCAGATTTAGTAAATCTGATCATCTGACAAACTTAGAAAAGACCACTGCCAGTGCACCTGGTGCTAAAGAAGGTGTATTCAGAGAGCTTGGAGGAGGGGTTACAAAAGGTGAAAGAGGTTTTATTTAGCTTATTATCTACATTTAAAGAGAAAGATCAAGCTAGTTGCAGTGGCTCATGGCTGTAATACCAACAATCTGGGAAGCTGAGGCAGGAGGATCACAAGTTAGAGTCCAGCCTGGGTAACTTAGTGACTTAGGAAGGCACCATTTCAAAATTCAAAATTGGCATGGGACATAACTCAGTATGAAGCCTCTTGGTTGAGTACTTGAGTAGTAGTACTAGTTGAGTACGAGAGTACTCAAATAGTGCGAAAAGTACCAGTTGAGTATTGGAGTACTAGTACTCAAATACTGCAAAAAAGGAAGAAAGAACAGGGAGCATCCACTCTAAAGTTGAGAGCAAGGAAGAAGAGATACTATAATGAAAGTGACAGAATCTTCTTCGGAGAGAAGATATGACCCACACACAAATCTTCACAAAATTTGGCCAATACCCTCGCCTTACTGCACATAGTAGGGGGGAGAAAAATATACAACAAGTAACTTTATTATTTATTTATTTTCATGGGGGAAAAAAGTTTTAATTTTTAAAAAATGAAAGAAAATGTATGATTTTTCCCTTTCACAATGGAGAATAAGAAAAATAGGAAAGGACTCCAGCAGGACCAGAAAAAGCTGTAAATAGACAATGAACCAAAATGGTCCCTGAACAAGGAGAGTAAGCTTGAGTCACTGGAGCAGACATATTCTGATGAAAGGGATCAAACTGGCCCTTCCTTCAACGTTTTACATAATTTCAGCCATAAACATTGCTAAGAAAAGATCCATTCATCTGCTCAACATATATTCGTTGAGCTCCTACTGCTACGTGCCAAGCCCCATGCCAAGAACACTCTGATCCTACAGGCAATCCACTGAAGCTAAGTAACTTCTCTAAGAATAAATGAAAGAGCTAGGATTCAATCCTTTTTTATACACATATGACTTTATTATTTTATATGAAATGTACAGAATAGACAGTCCAGATAGAAAGAAAAAGTAGTGGTTGTCTAGAAGACATGGAGAAATGACTTCCAGGGACTGGAGGGATTTCCGTCTGAACTGGTGAGAGTTTTCTCAAATTTGATAGTGGTGATGAATGTACAACCTGTAAATACAGTAAACACCGCTGAATTATATGCTTTACAAAGGTGAACTTTATAGTCTGGAAATTACGTCTCCATAAAGCCATTGTTTTAGAAAATCCTATTGTTGGGTTAACACAAGGAAGGTCACCTGTCAGTCACCCCCCTGCCACCTCCACTTCAAGGCCAGCATACCACAGAGGAGTGGGAGAAAGTTTCTTTGCTCAGGAAAGCTGTGAGGCAAGCAGCAGTCGGGGTGGCCAGAAAGAAGCTATGAAAACCCAGAAGGAGGCTGTGATAGTGATGATAGCATGGTTTCAAAAGAGCATTACAGTATTTAAAGCATTTCTTGGCTTTTAAAATATTGTCTTGCTCATCATTGCTTATAATCCCTATAGCAGACCTCCATTGCACACATGGGGAAATTTAGCACAGGAAGGGGCTGTGTCCTCCAAGACACACAGCCAGTACAGCAGGGCTCTTCCCCTTTCTTTCCCAGGATGGGTAGGGTTCGTGGATGCCCTCACGCAGGACAGAGCCCTGGAGATGCACTTAAGTGCAGAGGGCCAGAACTCCTGTCTTTGCCACAAGCTTCTGGGAGAGCGGGTGTTGAACAGCACCAGCTTATATAGAATTTCCGTACAAGATTGACAAGTGTCATCCACGGGACAAGTATCAATGGGGCACCTACTAGGAGCCAGGTTTCTGCTCAGCAGAGGGCATGAGAAGAGCCCCAGCCCTGCTCTCTCAGGACTCGAAGTCCTCCAGACCAAACCTGTTCTTCCTTCTAGAAGGAATCAGTGAAGGTCTTCACCCATGGAGTGATGCAATTTAAATAGTTTCAGGACCATTTATCTTGATCAGAGTGAAGGAAATGAGGGTGAGAAAGACAAAAGAGGGGAAGGAAAGGTAGAAAAACATGAGAATCGTAATCTGGTATTCCAGATCATTCAGTCCGTGTATGTCCTGTTTGTCAGTTTGTCAGAAGAGTAGAAAGCGTTGATAGGTCCCCAAGAAATATCTGTGGAACGGGCTGAGATCAGCAAGGATGGAGTGGGATGGAACTGAAGTAAATTCAGAGAAGGAACAGAGAAGCCCAGAACTTGTAGCCCGGCTCCACAATTAAACAATTGACCTAAGATTTTGATCAAATCTCTCCCTCGTTCTGTTTCCTCATATGCTGAAATGGTGAAATGTGTAGTTTCCATAGAATCTGAATACTCTGTTTGGTAAGAGTAGCTAGTCAGCTAATTTTGGACAATATTAGTTTAAATACATATAAGCAAATTTCTTGATCAAAAGATGCCTATGATCTTTGAACATGTCTAGGTCATTTGGAGAACACCAAGGAAAACACGGTATATGTTATAGTTTCTCAAACTCATTTAAAATCCTCACTTTTTTTCCATATTCAGTCTGACAGAACTACTTCCAGCTAGAAAAGAAACTCAGCAAATGCTGCTGTAGATGGTTTCCAGGACCACAAGAGCTGTTAACAACCACCCACGTCCACCAAAACAAAGATGAACCATGTGGATTTCAGATTCGTGACTGGTGTGACATAGCTGGTGTGGAGAGCCTGGTGGAAGAAGAGGACCTCATTTGTGAGATAAGACCAAGTGTAGTCATAAGGAATCTTGCAAGACAGGAAAAGAAGCCTACTATTACCATGCAAAGCAAAACTTAACATTTTATTCAGAAAAGCAAGCCATCCCCTGTGTGATGCATTGATATTCTGGTACGGTTTTTAATTTCCCATCCCTGGGATTAGGTATGTCAGGGAGGAATACTTTGGCCGCCTCCTTGCAATACATCTCAGAGCTTTTTATTTTGTTACCCATTTCCCTACATTGTGTGCTTTCTTTGAGAATCATAACCGTGTGAATATTTGACAATTGGATGGTACAAGCATCTTGAAACATACAGTTTTCCCCAGAGCTGCATTTCACACTATAATCCGAGGTGATCTCAGTTGCCAGAAACACTCAAGCCGTTAATGGATTTTGGAGGGAAGATACTGGTAATGAGATTTTCAAATGTGAATTGTTTTGCTTTCAAATGCAGGGTGAAATCCAATGAAATATTACCTTAGACGTGCCAGTGTAGTAAGTCCAGCTGATCAAACGAAAGCTTGGTATGTATTTTATACAGGCCTTTCTGTTTCAAACAGAAGCAAGAAGGGGGTTGATCTTATTATTTCTGGTGGGAGGGGCCCCAAGGCCTGGAGTAGAAATCATTTTTCCACATCTTGGGATGCATACTGGGGTCTTCATCTCTTCAATCTTGTGAAATCCATGCTTTGTATTCACTCCTTCAGCAAAACTTAGTTGAGGCCCTACTATGTGCCAAGAGCTATTTTATTTCCTGAGTTGTAGAGCAGCGAACAAACTAATAAGGGCTCTGTTGTCATAAGACTGGTAGGGTATCTTTAGATGACAAACACACACAAACATTTAAATAGCAGAGGGTGCTGATGACCATGGCCTTGTGGATCAGTGAAGCAATATCAAGGTTACAGAGTAACAGGGCAGGGCCTTACTTCAATTAGGATGTCACACAAGGCCTCTCTGTGGAGGTAACCTTTGAGCATAGACAAACTGGAAGCCAGGGACTGCTGTAGGTCCCAGAAGTGATGTGGGTTGACCAAGCTAGAGATTTGTCTAAGATTCCAAGTAGGAGTCACCTTCCAGAGTATTCCTGTCCCTGCTAGGAACTAGAGAGAGCCATCAAGACAAGGCAGGAAGTTGGCAACAATGCCCAATCCTGAGGAGAGAGCTGGTGGGATCTGAAAAGTACAATTTAAAAGGAAATGGGGTGTAGGGGTAAGTAAGGAGGGGAAAAATAATGTGATGGTAATAAAAATGGAAGAGCCTATGTATAGAGAGGGTAGGGGGTTGGAAGGTGGATAGGGGAATGGGAAAAAAATGAGAAGTCGTGTCACATCATATACTGGTCCAAATTCTCAATGCTGAAAGTGACTACTATGTGTATATATAACATACCAATAAAGATTTTAATTTTTTAAAAAAACACAATCTTGAGACACCAGGAAAGGAAGCTCAGTGAAGACTTGGGGCAGAGCCCAGGAAGATGTGTGGCTGCAACCAGGCCCCATCACCCTGGCTTGCCTCTCAGTTGGTCAAAATTGGGCTCCTTCCTTTGTTCCAGGGCCCACCTCCTGCTTGATTTTTCCTACACTCTGAATGATACGCAATAGCTATCCAGCCAGGCAAGGGTGCCTCTTGGTGACCCCTTGGTTCTCTCTAGTCTCCCCATAAACCTCCTGGATTTCCTCGGGAGCATCTGTAAGAGTGAGCAACTTCACCTGCTCAGAAGTCCTTCATGGTTAACATCTTCCTTAATAAGTACTAAGTCCATTCTGTTTGGGAGCTAGAGAAGAAGTAATTGACAGTGAGCAACACTCTCACAAGAGTGGAAAAAGCACCAGCCTCCTCACTCCCACACAAGAAGGGATGCTAGAGCCTTTTCCAAAGAGTCTCTTTAGGACCATTTTCCGGTATATATGGGGATGACTCTGATCTCAGCTGGCCTGATCCCCTCATTACAGGAGATGGGCTTATGGTTCTGGGAAATGAAATGTTTCTCTGAGCTCTAGCTGTGAGCTGCCCCTGAGACAGGAGTATGAGAGCTCATTACTCTGTCTCCAACTCTTAGCCCCACCCACCCCTGGCACACAGTAGGTCCTCAAATGGGAGTACAATGGATGGGAAGGTGGTATGAAGCTTCATTTTTTAAACTAAAGCTCTACAGCAGGAGCTAATGATGCACTGCGCTCTGTGTCCTCAGCCCACTTGATTTCAGAGCAGCTGGGGAGGACAGTCCCCATGAGAAGCAGTGCCCCCCAGCAAACGGGCCTCACACAAGGTCTCCCACCTGCCATAAAAGCAAAGAGGAGGCAATGCTGCCTGGGCAGGAGAGGGCAGATAAATTTTCAGCCTGTGAGACAGTTTGTGTGCCCACATTGTTCTTCATAAGGTCCATGCTGGACTGACTTCCTCCCACTCCTGGGTAACCAACTCACTACACCTCTGATAGTGGTTTTCTCTCCTTCTCTCCTCTCTGCTGCTATTCCTTGTTCTTATGATCAAGTCACTAATAAACTACCTGCACTCAGGTCCTTGTCTCCAGCTCTGATTTGGAGAAACCTAAGTCACATCTGGGGTCTGATAGGGATTCTATTTGCTGACCTCGTTTGATTCTCTGGCAGTTAGCATTTGTCTTATATGGGTCTCTGGTGTTTGAACCAACCTCTGAAAACTGTCAGGCACAGTTCCCTTCTATTCCTTCCAGTGGTCACCAACAGTGCTTCAGAAATCTGGTCATCATTTCTGACCTGCTGTCTTCTCAGACAGGAAAAGTGAAGGAACTTAACATTTGACATAAATGTCTTTGGGAATCCTGGGCCCAGCCCCTAAATCTGGGAGTTTGGAGGTCACATCAAAACACTCCTTGAGCCACTCAGAGGGCACAATCTTCTTCAGATTAAATCGCAGTCTCTTCTAAAGGGGCCAGCAGAATAGAACCCAGAAGGACGCCACTTTCAAATCTGGCTATTTGAGAAATGATAGCTATTGCTCCAGAAATACCTCTCTACCCTGCTGTTGTGCTGCCTGCTTCACCTGGGATTCTCTGAAGCAACAGAATGGAGAGATCTGTGAGATGAAGCCTTCCTTTCAACAGAAAAAAAAGGCCTGGCTGAGGAACCTTTCCATTCCAATTCCTGCAAGACTCCCCTTTTCATCTAGGTACACGGTGAGCCCAGAAAGGGAAGTGGCCCGACTGAAGTGCCGCGTGTGAGCCAGAACTGATGTGTTAATGGAGCAGATGCCTCTTGGAACTGAGCTGAAAACTCAGCCTGAAAGAGGGAGAAGAGAGAGCTTTGCATCTGGGTGGGCTCCATGTGGAGCATGCTGGAGCCAGCAGAAGGGAGGTCTGGGCAGGAATGAGTTTTGTGCAGCACACTGCTGATACTAGCCAACTCTTCCTGGCATGCCAGCATCCTCCCCCATCTTGGCCATGTAAATGACAAGCCAGAAGAGGGAAGGTTTATGCGAGTGATGAGGGGTGAGCATTATGGGAGTAAATGTCCCAGTTCCCTCAGCCTTTGGTAGGATAGTCCCAGGTATATTGCACATACTCTGCAGAGGGTCGCCAGCAGAATGAACCCAGGTGCCCACAGCAGTGAGTCGCTCACTTTCACCCAGTTTATTGGCTTAGCTCCTTTCCTTGTCTCATCTTCCTACTGCTTCCACATGTGCCTTGGAATCCCATCCAAAACAGACCCTGGGTGCCCAGGGATTTGTCTTTGGGTATGCCTTTAGGGAGAACCAAGCCTAAGACAATGCAGAAGTGGTCCATTCATAAAGCAGCTGTCAGTAGCCTGGCGTGTTCAAATGGGCCTGTTCCAGGCAAGTGTCAATAGCAAAAGACAGCCCATTTCAGCAGTGAGAGGAGGAGGAGGTGACAAACCTCCACAAGATGAGACTAAGTGGCCACCAGAGAGGATGCCTTGCCAGTGGAACCCTGGCAGTGAAGTTTGGATGCACAAATGCTTCCCAAGAAAAATATACATCCAAAGTCCCCACATTAGTTTACTAGAGCTAACACAACCACGTACCATAGGCTGGGGTTCATGGTAACAAGAATATATTTTCTCATGGTTCTGGAAACCAGGAGTCTGAAATCAAGGTGTCAGCAGGGTGAGTTTCCTTAAGGCTTCTCTCCGTGGCTTGGAGACAGCCATCTGCTCCCTTTCTTCACATGACCTTCTGTCTGTGTGCATCCATGTCCTAATCGCCTTCTCTATAAAGGCTAGTCATGTTGGATTAGGGCCCACCCGTTCCATGCAACTTCATTTTACCTAAATTAACACTTGAAAGACTCTGTGTCCAAATACAGACACATACAGACTCAGGACTTCAATATATGAATTTTTGGCTGGAGGAAGGAACTCAGTTCACCCTCATAACAAAGACGACCACTTCCAAGTTGAATGCAAAGACTAAGATGCCGTCACTGTTACTTTCCTCAGTGCAGCAGCTCTTGATTAGGGAGCAAAGTGACAACAGGGCAGAGACAATGCAGGGTAGCAAAGCCTGAAATGAGCCTGTCAGAAATGAAAAGGGGGCAGGAGGTAAGGATGGAAAGTCTAAGCCACAACAACTATTCGACCCACTAGTGGGTCTGGTCTTATTTCTATGGAAATGAACTCATTATGGTTAAATCTTTTTCCAAGCCCTGGTTGATTCATGAAGTGGTTTCAAATTTTGATAATCACTCCATGAATCCCTAACAAACACAGAAGCCAAATATCTGGCACTCCTGATTGTTGCTCCTGATAAGCATTCCCATCATGACCTGGGATGCCCCTCTCTTAGGAACCAGGTGTGCCAACTAGAAAAGCTTTCTTTGGATGCCAAAGCCTCTTACTTTAGGAATTCCACACTGGCCATTTGTCAGACTTGAATCTTCCCCAGACATTTAATGAACGTTAAGGAGTAAATTCTAAAAAAAAAAAAAAAAAAAAAAATCACTTTGAAACCTTCACAACACTGGGCACGAAGTGATCAGCCATCAAATTCTGTGTATTGTTTCTGGGGGGAGGTAAAATGGTCCTGCTCAGATGTCACAGCTGCCTTGTTTCTGCTCAAAGGGAAATCTACCTCCACAAAGACCACACAAGACATGGCCATTCCTTCCAGGCAAAGAGAGAAGATTTATGTCTTGTTTGACTAATACTGAGAGATACATGAAAGATAGAGGCTCCGAACTTAAAGGCTTTCGGAACACTTGCGAAGCAGAGGCCAGTTCAAACCAGATGCAAACATATAGAATCTCTACTTTGCCTTGAAACCTCCTACATTTGATAGAGAAGGGTCTTGGAGGTCATTTTGCCCAAGGTTTCTATATTAAAATGGGAAAATTGTAGTTCAGAAAGGACAAGTAACTTGCTCAGATTCACACAAGCAGTAAGGACACTGGAATTCCTAGGGCTAAACTGTTGCCCTGGGTATCAATTTAGGCCAGTTTTTACCACACCCTGCAAACCTGGTCATTAACTATACTAATGGGGCAGATCCTTAAGGATACTTCTGTCCATTTCCTACATGGGTAGACCAAGACTAAAATGTCCCAGTCAGTGTCATAGTTGGGGCTAGAGGGTAGGTCCAGACTTCTGTTTTCTCACAGCCCTTTTTCTGTCTCACTCCTTTTCCTTTCTCCCTTTGTTCAGAGGACTTTGTAATGAAGAAACCATCAGCAGTGACTTTGGCATCCTGGAAATGGGTTTTCCACAAATGTTACCGATTCTGCCCCCTAGTGGCGAGATTCAACAAACAGTCATTATATAGTTATTTTACTCTATCGGAAGGGAATGAACATTTTTTATTCCATATTTTTCATTGGGTCTGCAAAGATTTGTTGGCTGTCATGTGATGAGCATGGGAAAGGAGATGAAGTAAAGCAGAAAGCTAAAGAACAACCACTATCATAGCTTGGCTCTTCTGCCAACGGCACACCTGCTGCAGCCAGGAGCAGGTGTGGCACAGACAACTTTTCTGATTTGTTTTCAACAAGACTCCAGTTGAGCCAAATGCCACAGTGAAGACAGGGAGAGATCATGACTAGATCTAACTTCAGGAGAGTGTCATCCCAGGAAGCATCTAAGCTGATGCCTGAAGAACTGAGAGCCACCCAAGCAGGAAAAGGAAAGAGGATGCGAGGGCTGCAGAGCTTCAAGAAGGGGACATGTGTGGGCTACAGGAGCAACAGCCAGTCTTTACCCACAATGCTCAGCAACCAAAGGCATTGTGTACCAGATGCTTCTGGGTGCCTGAGATTTGACCAAGAAATACATCATCTGCCTGGCTGAAAGTAGATCTATTCTACTCACACAGCTCCATCTTTGCCCTCATGGTTTCTTACAACATGGAAGGGTGACTCAGGACTTTTTCAATCTCGGATTCCTCACTACCATCCTTCTTGGAGGAATGAACAGTGTTCCTGTGTCATAACTCTCAGGGTGCTGAGGACACTCCTGATTCCCTTAGGCTTTGGCACTGAAAGATTTGGGGTCCAGTTGCAGCTGTCCTCCTGATGGCTGCATGATCTCCAGCAGGTCACTGTACTACCCTGTCCCCAGTCTCCTCTACTTTTTAGAATCCTTGAAATCAAAAGATGATCAGGTGTGTGGATTCCACAGTCTGTCTTCTTTCCAAACACCTTCAGCCAAGTTCTCCCCACTTGTTCCCTAGGATGTGGTCAGATTCTCCTTCCTTTAACACATTCCCTGTGCTTACTCAGATGAGGACAAGGAAGGGTCCATAAAGTAGGGGACATTTGAAAAGGGCCTAGAAAGAGGTTTATGGGTAGAAGAAGTGGGGGAAATGAGACTCTGGGAAGTAGAACTAATTAGGCAAAAGCATGTCGATCCAGGCAAAGGAGCCTGGAAACAAAGAAGCAGGGGCTTGGGAAGTGGTGGGAGCAATGTGGCTGGAGATGGGGAAAGAAAGGTCTGTGAGGAGCAGTTGTGAAAGGCCTTGATGTCCCCACAAAGAGACCCCTGCAAATAACAGGAACAGTCAGAGAGTTTGCCACGCAGAAACGCTGAGATTGACAAAGTGCTCTGAAAGGTCACTCGCTATGGGCAGCAGCGGGAAGGAGACAAAGAGCTGAGACAAGCACGTAGATTGGTGTAGAAGTCCAGCAAGTACACAAGGGTCTAGGGCCTGGGCTACAGGAGGGTCTGGGGGGTTGGCTGTCCCATGAGGATAGTCCCTGGATGGTGAGAGTAAAGGCGGGTACCCTGATCCCCCTCCAGGCTGCCTCCGAGGTGTCACAGACTTGCAGGTCCCAAAGGAGATGCCCCCTACCTTCCCTCACCATCCTCTCCCCTGCTTCCTGGTTACTGGCAGCTGGTCCGCCCACAGCTCTGCTTTCCTCCCCTGTATCATATCAGCCATCGCTTCTCTGTGTTTCAAAGCTCCTCCAACTGCGCCCTAACTGACATCGTCACCCTCCTACCAGTCTCTCCTGCCCGCAGCTGCCACAGCCTCCCCATGAGAGACTATTCTTTGCACACAGCCTCCTCACCAGCCCAGCCTTTATGCTAGGCTGTTTTTCCACTGAAAGAAGTTTCTGAAAACCCTCTTTTGAAAACAATAATAACCAGGTTAGATTTTCAATCCACTGTCTCCTCAGCCCCAGGATTCGATTAGGCCAGGTGGTTTGAGCACACACGCACGCGCACTCGCGCTCACCCACACCCACCCACCCCACACACACACCCACACACTCCCACCCCCACCCCCCCCACACACACACACTCCACATCCTGTACCTCTGACAGGAAGGATCTTCTCTATAATCAGTTTTCTAGGTTATTTCTTGTGTAAAAAATGAGGCAGAGAGGCTTTGCCGGCACCTCCTCATAGAAATGCTTTGCATTTTGACAAACCTCAAAGTCTGTTTCAAAGAATACCTCTGAGTCCCACAGAGCCTCGGCTCCATTCCAACAGTCACTATCCCAAGACAAAGCAGAGTGTAAGTTCTATTCCAAAAGGCTACAAGGTGACTACTAGTGCTAAGCAAAATAACAAAGATCATTCTAACAAACAATTATTGTAAGCCTACTCTGCTCCAAATGTAGGACTTAGGAGGCTCACATCTGGGTGGGGAGGGCTAGAAGAAATTTAAACACAAATGATTTGCTCTTTGACAGGGTGAGGGCAATACAATGCAGACTGTATATAAAAGGCACTCTACTGACTGTAATATCTGAGATGTTTCTTATTTAAAACAAAGTTTTAAAAAGTTAAATGTTTTTAAATTTTAAAAATATGTGTAGTAAAAATCCAGTGCTAGTTAAATTTTGCTAAAAATCTGCAATGTCATTAAAAAGGATATGAAAACACATTTAAAGAATCAGGACATGCCTTCTACTAATAATAAATTTATCCTGAATTATAAGTCAAAAGTAACAAGGATGCTTAAGGATCTTTAGTATATTATTTTCTAGTATAAATGGTCCTGGTAATTGAGATACATCAACCCAAGGATAGAGTACATAGTAATTTAAAGTAATTATGGAGACTAGTCATTTGAACTCTACTTGGATCTAATTTCTAGTAGAAGAAAGAACACAAAGTGTTAGGTTCAGTAACTGCATGTGGTCTGGGCATTCAGACTCTGGTTTTAGTGGGTTCTGCTTTTAAATGTGAGTAGATTAAAGGTCTTTCTCCATGTTCCCATTTCACTCTCAGAACAATACTACAAGGTCCTTGTGTTTCTGAATGAGGCAACTGAGACTGAGAGCAATTAAATAACATTGAAGGATATGTTCCATGGAAATCAAGGGCCTCGGGTATCTGAACTCCACATTCAGGTCTCTCCCGTTCTTCCGTTAGCTAACCAAGTGTGATGACCAAGAAGAACTGCTCATACTGTGGTTGGTTGGGACAAAATCTGAACCATCTGTCTCCTCCTGGGTAAGACCCCAGAGAAAACCACATTCCTCAACAGAGAACCAGGATACAGCTTTGTCCTGAGATATCTGAGCGGCCAAAGTAGGTAGAGAGGGTGCCTATGCCTCGCCTGGGATCATGGCACCACAGAATGAGGACAACGAACATGGCTGACGTAGACCCTACACCCTAGACCCTATCAATGGGCTTAGCCCTCCAGAGCACGTCCAAGAGACAAAGTGACTACCTTGTATTGCCCTGTTGCTCAATAACCACCAAACCCGACATCCAAAAGTATATATTTCCTGTTTTCAGCTATCAACATACACTTGGTTGTTTTTACACCTCATTTGTTATAGAAAATGTTACAATGAACATGGGAGTGAAAATAGGTCTTTAAGATCTTGATTTCAGCTCTTTTGGATAAATATCCAGAACCAAGATCGCTAGACCTTATAATATTTTTAATTTTTTAAGGAAATACCATGCCATTTTCCATAGGAGCTACACACTTTTTCAATCCTATCAACAACGCACTAGTTTCCATGTCTATGTACATGCTGTCAAATGGTCTTCAGCCTTGACAAGAAGAAAATCCTGCCATATGTGACAACATGGAGGAACGTGGAGGACATTGGGCTTAGTAAAACTAGCAGGCACAGAATGACAAATGTTATGTGATACCAGAGCATGGAAAAGAGGGTTCCAAGGCTGAGGGCTTTCCAAAAGGCTTGAAGTTTCAGATGAGCAAGATGAAAGTGTTCAAGAAATCTGTTGTACAATATCATGATTGGAGTTAATGCTGTATGGTGCACTTACTGCTAAAATGTTAGATCTCAGGTTGAGTATTTTTGCCCAGTAGAAAAGAGTATGTCCAGCCAGGCCGGGCTGCCCAAGCTCACCTCTGAGTTCCCTGGCCTTTATTGTGCTGACCGTGGGCAAGTCTCTCAAAGTCTCTGCACCTCCATCTCCTCATCTATAAGATAAGGACAGTTACAGTTTGTGCCTCAGAGAATGATCGTGTCACTTTAGGTTTTTCTAACATAAATAAACAGGGAATGGTTCCTGGAATATACTAAGAAGATATTGTCTTAAATACTTTATATAATGAGATTATAACAAAAAAGTAAGGAAACAAATTTTATGTATGGGGGGGCAGTAGGGTGGGTAGGGCTATGGGAAAAAACGAGAATTAAATTGTGTCTTATACTGGTACAAATCCCCATTATGGAGTGCAATCATGATGCATATAGGTAATGTACCCATAAAGATTTTTTTAAAAAAAGATTTTCAAAAAAAATACTTTATATATATTTGCACTTTTTACCATCAAGTCGGACTTACTTCCTTTTCACAAATAAAGGAACGGAAGCTCTGTGAATGTGAATTTCTTCACTTACCATGTGCATGAGGAACATGCACAGCACAGAGGAAGCTCTGCCAATAAAGGCAGAAGGAGCAGGGACCTGGGGGGCCCTAGAACACTCCCTGGAGGAAAAGGCCAGTCATGGAACTTTGAAGAGCAGGAAAGGGATGAGTCAGCCTGTTCGGATTACTGATAGTGGGGACCTACACACAGCTGAGAAGGTGGATGGACATCAAGAATGAAGAGGAGATCAATGTCACAGAGTTCTCAACTATCTAGAGTCTCACATGCGTGGCCACAGTGTCGAAAGACACTTCCTGGCAGCAGCGATTCAGTAAAGGCTGTTGGCAGGAGTAGACAGAATCCAACTCTGATGCCAATTTACTCCCCAAACATTTCTACTACCTCCCCTCTGACAAGCTCCAGCGAGCAGTAGAAGCAATGTTTGTCCAATGGTCAAGAATATCCCTCCCACCCAGAGCTTCTTGGTTATCCACGTGCCTCCCATCCTCCAGGGCTTGTTGCAAACAGACTGAGATACGGCAAGTCTAAGGTGGGTCAGAGCATCTGAGTTTCTGACCTGTCCTCCGTGAGACAATGAAATTACTGGTTCATAAACTACACTTTGAGGAGCCAAAAGCTAAATTTTTGGCATTCTTTCTATCTTGTAGCTGTAAACCCCAACAAGTAATACAAGCTGTCTCCCAGAGTGCATGTTAGGAAAAAAAAAAAATAAGCAAAAAAATACAAAGAAACTGCAGCTTGATACACAGCCTTCTAGATTCGTTGTGTGTTACAAAATAGGAGCACATTCTACATGTTGTCAATATTTTAGTTTTCTTCAATTATGAAGAATTCTTTCCCATGTCAAAAATATCACTTAATGGCTGCATAGTATTTTCATTATGTGAAAGTTTCTTAGAACACTCTTTTCTTAACACCAAATATAGTGATCTAAATAAAAGAAAAACAAGGTTCAGACTGAAGAAATTATGGACAAAATATCACGATGCCTGTGGTTTGCTTTAAAATGTAACGGGATATACAAGAGAACTGAGACAGAACATGACAAGCCATATGTTGGTCATTGTTGAATTACACTAGCTATATGTGGAGGTGCAACATGATTCTCTCACTTGTGCATATGTTGGTAAGTTCCCACTTTAAAAAGTTTAAAAATAAAAGCAAGGTCCAAATGAGAACTAAGCAGAGAACTCAGAGACAAGGAAGGAGATGCAAAGTGTTTAAAGTTAGCTTTTTGCACCCAAAGAAAGAACAGTGTTTCCCTCTGAAGCCATTCAGCCTGTCACTTCAACAAACTCAAGTTCCTTGAGCTACTAAGTTGAAATGGAATTATCCACCTTTATTATTTCCTGTCCTGTCAGAATGGATTTGCATTTTAAGTGTATGCTCGATGTCATGTCTCAATTGGTGCTAAGTGAGACATTCAGGAAGGCTCCAGCCTTGCTGAGGATGACACAGGGTCTGCACATTTGGAAACCTGTGTGTAGATGGGGAGCGAGAGGCACAGCCCTGCCCTGTCTGTATGAACCTCAAACAGGTGATTTCATCCCTCTGAGCCTTCGCCTTCTAATCTGTGGGAGAGAAGGACTGAAACCAAATTAACTTTGCAACTTCTCCCTGCTTAAAAAAAATGAAATAAAATAATGAGGCTGTACTCTGGGAACCCTTCATACCACTCTGCTTTGCAATATGCAAATCAGCTGAATTTGATAATTGGACAGAGCTGATGGGAACAATTTAATAAACTTTGATAACATTGCGCAAAGTAATTGTTCAATTATTTCAAACGGTTCACTTCGGGAAGTACAACAGGGGGGTCCACAGAAATTACCTTCCTATATTAATCTTCTCATCCCAAGGAAGCCAAATGAGGATGAAGACTGTGTAGGGGGTGTTTTTGTTTTAATTCTGATTAACTGTACTTTCATCTGAGCAGTTTTAAGCTGTGCTTTGGTCTTCCTCATATGGATGTTGACTGAGTTCTCCTATCAGGATTTTAATTAACACCAGGTAGAAAAGGGGAAGCCAGGATGACACACTATTACTTCTGTTTGATTTAAAGTCAACGCTGGGGACTCTTCTTGGATGAGCTGTTGAAACTGTCTTATCTCGTGCATTCCAAGGATGGCTGTTTCATGTAAATGTCATTTCTGCTGTCCAAAATGTTACAACACATGCCAGCACAATAGAACTACTGTCTTGTTCTAAGAGGCACAGGGGAGTCAGTAAGTTTTTGATCAAAAGCACGATTCGTACATCAAAGTACTACCTCTTCTGTTAAATCCAGGAATCAGGACTGTGAGTAGGGGAACGGAGGCTCCAGGTTTAGTGAAGGCCCAGTCTGCTGTCCTCAGAAAAGCCTGGTTGTTCAAGGCTTAAGCCATCCGCAGGAGTCCGGCAGGAAAAGGGCAGAGTGAGGCGGGTACATTTATTACGACCTATTATCAGCTTACTTATATTCAGTTTGCAAATGTGCATCTGGCTCTATTCCTATGCAAAATTCTTTTCCTGGGACCAGAAGACTGGAGCTATTGCTTCCAAGGGGGGGGAGAGAGAGAGAGAGAGAGAGAGAGAGAGAAAGAGAGAGGGAGAGGAGAGGCCTTAGGCCTTGGTTTTAATTCATGCTGTACCATTTGCCAGCTGTGTGACTTCGTGCAACTTATTTGGCCCCTCTAGGCCTACATTTGTTATCTATAAAGTGGAAATAATACTGTCTCATACACAGATATATATCCATCGTATATGCGTACAACAAAATATTTCACAACAATAAAAAATGAACTTGATAAACACAACAAAGTAGATGAAAGTCAAAAACATTATGTAGAGTAAAAGAAACAAGACACTTAAAAAAATCTAGTGTCTCACTGCTTTTCTATGAAGTTCTAGGTTCTAAGATGAGGACCATCTGGACAGAGGACAGTGCTGACTAGAAAGGGGCACTAGAGAACTCGCTAATGGGTTGGGGGGTAACATTCTCTCTCTGGACTGGTCATATGAGTGCGCCCAGGAAAAAAGAGCCACAGACGTTCCTTGAGTAAAATCAATTAAAAAGATTATGCCAATAGCATTATAACAGATCCTATGATGAACTGTTCAGAGATGAAATAAAGACAGTCCCTGAAGGGCAGTGTCTTGGTGGCTGAGCATAGTAGAGAGTGAGTGGTGGCTATTGTTATGCTTATGCTGTTCTTGTCATTATTATTATCATCTTAGTGAAGCTGTAGCTGTCCTAGAGTCTGGGGTCTAAAATTCAGCACCTAATGCAAAAATAAATCATTGGAACTGCACCCTGAGGATCCTCTAAACACTCTCATAAAGATATTTGCCTTGTTTAGTATTACAATTCTGCTTGATGAGAGATGTTACTATGGATATGGATTGAGTTATGGGCAGTACGCAACAGAGGGGCTGAGTGAAAAAGTGCACTTCTATAAATGTAGGGGGTCCACATGTGAGAAGCCACAGTGCCCAGAGCTCTGGTTGACCAGCACCGTCTCTCACCTGTGTGTGGAAATATGTTCATTGATAACAGCAGGTGTAACCATCAGGCCATGTAAAGTGCTATGCCCTCCTCAGTCTGTTTCTCTTTGTCTCTCTGTCTCTGTTTCTCTCTCTTTGTCTGTCTCTCTCTGTCTCTCTCTCTCTCTCTCTCTGTCTCTCTGTCTCTCTCTCTCTCTCTCTCTCTCTTTCTCTTTCTCTCTGCTATTGAATTTAAATTAGCATATAATGCAACTTCACAGTCCTGTGTTGATAAGTCTTGATTTCTCACACTAAAATACTAATGTGTTCTTATGGCTCAAGGGTTTTGACATTTCCCAAAAGGGAGGAGATAAAATGTTTATTTATATCATCTAGGCTGTGTATTATTTTACTTGTTAAGGATATTAGTCATCAAAGTCCTGTTCAGTAAATCCAATTTTTTCATCCCATGTTTTTGATTGTCTTTCTCATTGAACAGTTTTGCTCACTGGCTTCATGGAGAACTGGGTAGTGTCGCATAAGAGATGTCGAGATCTTGGAGACCACAGTGACAACTGCGTCTTAGCTTCTGCTCCCAGTGGACAGACCCAATAAACAGCTGTGCACTCCCATCTCCTTGAACACTCCCTTAGATAATGAAGCCCATGACAGACCACAGGATAGGTGTGTTATTACCACAAAAGACTGCCTTTTGCACGCAGGCCAGCAGGAGCTACTTCCGTGGATAGGAACCAAGCAGGAGGCGGAGATGGTTGCTGGAGGCGCCCTTCCCTTGTAAAACTGGTGGGCTCTTGCTCTTCTCTTCACACTCTACTCGACATCCCATTAACCCACTTGCAGAGCCACAAGGGAAGCCTGGACAGGTGTTAAATTACCTTTCGTCACCCCACAGGTGTGTGAGATATGCTGCAAAAGCACATGTCACGTCTCCCTGAAGCAAGAGGCTCTGCTGGGGATTTTTTCTGAGCACAGGGATCTGGAGACTATATCACTTTTGACTTAGAAATGCCCTGGATCAAGGACCTAGATTTCTAAGCATGACAGGATGACAAAAATATTCTCTGACAGTGTATCCATGTGAGATAGAAGACACTGAAGTGAGGTCTAAAGCTAAAAGAATGAATACCACCCATTCTTTTATACAAAAGCTACTTATCACACACAATAACACACCCAAGCAGGCATTAGGGAGTGTGAGAAAACCAAAAAGCAATAATGATTATAAAAATAATCTGAAATCAATCACATTTGCTCTGTAGGTATTTAAGGGCTGAGTGTAAACAAGGAATATTCAAACGTGACAAAGCAAAGTTCAAATCCATTCAATTATTTTCTACAAACCTATACTAGATGTCTGTCATGGATCAGCTATTGTGCACCTCCCAGAGAATGAGAATGAATCTGATGTGGTCACTCCCTTCCTAACAGAAGATTGGGACAATTAAATTCATGATGCAGTGTGATGGAGATGATGAAGGTGGATGAAGACCTTGCAGACGCACAGAGAAGTGAGGTATAACTGATGCCAGGGTATGAGGGTAAACATGTAGTCTGCTGTGTCGGGTCAGTAGGATTGAGACAGGGAGGCAAGGTGAGAGAAGACATTCTGGGCACATGAGCAGTGGCAGGGCAGCTGGACCCCATAGGACTCAGAAGAACAGCCCAAGTGCGGGGTTAGTGTGGGTCAGGAAGGGCTTTGTGTTCACTTTTGTGCTCAACATGGGCCCGGAGCACAAGGAGGAATGGGGAGGTGTGGAATGCAAGGCAAAGGACTCCTATCATTGTCTAGGCAGGAAGTGGGGTGATCTGGGTGAGGGCAGTGCAGTTGGAAAGAAAGGAACACAATGTATTGGCAGCTTCCGGGAAACATTTGGAGTGAGGAAATCCTGATCCTGTTCCCTCATGGGATGCCAATTCCCTGCAGATAATCTCAGTGTCTGTATGGTAGACACCTCCATAAGTGTTCAGTCCTTCCACTGTGTGTCAGTCCTCTCAAGCTACTATAACAAAATACAATGGGCAGGTCAGCTTGTAAACAAAAGATTTATTTTACAGTTCTTGAATTTATTATGTTCAAGATCAAGATACTGGCAGATTTGATGTCTACAAGGAGCATCTTCTGTGACTTTACATGGCAGAAAAGGATGAATAAACCCCCTCAGGTTTCTTTTATCTGGGCACTAAGGACTCCACCCTCATGATCTAATCACCTCCATGTGGCTAAGTCCACTTGTCCTTCCCTAAAGAAGAATCTGGATGGCATGTGTCTGTGTCCACCACAAGGAGACTATCATCTACAGCATGCAGAGAAAGCAGAGATCAAACCTGAGGGCAGGTAAGTGACTCTATCAAGGTCTTATGTAATATAATGCTTAACATCATTTCTTTTTAAACAGAAAAAACTCAATTAAATGAAAAACTATGAAATATGTATTTTTCAGTCCATTAAACTCATAGGAAGATTCTGTTTCATATACACACCTCGTCACACATTCACACTTTGTATGAACCACAATAGAAAAGAAACTACCTCTCCGCAAAGTTTCACAAACCTAAAGTAGTAACAAGTCACCATATCAAGCATTTCAATATCTAGGAGTGAGCAGGAGACTATTACTCTAGGTTTCTGCAGAGCCCAGTCTGCTTGGGATTGTTCAGAAGTCCATGAAGAAGGCAAGACTGTGGCCTAGTTGGCTCTTGAAAGAGCCACTTATTGCACCAATTATTGCACACCTACTATGTGCTGAGTGCTGGGTGTTGTGCTGATCAAGCTTTACACAACCCTGGAAGAAGAATGTTATCTGCATGTAACAAATAATAACTCTACAGCTAGCAGTAAAGCAGAGACATGAACTTAGACCTATGTGAGTCCAATGTCTGTGCCTTATTGACAATATCTACCACGTTCCTCATTCAGAAATATTGTGGTAATTCATGATAATGTCTATTTTGTTCATTCACTCATTCAGAAATACATATCTGGCACCTCCTCTGTGCGTGTTTCTAACAGGCACTTGTTTTGAGAAGATTAGAATTGAATTCATAATTTTAAAAAACCATAAAATTTCCAGTGTCCTAAATGTGTAGTTTATTAGTCAAAATTCTACAGAAAAACAGCACCAATAGTATATACATTCATATGAGAACAGTTATACAGCACTGTATATTTTAAAAGAATTATTATACAATGCATTTATTATCCTACATATATATGTATACTTACATATATATATATACATATCATACATATATATCATGGGTCGTAATATATATGTATGTATATGTCCATATATAGACATCTATTATAAGGAATTGTTTCATATGATTACGGAAGCAGAGAAGCCTAAAATCTGCAACTGGAAGACTAGAGACCCAGGAGAGCCAATCATCCATTTCCAGTCTGAATTCAAGTTCAAAGTCAGGAGAAGAATATTTCATCTTGAGGTCAGTCAGGCAGACAGAGTAGATTCTTCCATACTCTGGCTTTTTGTCCTTTTCAGGCCTTCAGTGAGTTGGATAAGGTCCACCCATGATGAAACAGATCATCACTTTGCACAGTCTACTAGGTGAAATACTAATAACCAGAAACACCCTCCCAGACACATCTAGAATATTTAACCACACGTGTAGGTACTTTGTGACGTAGTCAAGTTAACTATGAAATTAACCCTCACAAACAAAACGTGAATTCAGGTCCAGATGGCCATTTATCAAACTAGATAAATCAAAGGGCCTCATACTGAGCCAATGACAAAGCTGAAAAGGAAACTCAGTCCTATTTGCTCAGGCCCAGTGCCCATCCTGTGACAAAGGATTGCCCACTAGCTGCCAGCTACCCCATCAAGTCTACTTTGTTTGTTTGTTTGGTTGGTTGTTGGTTGGTTGGTTGGCTGGTCGGTTTTGGACCATTTTTTTAGACAGGGTCTCACTTTGTAGTTCAGGCTGGTCCTAAACTCAGCCTTGAACTTCAGCAATCCTCCTACCTCTGCCTCCCAAATTCTGGGATTACAGGTGTGAGCCACCATGCCTGGCATTGTAGTAGGTGATACTGATTGTTGGTGGGTGTGAGTCTCCATGCCCAGCATTGTTGTATATGGTTACCAGGATTGAATCCAGAACCTTGCATTTGCAAGGCGGGCACCAGAACCACTGAGCTAAATCCCCAGGGTCCACTTCTAGAGGTACTGCTCTAACCATCCCTCAGACTCACCTTTCCCTTTGGCCTGATCTGCAAATGTTCTCCCATCTCCAGGTCCAGGACTAAGGCACTTCCTCCCAAGTTTTTCCCTTGAATTGGCTCCTAAGTAGGTCTCATCCCATTTTTATGGGGAGATCAGGATAAATCTGATCTAAAAAGCCCCGCTTGTGAGCACATAATGTCCATCAAGCCCATACAGGACCAAGGCCATTGGGTAGCCTGGATAAAATTCTCACTTGGGGGGGCAAATAAATCCCAGATGTGTAAGAGACTGATTAGAGAATAATGTACCCACAGGAAGCCACTCTGAAGACATTTCTCTGAAGAACTTTTCCATAATGACTTTGACATACACTTGGGCTTCCCTATCTCATCTTTAAGCACAGACATCTCTGTCATAAGCAAGTTCAGGTCCTCTGGAGTGAGAAAACCTCTCAAAACCAATAGAGACTCTCTTAAAATAAGAACAAACCTTCAATTCCAAATTCTCAGGCTCAGAGAAAGAGAGCTGTGGATAGCTTAAATCTTCTTGGAAATTATTTAAGTGGTCATGATCAGAATGTTGGTAGAAATACAGAGAGTAAAGACAATTCTGATGAGACCTGAAATGGAAATGAAAAATGTCCTATTGGAAACTGGAGGAAAGGTTGTCCTTTTTTTACAAAGTGGCAAGTAACTTAGGCAAATTGTATACTTGTCCTAAGAATTTGTGAAAGACAGAATTTAAGTCTGCTGAACTAGAACTATTTACTGGGATAAATATCTAAATGAAGTGCTGGGATATGCCATGGCTTTTCTTGGGGGCTTTACAGCAAAATGCCAAAATAGAGAATAAATTAATGATAGAATTCATACTGAAAGGGAAGGAAGAAGTTTTGTGAAATTGTCAGCCTGATCAGATTTTAAAGAATAAAAAGGTGTTTGTGAGAAACCACCTAGAGTGTAGCCAAGATACTTGGACAAGGATATTAGTGTGAATACATAGAACTTAGGTGCTAGTCACCAGAGAAGGGGAAGGGTGATCTCAAAGGCATTTCAGAGACTGTCAAGGCTGCTACTTTCCTCATAGGCCCAAAGGACCAGGGTTCTGGGGGCAGAATAGTTTCAAAGGACATTTCCAGAGTGCCCATGGTACATCTGGGTTCACTATCCAATGTCCCATTGAGTTTCTGTTCCTTGTATTTTAGCACAGTGCTCCCCAGCCACCTCAGCCGTGACTCAGGAAGGCTCGGGTCTTCCTTGGGCTGCCATTTTGGAAAGCTCAAATGTCTCCAACTTGGGTGGCATAGCAAAGGGACTGTTTCTCCAACAGTCCATGATAAAGCAGGCAAGAGACAGTGAAGCAGTAGCCAGCCTACCTTTCCCTTTTAGAACATCCAGGGTATCAGCATTTTGGGTGGTGCCATGTAGAACTATGCTAATTCCATTAGTGGACTAATTTAGTCCCCCATAGCTTCAGTCACAGCATCGCTCCCTGTAGTAGTGATGATAAACATTTTAGAGCTTTCAATGATATAAATAGCCCTTTGTGGCATACATGCCATCTATTTGCCACTACTATGCCAGATCCAGCCAGCTCTGAAAAGCCCCACTTGTGAGCACATGAGGCTCAGGAGAGAGGTCTACATACAATCCATAAAAACCTTTAGGAAGTGATTAGACCAAGAGGTCTCTGTGTTCATGAGTGGATCCATGTCATATAAAAGCACTTGAAGGGGGAAGTTTTCACTTCCATCCCTTTTTTTCCACATGACATCACAGTATGTCCCCTCAGAAGAATACATCAATGAAGCTCCATCGTGGAAATGAGAGGCCAGACCCCATCACACACCAAATCTGCAAATGCATTAAGTTTGAACCTCCCAGCCTCCAGAACTCTGCAAAATACATTCAGTCTCTTTATAAACTACTCAATGTCAGTTTTATTATACAGCATTAACAAACTGTGGCGGGGGGGAGTATTGGGTGATAAGTTATACCTATGATAAGTTAGAAGAGGATTTAGCAATCACTTGGTAATTAAATATTGGTCTTCTCAAGTAAAACAAAGACCTGGGCCTATACTTAAGGGCAGAGCAATTTTTCCACCCCCAGTGCCTAGTACAAGCAGGAACCATGTAGGTGCAGCAGTGCAACTGGGAGTGATAGCTGGTAGAAATGTTCTGTCAGCCAGGCCAGGACAAGGAATTTGAACTTCACCCTATAAGCAAAATGGGGAGATCACCAACAGTTTAACCAAGGGAACCCTGTAAGCAACGGTGTGTTTTGTTTAAATAGTAACACAGAACATGATATGGGGCCATACAGCACAGTGTGTAGCCTAGCAGTTAAGAATGCTGGGGTGAGTATATGTTCTGGTTCCAGCTACCTTATCAGTGGTGGAACTCAGAAAGTTATTTGGCCTCTCTGAACTTCTGTGTCTCATAAGTAAAATGAGGATATCAATACTGTACCTACCAATGGCCTGAAGTCAGTAAGATAAGATCTACCTAAAGGCCTCACTCATGGATAATTTTGACAAATGATTCCTATGGCTTTCTGTATTCTCTACATCATAAAGGCAGAGACATAAATTGGTTGCCCCTCAATAAATGCACCCAAGGCCAACCTTCTGACCAAAATTATTTAAGGAGCTCTTCCTATAGTTCTGACCTCTACTCAAAAATAGGAGCTTGTAGATTTCTATCTAACCCCTCCTCCCTAACCATTCTAATTGGTCCAGGGCTTAGACGTGTGCTCCAGGTCTGACCAACCATAGTCTTTCCCCCAGAAAAATCTACTTATATGGAGAAACACTTCTCACAGAGAAAGCTTTGAAGATGTGAATCTTAAAGTTGCGGATGGCCCTGTAGGTATAGAAAAAAATCACCAGGAGATAATGAAGCTGAAGGCAGAAATGAGAAGTGGAAAGATAGTCCTTGTGGTATCTAAGAGTCTATTTCCCATTCCTAGGCTCTGTAGATTTACACTTGTTCCTAGATTTTTGTGGCCTGATTTTGCATCTTGTTCTTTAAATTCTATGAGCTGTACTAATAGCCTTCCAATAAATCCTATTTTTTACTTAAGCCATTTCAAGTGTGGTGTCATGATTTGTCACAGAGCCTCCTGACTAATGCAACCAGTGACTGAGCTTAGCATCAGCACATCCCAGTAGAGCTTTGCAATCACTTGTATTTCTCCTCTCATACCTCCAGCTCATACAAGTATTTCTGTTTCTTTATGACTTGGGATACATTAGTCTCTAAAGACCACAACAGACAGAAATACGAAATCAAGGTTCACTGTCTGCTTAATGGACCACTTTTATTTAAAAGACTAAAATGACATAAAATTAGCTCTGACCCAGGAAATTCAAGGTACACTGTCAGAATCTCTGTCTTTCCTGTTTTATCAGCCCACTTGGGTGCAGTAAATCTGTGAAGGTTGATAAACATCAAATATTTTTCACTTATATTTATTGTCCCTTCTAAGACTGACGTTTCCCATTGGACATTTAATCACAGATTGCTTTGTTTAGCATTTTCCCTGTTCAGAGAGGCACATCAAAAATTGATTCCTTGATAATACAAGGTGGAGGATGAAGCACAAATTCAACTGCGAACATTTAGACTTCTCCTCTCCTTTTGCCTTTGTGGTTTGGACACCTCATTCCCTAAAGTGAAAGGTAAGGACTTTAAGACAGAAAACCAATTGGATTGCTGGAATCCAATCAACGACCATGTCCAAAGGCAAAGGGCCAGCCCAAAGTGGCCCAGCATCCATCTCTCAGCACCGTTCAAAACCTGCAGCCCACCCAGGTCAGATTCTGGGAAGCTGCTTCTTTGTTCCCAACCAGCGTAAAGCTGACAGGTGAAAAAGTTTCACTGGGGCCGTGAAAATGCAATTGAATTTAAGTTGGAGGTTATTTGTCTTCCTGGGCCCTGCAGTGGGCTCCAGAGATAGCACCACAAGCAGCAATGCTTAGACTCACGTCTGCAAGTCAATTACTGAGCACCTGAGTTTGGAAACCACTCTGATGTGTTAGGCTTAAAATGTCTCAAACATATTGAACAGAAAGGGAAAAAATGGAGAGAATCAAGCCCTTTTGAGGACTTTGTTTGAATCCATAGAAAGCCAGGATTGAAACCTGCAGAGTATTTGTAAAGAAGCTATCAGATCCTTTCTTCACTTGAAAGGAACTAGAAGTGAGACACAGGAAGTGAGGCAAGACAGACAGAGCCACAGCATGCAGAGCAGTGGGGAGCAACGAGAGGAGCTTTGTGATGTTGGTAAAAGAAGCTTTTCCTAAGCTTGGGCAGAAGCTACCGCCATCACTGGTGTTGTGGACAGAGATTTGGGTAAAAGTCCCACTCCTGCAACTCACTGATTGTACAAAATGTCCCTTCCACCCTACGAAACTCCATATCTGTAAAATGTAACAAACTGCAGGACGGGGTTCTCACGGACACTCATGCTTTCATAGAAGGGAAGTGCTTTCCAAGCAGCAACACATGCCATTTACACTAAGGATCTGTTTTCTTTACAGGACAGTGCACACCAAACCTGGAGTAGAAACCCTTGATAGAGAACCCAGTGGCAAAATTGGTCTGAGAACAGCCAAGATTAGAAAAGATAAGATCCAGCAAAAGGCAATTTCTACTACAGTCAGTTACAAAAGGAGGAGGTCTAAGGAAGACACTGCTGCGTCGTGGGTCAAGTCCACAGCCTCAAGGGCTTGCTGAGCTGAATACACCCAGGGGCTGATATTACTCAACCCCCCTGTGAGTGATATTTTTTCATGGTGGTAGAAGATCTCCAGTGGCTGGAGCCAGGGTGAGTCACTGAAAGGTAGGAAGAAGGAATGTTCTGCTCTCTGTGCCGGACATAGCCCATGTCACTGTCACCCAGTAGATGGTGCAATCACGGGCATGATAGAAGCGGAATCATGGTACCTGCTCTATAACTCGTAGCTCAGGGCCAGCTGCATATTAGAATCACGTGGAGACCTTGATATACCAATAACGTGATTCCATCTCTAGAGATTATGGCATATTTGGATTTTTTAATGTTTGCCCAAGGACTCTAGCATAGAGCCAGATTTAAGCACCGCCACCCCTAGAGCAGAGATCAGTGAAGTTTTTCTGTAAAACAGATCGATAGCAAATATTTGGGGCTTCATGAGCCACACGGTATTCATCGCCACTCTTCAACTCTGCCGATGTAGCATGAAAGCAACTGTAGATAGTCTATAAACAAATGGGCTTGGTCCCAATAAAACTTTATTTATGAAAGTTAGTGGTAGGTCAGGGGCCACAGGGTCTCATCCCCTAGTCTAGGCATGTGTTGTTTAAAATGTGGTCTGAATTCCAGCAGAATGTATAACACCTGGTGGGGGGGGCAGTTCAGACTTCATCCAGCCTCGTGGCACAGGGGCCCAGCCTCTTACAGGTGTCAGAATTTAATCTCAGTTTGGTCAACTTAGAAAAACCCTACCTCAAAATAAAAAAGACTGGGTATGTAAGTCAGTGGTGCAACCCATGGGTTCAACTCTAGGGGAAGGAGGAAGAGAGAGAAAGAGAGTCAGAGACACAGCATCTATGTAAAGAATTCCCATCACTGTGAGCATCTCCATGCTTATCACCTCCATTAGCCTGGCTGTCTCCCAGCTGCCATATTCTGGCAGCATCTTCACCTTGATGACTCAGGCAGCCTGAGCAGCTGTCTACAGTTGATGACAGTGTTTCCAAAGGTCAGTGGTGGTGCCCATTCTAGTCCATTTTTCCTAGAAATATATGAGGAGAAAGTAACTAAGGAACTCTGTCAGGTGATACACCTCTGCTGCAGGACTATCCATCTAAACCTGTCAAACGTCGTGTGGTCCCCAAACACCCCATGCTGCTTCAAGCCTTTGTGTGTATAGTACTCAACAAGGAGCCTCTAGTAAGGGAGGCATTCTGTCACCAGAAAATGAATCCAACCTGGAAAATGTTGACATCCATGAGACCTCTGGCCCCCCTTTCATCCAGAGCTCCTGCCCCTCCCACACTAGTTCCGTGACCTGTGTTCACCTTTGCTCTTACCTTCAGCACACTGTTGGCAATAAAAGAATTCCTCTCATTCTTCCCACCTGGATGCAGAACCCCTTTGTGCAGGTCTTAGGCAACACTCTTCTGCATACACAGGACCAGCACAGGGCTACGGCACAACGACACTTAACAAACTGATGTTGGTTTTAATTTAAGACTTGAAAAGTGTTAACATTTCTTTGGTACCTGGCATGCTAACCTAATCACCACAGAAACTTTTAATGATCAATAGTTAAAAATAGCCCATAAAAATCTTATTCCTCTACAAAAAAATTTTGGGAAATGCATCCTTTTAGGCTCCAGTACTGGCTCAGACTACGCCTAAGCTTGTTAACACTTCTTGGAGTTGGATCTCTGGCTCAGACCCTTGCCCAGCAGTGGTGGAAAGGAAGGATATGGTTCCTACTAGCTGAGCTATCTTTCCCAGAAGATGGCTACAGTGTGTCCCCAGGTGTACATGAGAAATTTTCCGAGAAAAGGAGGACACCAGATGAATGCAGATCTGCCACCAAGCTCAGGTCCAGGCTAGAGTCGCTTGGCACACTCAAAGCCAGAGCCTCTCAGCGTTTCCACAGGCCATGGCAGATCCTTCCACAAAAATCTTCCTAGGAGGCCACTCTGTGTCCTCGTGACCCTCTCCCCCTGGGCCCAACCTATATTCCCTGAGAAAAGAGGCTATAACCTCAAGGGCACCTCACACCTAGATCCAGAAACTCAAAGTGGTCAACAACACAGCATCCATCTACGACTACCTTCATCCAACCTTCTCCTAGATCAGAGGTCAGTCCAAACTGCTCATCTGTCTCAACCTTCTGTGTGTTTTGGTTTGACACCATTTGGATTATGACAGCTCAGCCTGGGAAGACTTCTGTCAACAAGAATAGCACCCAGGTCCTTGGTCCTGCTCCTCCACTTGGAGCTGTCTCTGGCCAGTGCTCTGGGCAGCCTGACCCTCCGTACATGTCTAGTGTGAGCTTGTGAGGCCTTGGGTGCACTTGGGTGCACTTCTGCATATGTGCACAGAGGGATTCACAGCTCGTTACCCGTCACATCCCAACAGGCAGCTCTAAGGTGAATGAGGAGAAAGCGAGTCGGCACTCAGCCTGCCTTTGGAACCACCTCTTCTGTGCTTGCCAAAGCTGAGAGACCCACAAAAGCTCATGAACTGACAGTGAGAAGGACCTTGCCCACCCTGGGAGCCTACTGTGCTTAGCAGAAAAAGCTGGTGTGAATCTGCACCTGCAGGGGGCGCTGTTCTTTATGACCATCTCATTTGACCTTGAATGGCGCATATACTCAAATCAGAAAACGAAGCCATCATGCCATTGGAGAACTCTGAGGGGCTTAGCTTAGGGTTTCCCCAAGAAGCCCATTCTGAAACAGAAATTAATTTGAATGTGCTGTAGGAAGTAAGGAAGTGCGGCCGTGACACTGGGACAGAACCACAGACCTAAAGGGTGCACTGTGATGCCACATGCATGTGGTGACCGGACCAATCCAATAAGCAAAGTCTGCGAAGTGGCTAAACTACCTACTGTCAAATGAGCCCACCTGACGGACAAAGGAGCAGCAGTATTTACATTACATTACATGAACTAAAGGAAATTGCCACTCATCTTTCACCCTTAGAAATGGCAATTTGATGAGGCTCAACATAATACTGGCTCCAACAGGGGGTTGGTCAAGAGCTGCACAGAGAGAGAGGCATGTTAACTCCACGGCGCTTGTGCTCTACCACACACAATGGAGAAGCTTTCCAAAGGGAGACTGGGGAGCACATCCCTCGGGTACATCCTTAGCCACCAGGGGGGCAAAGGGGGAGCAAACCAAACAGGAAATTCTGAGGGAACCTGGTGACACCTACTGCACTGAACAGAACCCAGGTTCAAGCTCAGGGTGTCTGTCTCCACTGTAGCCCACAGCTTTAACCCACTAAGACTGCCTCTGTCACATTGCTGAGACTTTCTCAATTCCCTTAATTGCACAGTCCTATGCTGCTAAGATACTAGAAGTCTTCAGCTCCAAAGTACAAAGTTGTAGACTGCAGGGCAGACCAGGCCAATGAGCCAAGGCCGCTTCTCAGTTGTCTATTTCATGTGCTTCTGTCACATATACACCTTGTCCTTGATTATGAGTTGGACTCAGAAGACGCCTGGTGAGCAACTTCCCTGAGAAGTTGGATTCCATCAGCACATGTGGATGCAGTGAACAGAGCCAGGCTGGAGCTTCCATCAGGGCCAGAGGAAGGAAGGCTGTGAGAGACCCCTGAAGAAGGATGCACAGCCTGAGCCAGAACCGCAAAATTAGGCAAGTGTCTGCACATCTTCTGAACAGTCATTTCAAGGGTACTACTAACAGGCTTTGTAGAACCAGTGATTTACTGAGTTGCCCAAGACCCCAATTCTTTTCTGGTTGTCCATGAACTTGTGTTTCAAACTTTTAGGAATGAGTTATGACACACCACCCTGAAAATTCAATTACCTCAGCATGACATTTGGCATAAATCAAAGATATTGAGAGCTAGAAGAGGCATTCAAGATCATCCACAGAGTGGAAGTGACTCGGCCAAGGTCACACTGCAGACGACAGGGTCGGCCGAGATAGATTAGCAATCTGTAATTTGTGTCTCCCCTGGCATGTGCTGGGAGATAGTGGAGCTGCCTCTGCAGCTGATGTCCTTCGTCGCTGCCACCAGATCAGAATAGACTCAAAGCACAGACCTAGACTCCAAGCTCCCGCAGCACGGAACTCGTGTCTGTTCAGTACCAGAAGACCACCCCTCTGCCCCCCAAGAAGTCAATGGGGTGACATCTGAGGACAGTTGTAAATGCTAAGTCACCCTCCAAATACAAAGGGTTATTCACCAGCCTTATTCATCATTATTAGGAATTATTGTTCATTCACCTAGAACGATTGCTAACTTGCCTCCTCCCTTTTTGTCACTTCTAGGAATTAAACCCAGGGCCTTTGCGCTGATTACTTAATATTGTTTACCTAAGAAAATGTATTTAAAAATTCAAATACTCCAGAGGACATAAAGTGAAACGTGAGTCTCCCTCTGCCTCCAGAGCCCTTCCCCTGTCCCCACAGGGAAGCTCTGTTAACACAACAGTGATAGACCCCTCTGAAATGCTCTCTGCATAAACCTGGGGTGTGTGCCTGTGTGTGTGTGCCTGCATGTGTCTGTGTGTGTGTGTGTGTGTGTGTGTGTGTGTGTGTGTGTGTGTGTTTTCCACTGTTCTGCATATTGCTTTATTTTCCTCATGTAACAGTAGAGCTTGGACAGGGTTACACAGCAGAAAGTGTAGGTCCACCTTGTTCTTCTTTCCTGAGGAAAGAGAGCATCTTTAATGGACAAAACAGAAATCTTTAAGCAGATTCCTTTTGGTGATCATTTGTGGTTCTGTTGGACTTCTCTCCTATTCCAGCAGAGCGTCTGTGAGGCCACCTACCTGCACCGAAGAGCACAGAGATAACTGTAGCACACGTTCTCAGACCTGAAATTTCCAGGTCAGACACCATGTGCATTTGTACACCCCTAAACAGTGTGGCTACACTGCCATCCAAAGACAGCCCACGCTAGCTACAGCCCCCCTCACACACACACACACACACCCTTCAACTAAATGAGACTGGGTGTGTCACTTTTTCCCAAACTCCCTGGAAAATACAAAACTGTTCAATATTTGTAGACCTGAGAAGTGAAAAATGAAATCCTATTGCTGTTTTGATTTATATTTCTTTTATTATGACTACTAGTGAACCTCTTTTTATATGGTGATTGGCAATTTACTGTGCAATGCTATTTGTTTTTGTCAGAAGAAGGGTTTGTATATGTGATGTGTGTGTGTGTGTGTGTGTGTGTGTGTGTGTGTTAGAAAGAAGAGATTCAATGTGGAAGTTCTCAAAGAAACTGCTTGTTTACTGCCTTTGCCATTTTTGTCCTCATCGTAGAAACTATCACTTTGTATAACCCTCTTATACATTCAGAAAAGCAGCCTCTGGTGAAACCGTAGAAACTTTTGTTCCTTGCCTTATTGTTTTTATTTCTATTGTATCTTTAGCCATGGAATTTTTAAATGTGTAAAATAAGCCTCTCACAGGTCCTTCCATTCCTGTTGTCACAACTGCGAACTTTTAAAAACAGAAGCCAGATCATGTCGCTCCCTGGCATAAGCCCTTCCCCCTCCATCCTCATTTCCCATCATGCTTAGAGTAAATTCCAGGACTTCACCAAGAACTGGAAGGCCTACGCTCCCTCCAGAGCCACGTCATACTCCACCATACTCCCTGCACTCCGGGCAACCTGCCATCTCATATGAACTTCCGGGCCTGGAGAAACCTCCATCCGGTATGTCCTTCCCCGTGTCTGCTGACAGTGCTCCCACTTGTCAGGTCAGGGCTGAAATGTCTCCTCCGCAGAGGGACTTCCTTGACCCCCTGTCCACCCCAGGCTGCTGTCTCAGCGCCTTCGCTTTCCCCTGGTCACTGTGTCTCAGTTCTTATTCGTTCGCTTCCCTCTGTCGTCCTCCCCCTCAGGACAAGTTCCCATCTATCTTCCTTGCCACTGTCACCCCAGGACCTCATCAGTCCTGGAAACACTCTGTGGTCACCAGTTATTTATTTAATGTGGGAATTACTGTCAAGTCAGAATCTTCATTCCTTCCCTTTGCAGCTTTTCATTTTCCTGGGAAACTTGCAGGCACTTATTTCTTATTTACAGACATGCACTGAGCCCCTAAAGATTGAACACCTCTCCTCTCTGCACTCTCTAGAGGCACAGGGTCACACGGGGAACAAGACAGCTGCTCTCCGAGACTCTAAACCTCGATATGAAAGCAGTGGGCCGCTCGCAAAATATAAACGGGCAATAAATGATTTTAGGGAGCGACAAGAGCTTTGAAAATAAACAGGGCAATCGGAGGAGGACTGGGGTGACCAGAGGTTTCTGAGGACGGGCATCTGAGCAGCCATAACAAAGACGCGCCGGCGGGGAAGAGCAAGTACTGAGTCCCTCACCTGGGAGGAGCCTGGTGAGCCCGGAGGACAGAGGAAGGCAGCTCTCAGCAGGGAGCAAGGCCTGCAGGTGGGGGGGAGTCACGCCACAGGGGCGGCATTGACTTCATGACACCTGCGGGGACGCCCTACGATGGGAGCCAAACCGCCGCTGCAGTTGCGAGACCCTCAGCCAGGGGGCGCGCTTGGTCTCAGTGCGCAGAAGCACCTTTGCTTGGATCCCTGCGAAGGTATTTCAGTGAAAGGAAGAAACGGAAACCTCATTTTATCCTTTTTACTTTTTTTTCATAAAAGGACTGATCGCATGTCCCACTTGCTAAATGACCCATCCCTCATTCTCCAAGATCAGATTTGAGATGCCTCTTTTAACATGCACTAAAATTCCCATGTCGCTTCATGATACATTTTAATATCGCCCTTTATTAGTTTTTTTATAGGACTGTCCTATTTTTGGACGTTTATTTTTTCCCAGGTGATTTTCATATCCTGTCAATTTTCAAAAGTGCAATCCTTTGAGTGTTCTAATTGGAATTCGCTGGACTTACAGATTAATTTATGGATAAATTAATTAAAGGGAAATTGAATCTTTACAATATTAGGGTATTCTACTAAAAAACATTGCCTGTATTTACTTATTCCCATAGTGGTTTTTGGCTTTTTATGCACCAATTTAACAGCCACTGGTTTATTAAAATAACTGACATCATTTCCTTATTAAAAGCTCATTGTTAGAATTTGGAAAACAGAAACATAAAATGGGAAAGGAAACGCAGGAACAACTAACTATCCCACAAAATTACCACACACAGGCCTGAGGATTTAGCTCAGTGGTTCCAGCGCCTGCCTTGCAAGCGCAAGGACCCAGGTTCGATCTCGGTAACCACATACAACAGTGTCAGGCATGGAGACTCAACACCTACCGCAATCAGTGCCAACACACCTCAGTGCCAGGTGTGATGGTTCACACCTATAATCCCAGCACTCAGGAGGCGGAGGCAGAGGCAGGAGGATTGCTGTGAGTTCAAGGCTCGCTTGAGCTACATAGTGAGCTAAGGCCAGCCTGAACTACAAAGCGAGACTCTGTCTCAAAAAAATACCACACACAGAGAGGCCCATTGTGAATGGGTTTAGGTGATCTTTCCACTCTTCCGCGTGCAGGGCACACTCAGGCACATGCACAGAGCACCACCACAGCGTGCTTAGTTTTCCATGTTTAAAAGAGAAACTTACTATTTTATCTCATGGTAGTAGATATTTTTAACGTGTAATTACAATGGTTATCCAACACTGTAACACATAAATATACTGTGATTTATTCAACTGCTCTTCGTTAAGTTTTTGGGGGTTTTCTTGGTAATGTTTGGTTCTTATAAAGGACACTGCATAGAACATCCTTGCAAAGAAGTAATTGTCTTCCTGATTATTTCCTACAGCTCATTTGACTTGACCTAGAGGTCTGCACCCTTTCCTAGTTCTCCTTTGGTGGGATAAACCTCTGGATAGAGAAAGGATTTTAACTGTGTGCCGGATCTCTGCTGATGTTCTCTTACTTTGTTATTTGTCTTTAAATTTAGTAAAATAAAATGATCTACTTTAGTTTTCCTTCCAAAAATTATTTTCACGATATACTTACATTTATTGTCTCTCTATACCAAATTCTAGTTTACATGGGGCTCATTTCATATTGCACATCACTAATCTGAAATCAGAATACAAACAAGCACCAAATGAACCACAAGAAGGCCACACATGCTGGCTGGTATTTGTAGAGAGATTGATTTCACACTTAATCCTCTGGAATATGGACATGGAAGACCAGGGAAAAATTTTTTAAAACACCCTGTGATTGCTTCCTTGCAGCAAAGCAGCTCAGTGAAAACTACAGTTCCCCTAATTCACTGCCTCTGGGCTCGGTCTCCTCCCTTCTCCAGCCCAGCAGCACCCAGGTGAGGTACCAAGATAGTGGCCAGCAGAGAAAAGACTTTCAGTGCACATAGGATTTCAAAGACAGAACCACGGCTTAGCGGGATGGGTGACCAGATCCTAGGTGAGGCAGAGTCCTACCCTCTGGTCCAGAAAGCCTGGAAAGAAAGACTCGCAGACCTTCCTCACTCTCCCTGGCTGATCCCTTCACTCAGGTGAGGGTGGTGAAATACTTAACTTTAGCCTCCAACATCAATCTCCACCCAGCCCTGTACAGAAACTGGCCCATGTGCCTGCAATTCTGGTGGCCCACGTTGACATCTGACAGTGGTACTGCTTTGCTCCTTGCTGCTCTTCAGAAATATTTCTGAACCAACTCCTCGGTTAATACATAAAGATATTAGATACAAAATGCTTCAGTAGTATTTTATAAAAAGTGGGCACACTTCTCTCTGTGGATCGATTGGTGACTAGTACTTGGCGTTGGGAAACTGAGGAAGAAAGATGAGGGAATCGTGGGGTAGAGGGTGTAGGAAGGACAGGTTCCTAAGCAATGAGCTGCAGCCTGCCCCTTCCCTCTCGCTGTGAGGTCTTCCAGGAATGCCTTGGAGGGCCTGCTGAGTGTCAGAAACTGGCAGCCTTGTTCCTCTTTGCCACAGTTCCTTGATTTCTTCCTCCCTCCCACAGGGACCTCAGAGGGATGAAGGAGGCCTTTCAAGGCTGTCCTGGGGCCTCTGACTACAACCATCGCTGTCTCATGCTGACAGTGATAGGATCCCCCTCCCCACAACATTCCTATCACCTAGTTAATTGATGAATCATAACCTAGGTACTGCTGTGAAGGTATTTTGCAAATACAACTAAAGTCCCAAGTCAGCTGACCTTGTGAAAAGCAGAGGTCATCCAGGTGAGCCCGAGGCAATCAAGTAGCTGTTGAACAGCACTGTTTTCTCTGCTTGATGACAGAAAAAGAATCACAGAAATCTGAAGCCAGAGGGAAACTGGCGTGTGCTCGCTGATTTGAAGATGAAGGGGACCTTGTGAGAAGAAACGCAGATGGCCTGAAGGTGCTCAGATAGCACCCCACTGACAGCCAGCCAGAGAAGAACCAGGATCCTCCCCCTAGAAGGACGGAATTTCCACCAGTACCCGGATGAGGATGGGACGGGGGGTTCCACTGGAGTCCCAAGCACAGGTGCAGCCCAGTCCACACCTTCCCTCAGCCTCAAAGGTCCAGTTCTAAAGTGCCAGGCTTGTGAGCTACCAAACTGTGAGCTATGGGCTGGGGATTTAGCTCAGTAGTTCTTACGCCTGCCTTGGGCCTGAGTTCAGTACCCAGTAACCACATACAACAGTGCTGGGCACCGAGACTCACACCCACCAGCAATCAGAACCACATACCACATACCACAGTGCCAGGCATGGTGACTCACACCTGTAATCTCAGCACTCGGGAGGCAGAGGCAGAAGGACTGCTGTGAGTTCAAGGCTGAGCTCAGGGCCAGCCTGAAGTACAAAAGAAAAACAAAAACAAAAACTGTGAGCTAAAACGTGAGTGTCGCTTAGCTGGGTGTGATGGCGCATCCTTGTAACCCCAGCACTCCTCGAGGTTTAGGCAGACGGATTGCTGTTCTAGCCAGCTGGGGCAAATAAGCAAGTTAGGTGTTCAGCAAGCTTTTGTCTCTGTAAGCTGGGTGCAGAAAATTCGGGTTCAATCTCCCGACTACAGGGGAGAGGTGTGCTGCTTTGCGCTGCTCAATGTGTGGTCATCCGTTATGCAGCAACAGAAAACTGACATGCCATCCGGTGAGCACAGAGCATGGCTCCCAGCCAGAGAGCTCACGGTGCTCAAGAAGGACGACCCGGGGGACAGGCCACGCCCCACGCCGATTGCATCTCTGCAGCAAATTCCCTGTCAGAGATCAAAAGTCAGCCCAGTGTGCCTCGCGACAGACAGCTCCCCGCCTGGCGCTGCGCCACCTGAGCGGATGGGAAAGGGGAGATCTGCCCGCTTCCCGGGGTCCCTGGCGGCAGCGCCGGCGGTGCGGCGAGCGCGAGCCATTAACACATCAAGGGGCGCCGCGGGCCGGCAGCCCTAAACCCCCACTTTGATTTTCCCAGGCCTGAGGGGGAGGAAGAAGGCAGCAGTGGCTGTGTTCTGAATCCGAAGCCATCTATTTCCCTGCCTTCAAACGCCAAAATCATCTGAGCCCTCCCAAGCGGAAGAAAAGAGAATAAGGGAGGGAACTCGCAGCCCGGTGGCAAAGCAGCCACAAAGAGCAGGGTGGGGACCAGAGCGAGGCCCGGGCGGCGGGCAGCGCGGATCCGCCACCGCCGCCGCCGCCGGAATGTTAAAACGTTCTCCCCACAGACCCGGCAATCACCAGCTCTCCACACCCGACAATTTGAGATTTAGACGTATTCAAGTTTTCTAAGCCTCAAATTAGCCCTTGTAAGAGCTTATCTTCTTTCCCCCCAATTGACTTTAATCAAGTGCCTCAGAAGCTGGGAAATATTTTAAGTTAATCAGGCCCTTAATGCAGGCGCCTGGGGAATGCCGCAGAGCCCTGCGCTGCTCCCGCCCGCTCCGCGGCTGTCTGTTCCGGCTTCTCTCTTCCCCCACAGTGTTTGTGAAAAGCTTGACAAACTCGTCTTGTAAATGAAAGGGAGACCGAGAGAAAGAATGAGACTGTTAATGTGACGTGTTGTAACAAAATCATAAAATGGCTTTCCTGACAGTGATAGGCAAACGCTGTGTCCTGCCACCATCTTTAGAATAAGAAATTTTAGATGTAAAAATACAATGTCAGATAGGAGAAACTGAAAATGTAAATGAGTTCTAGAATGTATGATGGATATTGTGAAATAGAAAATATTCAGAGGGAAATGGGGGGTAGAGCTAAGTAACAAGGAGAAAGAAAAAGTTGTGATAGTTTAAAAAAAAAAAGAAACAGCTTATAGAGGGTGGGGTTGTAGGGATGGTAGGGAAATGGGAAAAAAATGAGAATCAAGTCACGTCACATACTGGTACAAACTCTCAATGTTAAGTGTGATTATGATGTGGATACATAATGTACCTATTTCACAATAAGTTTTTAAAAAACTTTAAAAAAAAAAGACTTTCCTACCAAAAAATATTTTGTAAAGGCTTTGCACACATTGGATACTTAGCTTAGCTCCTGCCTGACAAGAACTCACAGCACAGGGACCCCATTTCCGAATCCCAACAGAGAGCCAACATCTACAAGATGGCAAAACTGGAATACCAATAATAATAATATTAATTGAGCCCTTACAATGAGCTTCGGGCTGCTTTGCATATGCAAACTCATTTGCTTTTCACAACTGCTCTTTAGTATAAGTGACATTTCATATTAATCCCACTTTGTAGGTGAGGCTTACAGCAGAGAGAAGCCAGCTAATTCACCCTGAGAGCTCTTTCTGTCTCATGCTCTTCTTTCTAGAAAGTCCACACTGGATGTTTCCTGTGTCCCTGGTCTACTTAGGGAGATATAACAGTCACAGGGGCAAAGGCTGGGGGACTGTGGAAGGGGTGAGTCAAGGTCAAACTCCCCTCTGGGTCAGGTTGGCCTAAAGCAGACCTGGAAATGCAAGAGAGCCAGCAAAGAAGAAGAATAAATGGGTTGGGAAAGGAAGGAAGGCAGGAGAGAAAGAGCACAAGCAAGGTGTGTTTTTCAGGCAGCTTCTTGCATCCACCTGATCCTTGGGGGACTTCGGAGCAGAAATCGCCGCAGCTTCTCTCTGCCTCAGCGAAGGAAGAGGGCTGTTTGTTCTGCAGCAGTGAGGACTCAGGGGTTTCCCAGCGCCCCAGGCTCTGAGCTCAGAGGTGAAGAGGACTTGGCTCATTAAAGGCGAAGCCAACAAGCAGGTAACGGGCCTGAAGAATCGGTAAGAAATGTCTGGGGGGAGCCAGGCAGAGCCCAGGCGGTGTCCACCGCAATCTATTTGAATCCCGATGCTTCTTTCTAGTTGTATGGCCCTGGGCCAGTGGCTTAGCCTCTCTGAGCCTCAGGATTTGCCTCTTTGAAACAGGAAGAGAGACTCCTATTCCCCCTTTTGCAGTTATCATGAGGGTTCAATTAAATCACAAGAAGGTGTGTTGCTTAACGTTGGCACCGGTACACCCACAATGCAGCAACACCTGAGCTGCACTCCCTTACCCCCAGAAAGGCATAGGAAAAGGCTGAACTCGATCAACAGTCAGGAGCAACTCTCAAAGACTGCTAAGTGCTCTCTCTCGGGTTCGGCCCCATCCTTCCCTGTGGATAGGGAGGCTGCTCTACCCTGTTTCTGAGCCGTGACCACACAAGCAGAGATATGCCTACACTATCAAAAGGCATCCACTTCGGGCCTGAAAAAGAGCTACCTGCAACAGTTTCGAGCTGCCCAGTGCCAAACCGCCTCTTGGCACTGCACACCAAGTGTGTGGACCTGCAGGGCAGCTTGGTTACTATGCAGAGGATGGAGCTGGTGAAGTACGCAGAAAGGGCCTGTGTACAAGGGAAGGCACAGTGAGACAGAGCAGCTCTGTGCCCGCTGGAGCTCTCTCATCTAGCTGCATTGTTTTAGTTCTCTAATTAAGCGTCTCTGCTCACACCCTCAGCTCACCTTCCTGAGAAACTCGGCTATATCGAGCAGATACGTAAAAGCTGGCAATTAAATTGTCTTATCAAATTTTCACAGCTTATTAAGTTGTTCAATTGCATGGGAAATGATTAGTGTCTGTAAATAGAGAGAGAAAGTATCAGCCCAGGAGGCTGCAAATTGGCACTGAGGACCCAAATGAAGTTCCCTAGAAGAATGAGGTGGGGGTGCACGCAGTGCCCTTTGAGTCCTCAGAAAGCCCAGTAGGCCTTGTCTCCAGCATGCAGTTGGTAATGAGGAGCAGAAACTAACTGACTTGCCTCTCTGAGACCCCTGCACTTGTAGACAGGAGACAGAGAGACCAAGTCTGAAACCCTACCGTTTGCCAGCTGGAAGAGCTCAGGGAACCTGCTGGGAATTCTGGAGTTTCAATTTGCCTTTACCGCTTGGCCAGGACCAGAGCACAGGCCCGGCTCCCACTTACACCTGGTGCTCACTCACTGCCTTTAAGGCTGTCTTGGTTCTCAGAGAGGATTCTGCCCAAGAGCCACATCAGCGCTGAGCAATTTTGATGGATAGCATGATTGTCTTGAGAGACACCTAAGGAGATAGAAAAGCAACCTTCTGGGGTGGGTCTTGAGGGGATGCTGTTGGGGACTTTGTCTAGTCCCTGCCTCTTCCTCTTGGACTCCTTCCCTGTGCTACCATGAGTGAAGCAGCTTTACTTTGCCTCACTCCTCTGCCATGACACTCTGCCTTGGAGCCAGCCAACCACAGACAAAAACCTCTGAAATCACAAGCCAAAATAAACTTGTTCTCCTTGAAATTCTATGGACCCAGAAGGCTGTCTCCAAAACAGAACACTGACCAATACAACATCGAAGTTCGTCCTCCACTTTAAGAGGCCTGCTTTATACATCGAACCCTGAACAAGACTTCTCTTCATGCTGCAGTGCCAGCAGTGAGCAAATTCTGGATTCTGAACCTCAGAATGAAGGCCTGTGCCTCAGAGGCTGAAGCCCTGTCCCAGTGGAAACATTCCTGTGGTTGCTGTGGAATTGTTCTTTCCATTTCAGATGCTAAATGAGAAAGCCTGATGTGTCTCCCTTTCCTGGAATGTCTCATTTAGATTAGTTGTTTGTGTACTATTACTCTAGCTTCCTTCTCAAAAAAATAACAAGCCTACAAACTAGCACTATGTGAATGAAACGGCCATGTTCTAACCTTTGGCGTGGACTTTGACTACCATCATTCCTTTATTAAGAGTAGGATTTATTCCCTGTGCTAATTTAAAAATCCATTCTTGGCTTTCTCTGGGTCCTCTTAGTAGAGGAGCTGCTGAACCTCTTGTGGTGCTCTAGGACTAGGATAGGCACAGGATACAGGAAACAGCCTTTGGAAAGTTTCTTTTCCTGTCTTGGATCAAGACATCTGTGTTAGATCAAACCAGAGCCTCAGAATTTCAAAGTCGTCCTGCCCAGTTCTAGCCAGGCAAAAAGAGGCAGGCGCTGGACATGGCCTCATGGCCCAGGCAGGAGCACAGCAGAAGCTCCCAGAGTGGCAGAATTGGAGTCAGCCTCTAACCAACCTGAGTCCATGTGCTCTGAAGCCACAACCATCTCGTCGCTCACCAGCCACCAAATGGATCAGAACAGCTGTCCTAACACATAGTCTGTACAAATTCCTTCATCACCATAGTTATAAACACTTTCACCACACCGCTCAGGGCCCCCTGAGAGATGGGCAGGGGTAGCACATGCTGCCACAACCCCATCTCACAGGAAGTCTGCCAGCTCAGAAATTCTACCAATGCATAATCCATGCTTCAACTACGGAACAAACCTCCATGGGCTTGAATGACTTGCTCAAAACTATGGAAACAAACCTCTAGCTAGTTCAGAGGTAGAATTCAAGGTTTCTAACTCTGAATGCACTCCTTTGTACCATTTCAGAATATTTTGAGGAAAGACTCGTACAAGCTCAAAGTCTACAAAACTCCCACCTAGTACATCTGAGCTGGAAACCAGAAATAGAATCCAGGCACCTTTATTCATCTCAGACATATGTCATGATGGGGGCACCATGGGGACCAAAGATTTAACAAAATTAAGTTTACTTCTAAACATAGAGACATTTGCAATGTGAACATTTTCTATATTTTTGTGGATGGACATGTATACTATACAAAATAACTTAGCTAAGTTAGTAACATTAATGAATTTGACTCAGCATGTAATATCTTTGATCACTGATATGACAGGATCCCACACCACTGTGGATTGGTCACCAAAGAGCCTTGCTTTGCTTTTTGATTAGGATACAGGATGAACTCTGAACAGTGGGGAGGCCTGCCCAGTGGTAGAACAGCCTGACAGAAGGGAAAGAATCTGCCAGATAGACATGGTCTGTAAGTGACACAAAGACCCTAACATCGAATCAGAGATCCTTCTCCTCCTTCCGCCGTTCTAAGGTAACGAGCCAGAACACCTTGGGAGTCCATGGGTAAAGCAGAAAGAATAGAGAGAGAAGATAGAAGTGAGAGATAAACAACTAAAGAAGGAGCTGACACAGGAGGTAAGACAGGAAGAGCCCTTTCCAAAACCAGCATGGTACAGCCAAGTACAAGAAAACCACCAGGTCTGAGGTCAGGCAAGGGGTGAGAGGCTGTTCCATGACTTATGTCTCAATCTGTTTCTTGTTACTTCATCAAGTACTGGGCAGTATGTAATTTATAAAGAATAAAATGTGTGTAGCTCCTGATAGGTCTGACCCACACAGAACAAAACCAATATGGCATTCCCGCCGATTCTCCTTCTCCTTTCCAGAATGCCCCACATCTTGCCACAACTCCTTTATGTCACCGTTCTGTCAGACATGAACCCACCATTTAGAAAATTCCCTGGTGTTCTCCTACTCCCAACTACCAGACCCCATTCTCAAACCATATACACCATCATGTGCCTGTCCTGTGCATATTCTGTGCGTGTTACATGCATATGACATATATATCACATGCACACTGATAGGTCAGACCATAGTTCCTGCCAAAGATGGCCCTTCTCCTTTTCATCATGGCCCACATCTTGCCAAACCCCTGTATGTCACCGTTCCATCAGACATGGACCCACCAGTTAGAAGACTGCACGGCGCCCTCCCGCCCCTGCCACATGTCCCCACCCTCAGTCTGTGTCTAACCACTTGCCTGCTTTGTCCCTGCATCTGATCCTCTATCCTTAGAGTAGTACAGCAAGTACCTCCCCCAACACCGCCTGCTGCCAGGCACCCGAGTCTCGGCCCATTTAGCTCCCAGTTCAGGAGGCTTGGAAGTCCAAGAGCATGGAACAGGCAGCTGACAAGGTCCTTCTTGCCAGCTGAAGCCATCACACAGCAGGACAGAGCACAAATGCTAACCTGATGACTCTCTTTTACAACGCTTCTAGTATATCATGGAGTCTCACTCTCCTGACCTCATCTAACCCTAATTACTTGACAAAGCACCCAATTAAAGTGAATTTGAGTGGTGAGCTTCTAACACCGAACTTTGGGAGCATTCAGAAACCTTAGCAGTGTGTGTCCCTAGAATCTCCTCGACATGGATGTCAGACCCACATCTACTATTCATGAGACTGTACAGGTTGTCTCCCTGGCTGAGCCACAGCTTCTTCATTAGCCTCATGGGGGGTAACTCACAAGTCATGGTGTCCCCAGGCTCCCTAGAAAAGCTCCCATCTCGGGCCCTGAGGCACAGCAGGCACCTTTGATCCTCCCAGAACCCTCGTCCACTGACTAGCTGTGGAAAAGCCTGAGCTGGCTGAAGGCTTTTCTACTTTGCCATCAGTCTCAGAGAGATTGGGAATTCAGCCTTGAGATGATACGTTCCCAGCTCACACCTTTGAGCCAGAATCAGCACACAGACTCCAGGGCTGTCCTGCGAGTTCAAGACAGAACTTTTTACAAAGCAATGGCTCAATAGAAATGACATAATGACTTTAAATGACACTCAGCATCTGTGCAATCACTGTTCAGACTTTGTCAGACAGCCTACGCTCTGGGATCTGCTTATAGACAGCAAAACTGAGGCTCAGCTGGCCCAAGAACACATATTATGGGTAAGAGAACTGAGATTCAGCACACATGTCCACACTGTGAATCCATTGTAGGAAGCCTCACTGTTCTTTCAACGGCAAAATACCTCCTTTGCCTTTCTTAGCTCCCAAAGAAGAAATGAATGACTGCCTTGGTCTCCCAGCTCCCACAGCCCCTCACCACAGCCAACCTGGTTGTTTGACTTCCTGTAACCTCAGAGACTGGAGCCTAACGTGGACCTGTCCATCACTCACATAGATTGTCCCTGTAGGTGCTCATCCTGGACCAGGCAGGGGTGCACAGGCTAGCATTCTTGTCTCCACCTCACTCACCTCCTCTCTGGACACCACACACATCCCTTCCCCTCCCTGGAAGGCAGAGCCAAGATAGGGAGCCATGTTTTCACCAGGCTATCCACAGAGTCTACTGCTCTCAGGTCATGGTGTCTGGGGAAAATTCCCTTGATTTGCCCCCAAAACATGTTCTTCCCAATCCAGATTTTTCTCAAGGACTGAGGAGTCCTTGGAGTTCTTCTTTGGGAACTAAGAAAGGCAAAGGAGGGATTTTGCCATCAACAGAACAGTGAGGCTTTCTACAGTGGACCTACAGTGTGGACATGTGTGATGAATCTCAGTTCTCTTACCCATAATATGTGTTCTTGGGCCAGCTGAGCCTCAGTTTTGCTGTCTGTAAGCAGATCCCAGAGCGCAGGCTGTCTGACAAAGGCAAGTCTGAATAGTGAAAAATACCCTAAAATTCAATTCCTCAGTGGTCAGATGTTAGAGAAGAAGAGATCTACCCAGCATACATGTAAGAAGGCCCTTGTGGCTAGATTCGGGGATACAAAACATGATGAGACACAGCGACCTTAGAGGAACAGGAGTGGGTGATCTTTAGAGACCTATTCACTAAAGTGCAAGGCAAACAGATCCAAGATGTTCATATGGCTTAGGCCAATATGGGACTCTCCTGAGACTTCTCAAGTTGCAGAAAAGGGTCAAAGGCACAGAGCTAGGTCTTTAGGCTACAATAATTCTAGAAGGAAGTCAATGAATGACAAGAGAACAGGGAATCAAGGGGTGTTGTTTACAACTCCTGAGGGGTAAGAGAAAGGGACTGGGAGTGATGAGGGACAGATGGACAGCAACTTTTTCTTCTAGTCTTTGGTTCCCGGAAGGCTTTCAAGAAACCCCTTCTTTCTCTTAAAGCAGATGGAGTTGGGGTTCTATCACTTGTAACAAGGGGCTTTGCTGTGTGTGCTGCCCTGACCTCTGCCTCTGCCTTGTGGCGCAACTCAGCTCCTCCCCTCTGCTTGCTGGCAGGGGCTTCTGTCTCCTGCTCCAATGCCCATCTTTAGCACGGTCCCCAGTATTCAAGGTTTGGTACCCTGCCCCTCCATAGCCTTTGGTGAGTTGAGTTTGGAAAGGGTACGTACTGGAACTTTGCCTAAGTTCCAGCTAGAGAGACAGGATGGACTATGCTGGGTTGAAGAATAAACCAAACACCATCTGCACAGAGGACGGGGTGGTTTATTTTGAAAGGAGAAAAAGGAAAAGGCACTAAGAACCAGGAGACAAGACTCTGAGGTCCCTCCAGCATGACCAGACCAATCAGATGCTGGTTGTGTCCTCGGCCTGGCCTCTACCCTCACATTCAGTTACTCCATGGTCTCTACCTACCAAATGCAGAGGGCTGCCTGGTCCTCCCTTAGGTAACTTCCTTCCCTATGAAAATTGGCCACCAGTACTCCCACTTCCCACAACCTCATCTCCACGCGTCAGAGATCCAGTGTGCCACCCCCAAGCCTGCCACTGAGCCAGAGCACAAGACCAGCAATCCTTTACCCTGTACTGGCCCCGTTGGTCTGTAAGGAAAAGCAGAAATGTGGAGCATCTTTCCTCTTGCATCTGTCCAGACTGTGATGTGACAGAGGTGGGGCCTGAGTTGGCACCATGGGCTGCAGTGGGGGGAAGCAACCTTGGCAGACAAATAGGTCATCTAAGAGGCAATGGGGTTTAGGTAAACTATTTGCCAACATGGCTTCCATCTCAGGCTGATGTTGGCAGAAGACTTGGCCTTGGCCGCAAGAAGCTGGGAACATCTGCCAGCTCACTTCTCCTCAGACAAGAACTCGTGAGACAGCTGTGATGGTGCAGAAACAGCCAGCAGCTCCCAGAGGCAGGACATAGCTCCTGGGTCCAGGAGAATCCTGGAATTTCAAATCACACATCACCGATCATTTTCTCTGCACATTCCTAAATGTTCTGGGGTGGAAACTTCCCCCCTATCTTCCCCAGGATGGTGCCAGGAGCTGGCTCTGCTGATGTTTCCATTTAAGCGAGGATGTTAGTGAGTGTCAGCAGCCCCCAGCACTGCTAAGGAGATGAAAAAATGAATCAGACTGTCTCCAGGCAAAGGAGGAGTGAAAGGAAGAGAGAGCATGGTAGGAGCTTCAAGAGAAGGAGGCACAAAGGGAAATAATGTTTGTTATTGTGGCATCGAGTTAGGCTTTGCAAAGTGCCAGGTCATGCCTGAGAGACCAAGTGTCTTTGCCAGAGTACAGAACTCAGATGTTCACTTCCTTCCCATATGGCCGTGTTTGAGTTATTCAGTCTTTCCGAACACGAGTTTGCTTAGCAGTTCACTGGCAATGAGAATAATGCCTACTTCCTAAGAATGTTGCTGGAATTGAATAAGATGAGCCTCACAGGGGCACAGGGCACACAGCAAGCACTCAGTCCACCTTGGACAGGGTTAACACTTTACTAGAAACTTCTGTGAAATGTGGCTACACTGAAAAGAGAAGAAGCCCAGGTGGATGGGATCTGAGGAGGTTCCCAGGGTGGAGATGGAGGACCTCACCCCACCCTACCTGTTTGTGGAATACAGTGCGGTTCACTGACTCTCCTCACAGGAAAAGAATTTTTAGGAGACATTAGTAAAAGGCATAAAAGGTTTTGTGAGCTAGACAGTTAAAGGTACATGCTTAAGAAAACAGTGCTGGCCTGCAAGAGAACGAGGCACACTACAATTGGGAGCTGGGAATATTTATGCGGTTTTGGAGACAGAAATCTGTAAAATCTGTGGATTTCCTTTGACTCCTTTCCATCTGTCTTTATCTCTTCATCCTCCCTCTGTCTTCCTCATGGTCTCAGCGCATCATCTGTGAATAGAGGAGCTAACCTGATTCCCAGGTGACATTCTACCTTGTCCTATGAAACTGAAAAATGGGTCAAAGCACAAGTATCGCCTCAACATTTCACCTTCCATTATGGAAGTATTAAGTCACCAGAAAGATACGTAGATGTCTATCTCAAGTCATCTTGATCTTGGAAGGCATGAAGTGCCTAAAGAATCTTGAGGTGCTGTGGAGTGCTTGTAAAGATCCTTTCTAGGGGCCAGGGAGTTAGCTCAGTGGTTCCAGCGCCTGTCTTGCAAGTGCAAGGGCCCAGGTTCGATCCCTGGTAACCACATACTGTACTGGGTGTGGAGACTCACGCCCAGCAGCAACCAGTACTACATACCACAGTGCCGGGCGTGGTGGCTCATACCTGTAATCCCAGCACTCGGGAGGCAGAGGCAGGAGGATTGCTGTGATGAGTTTGAGGCTGAGCTCAGGACCAGCCTGAACCACAAAAGTGAGACCCTGTCTCAAAAAACCTAAAAAAAAAAAAAAAAAAGATCCTTTCTAGGTTCTTGGTGTCTTGAACAAAGAATTGGTCAAGATAAGTGTAAAAGATAGTGAGAATTTACATTTATTAAAGGTAGGAAAAGAAATATGTTCTGTAGAGTGAATGTGAGTCACTTAACACGGGAAAGGGGAAAGGCGCAGAGCAGCCTACAGACAGACCTCACAAAGGCCATGGGATAAATAGTGGCAGGTTTTTTACCCCCATCTCTTAGGCGAACATCAGGTCTAGGTCATCCTATCAGAAACCTACTTGATCCCCCACCAGAAAAACTGAAGACAGAATTTTTCTGATTGGTCATAAGTGCAGCTGAAGGAGGAGATTAACACATGGCAAACTCTCTGGGCAAGTGGATGTGACCTGTCAGTAAGGAGATCCAGGAAATGGTTAAAAAAAAAAACAAAAAAAATGTTCCCAAAGCCCCGTGCCTGGGACCAATCAGAGAAGGCTTCCTCTTGTTTTTCCCAGCAGAATTCAAGCAGATCTTTGCTAGAACACCCTAGACCTGACATCAGCCTGACATATGGGAGATGCTGCTGTTCAGCTTTTGGCTACTGTGCTCTCTCCTTCGCAGGGATCTGCTATCGCCTTGCAAAGCTGACTCTTTTCCTACTTTAATTGACCACACCCACCTGCAGAGCACGTTTCTCTTCCCACCATTAATAGATGTGAAACCTCACTATCTTTTGAGTTTACTTGTGCAGTTCTTTCTTCAGGACAAGAGCCAAGAAGGAATCTGTCAAGGGCCCCCGTACCCAAGAGCCCAGTGACACAGCCCTTGCAGACTGTTCTGCACATCACTTTACCTCTGCAGTGCCCAGCTCGTGCCAGCAGGCCACATCCTAAACTCCTTCCTCGGCTTGAAATTAAAGTTCAGTTCTGCTGCTTTAAAAAACAGAAAAACAAGAAGTGTGAAAGCCACAGGCCCGGACAACAGCACCATTATCAGAATCTCCTGCCAACCCAGAATGGTAGTGGGGAGTTCCTTCTGAAAGTGGCTCACTGAATAAACATTACCAGGTTGGGGGTTACTCACCTCTCTCCTTCTGGATTTGGATAGTAGGTTCTCGTCTCAAATAAAAAACTGAACAAGGGCTGGGGATTAGCTCAGTAGTTCCGGTGCCTGTCTTGCAAGCAAGAGGACCCAGATACAATCCCTCGTTAACCACATACAATAATGGGTGTGGAGACTCACACCCAGCAGCAACCAGTACCACATACCACAGTGCCAGGCGTGATGGCTCATGCCTGTAATCCCAGCACTCGGGAGGCAGAGGCAGGAGGATTGCTGTGATGTAAGTTGGAGGCTGAGCTCAGGGCCAGCCTGAACTACAAAGCGAGACCCTGTCTCAAAAAAAAAAAAAAAAAAAAAAAAAACCGAACAAAATGGCCTAAAGCACTGACGACGTTTATTTGAAAAAGAAAAATGAAGAATGAGGGGAAAAAATGGCTCTGCAGAGTGAGCGTGGGCCGAGTAAAAGAGGTGCAGGCAAGACAGAAGACGACCCTGCAAAAGGCAGCATGGGTGATTGTGAGGAAACCAAGGACAGCAAGGTGTTCTCTGTGTTTGTGATTTCTATACTGTCCACCTCTCGAGGAAACCCAAAAGAATTTGTACATATGGTCCCTGGGAGGTAGAGCTGGGACACCAGGCCTCAGGCTGACCTCAGGTCTAGACCATCTTATTGAAAACCTGCTCACAAGAAGTCCAAGTGTAGGCTTCTGGGAGCTGTTGTAGGCATATGCTCTGGACCTTGCAATTAACAGCTCATATCCACTTCCCCAGACAGTTTTACCACACCCTAATCTCCTTATCCTAGAGCCACTATGTACTAGATATAGATTTGTGCCTTCAGGAGCCATTGAAAGTCCATTCCCTCTGTCCAGAAGGCTGCCCCTTCAAAAACACTGAGCTTTCAAGCCAGTTATGGTGTTACATGCCTATAATCCTTCCATTGAAGAAGCTGAGGCAGGAGGATTACATGTTTGAGCCCAACTTGGGGAACTTGATTCTGTAAGATCCTGTCTCAAAATAAAAAATTTTTAAAGAGTTAGAGATGTAGCTCAGAGGCTGAGCTTTCTGCAGGTTGAGACCAATCACGGCGAATTAAGGTAAAAGCAACACAAGTCACACATTTCACACATGCTGACAATAAACCTCAAAACGTAGTGTAATTATTCACTTTGCTTCAAGAGACCCTCGTTTACCACAGAGCAGCCATTGCTTTCAATTTTGCAAAGCCAAAATTGAGATCACAGAGAGCTAGGGCATCTGTTTTATGGACTATGACCCTTGGAAATGAATTTAAAAGAGAATTAGGATTTTAGATATGAAGAGCAAGGGTTTGATTGAGTGATAAGGAAGGGGCCCTTGCTGGGAGGGTGCCCCGGGGTCAGGAGGTCCATTGAGCTCAGCTGTTGTCTCTCCCGGGCAAGAGGGCATGGTCAGCTTTTGACCTTGACCCTAACACTAGTCTTTGGGCGTCCATGAGAGTTCACCTGCAAGAGTAGGTAGTATCCCAGGGTCTGGAAAGAGGAGGGCCAGAGGGGCTTATAAACGGAAGAAATCTTCAGGAAAGAGATAAGGGCCAATGCCTGTCCCCTGGCCCCAAGGCCTTATTTCAGAATCCGAAAGTATTACAGCGATTGAATGGCAGGAAAATCCATTTATGGAAAGATAAACTGACCATGAGGAAATCTCACCTGCTACCATTCTTTTGGCATGTGATTTCCTTGAACATATTTTTTATTCTTAGTAAGAATTCTGGAAAGAAGATTTTTTTTAAAAAAAAAATTTAAAACTAATTTTTTGTATTACTTTATAAACTTTTCAATCTTAGAATGTTTTTTCCTCAATCTATTTACAAGAGATTTTTTTTTTTGTCCAACAACTAAAAAAAAATCTACTTTCTTCTAAAAAGGTATTTATTGAAAAGAATCACTCAGAGATTCAAAGGTGAAACCACACGTGTGTGCCTTGGGGAAGGACAGGGACGAGGCAGCGAGCAGGACAGTCCCCCCATGGCCTACTCCACTCTTGGCTGATCAGTGGCTTCGGGCATCTCCCCGTCGCCCAACAAAATCACCCGCAGGTCCTCGCGGCCACATCAAACAAAGGGAAAATCATTTAAATCCCCTAATGGGGAAAGCTACACTCATGTTTTGACAATTTATCATTTATGTGTCCTTTGCATATAAAGAAAGTACTCCAACACAGCTTTTAGCCAAAATCCCAAATGGCAGGAGAAAGTGAATATTCTGTTGAAATAGCAGCAGAGAAATGGGGGAGGTTTTCTTCCATTTTTTCAATCTCACTCCCTCTAACTACAACTCTGGATTGGAAATCGATTAATTTGGCTCTAAAGGCTACTGTTAATCAGCTGCATGTCAGCAATCATTTTGAGTGACATTTAAATTATAAAGCATGGTGGGATTATGTGCATACTTTCAAATTATCTCTTTATATAAGTAAACCTGACACGCACCTCCTGGGTGTCAGCGCCCTGTTTACACTGACCGCGATTCTGGGATTATGATAAGGCTTGGCTTGAGATACGGATTCTGATGCTTCGTGCTTTAAAAGGCCTTTGAGTTTAGAAGCCATTGTCAGTGACCTGGGATGTCCTCAGCCAGTTTCCTGAGTGCTTTCATAGGTGCACACCTGGCAGGACCATTGGCTGAACCTACAAGGTATTTGTGCTGTTCCCAAAAGGAGTAACCCCCAAGCTGCCCCTGGCCCTCACTGAATGGGGATAACTAGTACCTGAATGGGCAGGCAAGATGGGAAACTACCCATCTCGGGCCCCCAGGGATTCCAACAGCTGTTCTTGGCTTTTCTGTCACCTGATTATGAAGACAAAAAACAAAAGCAACTACTTACAAAATATAGGGAGAAAAGGTAAGAAATAGAAATTACCTATAATCTCATAGCCCAGAAATGATCATTAGCATTTTCAAATACTTGCCTCAGGCTCCTCCTGTGTGTGGATGTGTATGCAGGTGTGTTCATTCATGCTGTTTTCTGAACTTTCGTGAGAAAGTCAGAGCTAAATTTGTGTGCACATTTAGGGATGTAATACGTTCAAACTTATTTTGCAACTTGCATTTTTCACTTAACACAATATTGTGCTTCTGCACACCATTTTAGACTGCAAAAACAATCATTTTAAAGCCAGGCATGGTGATGCACATCTGTAATCCTCACACTCCAGGGTCTGAGGCAGGAGGATCGTCATAAATCTGAAGGCAGCCTGGGCTACAGAGTGAGTTGAAGGCCATCCTGAACTACATAGCCAGACCATACCTCAAAAACCCAATAATAATAATAGTAATAATAATAATAGTTTTAATAATGTGTGCTTTTGTATGTGTATGTAGTATGGGCACTGAACACAGAGACCTTGCCTGGGTATATCCCATTTTTTGTCTCAAAATTAAGTTGGCCAGACCAAGTGCAAACTTACAATCTTCCTGCCTCAGTCTCCCGGAGTGCTAAAATTGCAGGCTTAGGGGGCCGGGGAGTTAGCTCAGTGGTTCCAGTGCCTGTCTTGCAGGCGCAAGGGCCCGGGTTCGATTCCCCGGTAACCACATAACAATACTGGGTGTGGAGACCCACACCCAGCAGCAACCAGTACCACATACCACAGTGCCGGGCGTGGTGGCTCACGCCTGTAATCCCAGCACTCGGGAGGCAGAGGCAGGAGGATTGT